>VWZF01003918.1:50965-107478 GCA_013396755.1 Sclerurus mexicanus | reverse complement strand
AGGCCAAGAGGGATCACCATGTTGGCGTCAGAGTACAGACATCACTGAGGATATGCAGGCAACACAGAGCAACTACTTAGACTAACAAGCAGCTCACTGAAGCTCATGTTTTCCAGGAAAATATAAAGACTTGTGTCATGAAGAATTTTTGATAACATATTCAAGAAAGAAAGAAAGAAGATTTTAAAATGCCAAAGTTATATTATTTATCCTTAGTTTACTATCATAAAATTACATTAAGGCTTTATTTCTCAAGTTGGTCGGAAGGTTTGCATATAATGAATTCTGTTAATCTTAACAGTTTATCTTCTTCTTTTCCATTTGTAGTACTTCAGTTGATCTTCACAAAGACACACCAAAACTGCACTTGGACAGCATTTTCCAAGTTATCAGAGTCCCTCATGTTGCCTATACAGGTTGCATTTCTTGTACTTATCATTGTGCAAAAAGCAATTAGAATCAAATGAAAATAGCATGGAAATTAACATGAACTGGGCAATCCAAATAGAAAAAGTAGCCAAGTAATCAACTTAATAGTGTAAAACTGCCTTTTAAAAAATGCATGATTGTACAAAAGTCAAAACAGGCTGACAGATGCGTAAAGCTAGTCCAATATTTTTATTATTTGGCAGCTGTATTGAGTTGTACTAACAGGCATTTTAATTTTGTGAATGTAACTGGCAGCAGAGAGATGGACTTGTGATGGAATTAAAATTCTCCCACAGGAAAGAGGAGATTATATGGAGTCAAATTTCTGAATTCCTAAGCAATACAGGTAAAGACTTGGGTTTTTTAGGAAAGGCAGGTTATAAGATAAGTAACATCTTGTACAAGAAAATAAAATGCTAGTACTATATATTATAATGCTAATTATCATATATCTACTAATAAAATTTATTTTTAACAGAGATAGTGATTAATAAGAAGGGGTTTTGACATTATACATGTTATTAAGAAATCACAGTAAGAGAGGAGCATCACTGCTCATAGCATTGGCCAACCATTGAAAAATACTTTGTCTCATAAAGTTTATGTATTATAAGCAAAGAAATGGTAATTTGATTTTTACAGGATTTGAGTTACTCTAAACATTTTAATGTAATCAGTAGTCTTTACAGACCCCATTTGACACAACCAAAAGTCTTCCAACCTACTAGACAATTGAAATGTTTTTCTTCTGGGAATCGGGTTCACTTACACACAGCCACATTGCACAGAGGAAAAAAATGTGTGTGTAGTCAGTTACTAGGAAAGAAAACCTCACATTGTAAACAAATTTGTTGGTTCAATATGTTTCACTTATACAGCAAAGTGAGATTTACTCACTTGAACAAAATGGTGGGGGAAAAAATCACTGACACAAAGCAGACTGTATTTTTTATCTCACTTCTGTTATTATTTAGTTTAATAAAAAATCCAGATTGTAAGAAAAATCAGAAAAGCTCCTTTGTTCACTTTTCTCCATTAATAATTTTGTGATGTAAGATTCAGAAAGTAATACGAATTATATGTGTATCCATGACATTCACTTTTTAGAATGTGGAAAATCACTCATGCTTTTAGGCTTTTCTATACATTTATTCAGTGTAAAGACTAATTTCCTGGTGAGGGAATTCCACTCGTTAAGAAAAGTGATTTCCACTCCAGTGCAGTTAAGGAACAAGCAAATCTGATCATTTGGTGGGTTTACAGTAATTGTTTAGCTATTTTGAAACAACATCCTAGTTTTTAAGCTAACTGGTAAGCATGGAGATAACTCTGAAGCCTTGCCATAGAGAATGCCAAATAATTAAAAACTGCATTGAATTCACAACTGGAAATAAAGAAAATTATGTCAATAATTATGTCTTGCCTTAGTTCTTAAATATTTAATTCATGGTTTAAAGAAAAATGCTAATCAAGAAGTCATTGTGTTTTCAGAGAGGGAAGTTCAAATCCAAAGCATGAGAGCCAAAGCATGGGGACTATCAACCCAAGTCCTGCATTAATCTGTGAGGAATCCCATCAAAACCAGACAGCTACATGAGCTTGCCAGTGACTAAGTCCTCTGGGTGGTTCAGTTCTATTGATCAAATTTTGAAGCCTACATAGTATGCTGAGCATCTGCCTTCTGGACACAGATCCTTTTGAAATGTCTCAAGCCAGGTTTTGGCACAAGAATTTTCAAAAATCTATCTTCTGAAAGTTTTCAGTTTTGCTAGACCTAGCTGCAACATGTATTTTAATATTCCATATAATGATTTATAGGGTTTCTTCCTCTAATTGTTGCTTCAGGCTGTCTCTCTGATGTACGATCTCCCTCTGTGAGCTACCACGCACATCCTGCAATCCCCATCTAAACTTTCTTTTTTAGGACAATGTTAAGTTCAGAAAGTGGCTGAAATCAAAGCACTGTTAGAAGCATGTCTGGTCTGTGTCACTCTAACAGTTGTCTCTTGGAACAAATTTGTTCTGAGTTTGCTGCTTTCTTCTGTGTATTTTGTAGTACTCCTGTTGATTGGTAATTTCCTGCATTTATTTTTATGCTCTTGCCAATTCCACTTCGTTTCCTTCTGCAGCTCACTCAGAATTTTCCTAGCTTTAGCAGGGTTGTTATAAAATCACATTATACGTGCTATCTGTCACTTTGTTTAACATTAACATTACTCAATGTACACTCAGGGTATATAATGAGCAAGGAAAGAGTCTGTAATGAGCAAAATGAAAGGAAGCACGTTCACATTACTGAAGTAGCACCTTTACTTGACAGCTTAAAACCAGAACCGCAGGAGAGTGGACAAAATTCAAATGTAAAAATTTTTCCAAGTTACAGCAATCAGTCTGCTACAGCATTCCTTGAATGTATAGCTTTCTTTTATTCAACATTGTATTTCGTGATGTTATTTAGCAACATCCCAGACTAATCCAGTGGTCTGGTTTTTTTGAAGTTAAAACTCCATATTTCCCCTGCATGGCAGAACATATCTCATGGCCCACCCCAATAATTTTGCCTACTTCCTTAACAGAATAAAAATTAACAAGTGTATATTTGAGGAGTCAATAATGGGTCATTGTGCAATAAGCACATGAGCTTATCTAATATGCACAATTAGTTCTTACACAGTACACAGATCCCATGCTTCCTCTCTGCCTAGTGATGAATGTCATTTGTGTACCTCTTTCTGAATACAAAAGCTTACTTTCTTGAGCTCATGTCCTAGGCACAAAAGCGAAAAGTGTTTCAAACCATATGCATGCAATACAAAGTCATAAAACTGCACATTTGTATTTGCTCAGTCCTGTGTATTCAGGTATTGCTTCATTTATTACATAAATAAAGTAATAATAATATTGTAGTAATTACATAAGTAATGTATTACATACAATTGTATGACTATTGTAAGTCTCTAAATTGCTGGTATTTAGAAAAAAACAATTTACTTCACAAATATATAAATCCAAATCAAAATAAAACTGTGAAAAGTGCAAATATTAAAAAACACTCAACAGTTTGATACAAGTACTTCTTAAAAAGGCCTCTTGGAAGAAATATTCTCCAAGATCCCTATTGTCTATGCAGTGAACACCTCATTTTACCAACTAGAAAGTGCTGAGATCAAAAGGAAACTAAACATTTACTGTTTTCAAAACCTGAAGGAGTGTTGGAACCAAAAAGCTTGCCTTTTAATAATTACAGTTTTGTATTTAAACTGAGATACTACCTCTTTTTGCAAACTATGACTTACCATAGGACAAAATATTCCTGAGATGAGAGACTTTCCTTTGTTAACAGCCAACAGTGGACAAGCCATCAGAGAACTTTCTCTAGGCAGCAACCTAAATGAATTATGTCAAATTATGAGCTTCAGTGAAAAACTAGATATGCTCATGATTTAGTTTTAGTTATTTTTTTTCCTCCACAATGCTTCTGCTAGGAAACATGTTTTTCCAAGGAGAGTACTAGTTGNTTTTTTTTTTTTTTTGTATGAGCAAGTGAAGAGATCTGGAAGAATGGGAAAATTATACTCAGATTTTTAAAAAATCTAAGACATTTTTCATAATAATGTGTTGCTTAAATATGATCTGTTGCTACACTCTCAGTGCTTCATTGTTTGATTAACCAAGTAGCACTTGCAAATGTACAGTGCTTTTCACAATCCCTGTTTCTGCAGCCAGAAACAAAAAAAAAAGTAACAAATTACTTACAAATGTATTATCTGGTGGTATGAGACAGCACTTGTAAATAAAATGCAACTTCATCTTCAGTCAATATGAGCCACTGCTGGTAAGACAACTCTCCCAGTTTAGATATAAAATACTGGAAAACTTCTCAAGAGGAAAGGGGATGTACTATTGCAAAATAGTCCCTTAATATGCTGGATATAGATTAACATAGCATCTCCTAGTAGAATTCAAGGATGGCATTGTGATTTGTTGTAAATGGCTCAACCCCTCCATGCAATTTCCATAAATATTTCTGTAGATTTTGCAGCAGGGAGGGTTGGTGTCAGTGTATCTTCGCTACCAGGTTTCTATTTATACTGTGATGTCGCTGTATTGAAGAGTGACAGTGCCTATTTACCTGTTGGTAAGCTGTTTCTCCTGTTGCTTAAATAATTTCTTGCAAATGACTGGCAAATACTGATTTTCTCAGTGGCTAGCTTATCCAGCAAAATCTTTTTAAACCAAACAAAAGACACTTTTCCCTTCCTCTCCTGTAACTACTTAAATTGTTTGCACAGAATAGCTCTTGATGTCTAGCTTTTGGTCTCCTTGCTAATAAGTAATTTCATTTGATATTTCACTTCATCTTTTTGTTGCTATACCTTTTGTATCCTCTATCTAACACCCGCTGAATCTTCTTCAAATGAGAGGTGCGGTCACTGCTAAAGAATGGTGTGGGTGATCAGGTCAACTGTGTGTGAGGAACTGAAACCTTTTTAAATATTAAATGTAAAAGCATGCACAATAATAAAGCAAATAAGGCACACAAGATAAAGGAATTCTATCTTCAGAAGAACTGTCTTAAAATCCCAGTGGGATTATCCTAGTCTAGCATTATACTTGAAAAGGGTAATACCAAACAAGAATTGGACTGTCATCTGACCAAGAGTAAGTCCTTGAAAAGGGTCTGAAAAACAAATAATAATATTGAAATTACATTTCCCTGGAAGATTCCAGCATAGAAGGGGAAAGGGGAATACGCTGTGATGTAAAATACGCTGTGGTGCTAAATCAAAGCCAAGCCTGTCTTTAACTGAAATATTACTTGTGGATCAAAGATCCAGATTTTGGCAGTGTACTCAAGCTTTGATTCTGCACTGTAATAAATACCCACCAAGATACCTGCAGTCTTTGCCAAATGAGTGCCAGAGGAAAGGAATGGTGATAACGGGATTTCACTTGTTATGTATCATATAGCTATCAGTGCTAGATGAGGAAAGGAGCAAAGGTTGAAAAGAAAAAAGCAAAGATGAGAATACACGAGCAGCAGAATAATCTTTTGCACTTATGCCTGCCAAAAATAGTTGTACCAATCCGCATGCATCAACAGGCAGTGACTTGACATTGCCTTTGCACAATTCACAACAACTCATTAATATCTTTCCACCTGTCTTGAAAAGTCAACCTCAGTTCTAAAGGTCAAGGGGGCTTTTTCCCTCTTACCCATCAGGGCTCACAAGAAAGTGTTCAGAGGACTGGTACATCCACGTTTGTATAGGTCATCACCTTCAAGTTGCGCTAATACGTCTTTACCTATATGTTGCTGACTGATTTTGTAACGAACCAGTTCAGTGCATGACTAGTAAGAAGGAATAGATTCCAGGTCACTCCCCACTGTGTTTTGGCTTCATGACTAAAAGAGTAGCATGAATAAAATGAGGGGAGGGAAGAAAGATGCTAGACAGAACTCTGGAAACATATGCACATGCGCACACACACGCACACATACATATGCACATTGGTGTATACAGAATCACATTTAATTTAAGATGCATACATGTAGACATTCCTTTGTGCCCACTTGCATAGTAGTAATTGATACTTTTCCTGTAGACTTTTGTTATGAAGTATAACAATATTTGCTAATTATGGCTTCATCTTTATGTAGTGAAGCTTCTCTCTTTTCTACAATTACAGTTCAAGTGCCTTGAGAAATAGAATCTTTTTGCAGCCAGGTTGTGAATGTGTGTTTGTATGGCTGTGTGCCTCTATCTTCTTTCCAATATATGGTTACTTTTTGCCTAGATTACTGAACATCCCTTATGTCTCCAGTATACAAAAGAGAACAGAGTAATTTAAGTACAATGTAAGTATCATTTTAATTACAAACAGAAATAAAGGGCAGATATTGACTCTGTCATGAAGGGATAACAGCATTTCTTTGCTCAATCTTTGAATCTGCACAATTTTTTAATCAGAAATGGAAATTTTGAATGTTAGAAACACAGAATCATAGAATGGTTTGGGTTGGAAGGGACCTTAAAGATCATCCAGCTCCAACTCTCCTGATATATCTTCTAATTTGGCTCTGTGTTGGTCATCACTTTAAGACAGACCTGCCTGCACCTTTTCCTTAAATTCCAATCTTTGAAACTTTAATGCTGTTTCTTTAGAACTGGGAAACTTTAATTAGAGAGAGTCCTAGATCTGCCCAATAGAACAAATTAATAAAGTAACTAAAAAAACCTTACCTTGCCCACCCTTTCCATTCAAGACAGGCCCTTTCACAGAATCACAGAACCATTTAGGTTGGAAAAGACGTCTAAGATCATTGAGTCCAACATTTGGCCAATCACCACCATGTGAACTGGACCATAGCACTAAATGTTATGTCCAATTATTTCCGCCTAAAATTCCACCTCCCTGGGTAGCCCATTCCAATACTTAACCACCCTTTCCATGAAGAAATTCTTCCTGATGCCCAGCCTGAACCTGCCCTGGCACAGTTTGCGGCTATGTCGTCTTGTCCTGTCACTCATTGCCTGGGAAAAGAGACCAACCAGCATCTGGCTACAACCTTCTTTCAGGTAATTGTAGAGTCACCCTTGAGCCTCCTTTTCTCCAGGTTAAGCAACTCCAGCTCCCTCAGCCACTCCTCATGTGACTTACTCTCTAGACCCTTCACCAGCTTCTTTGCCCTTCTCTGGACACACTCAAGCACGAAAATGTCATTGTAGTGAGGGCCCAGAATTGGACACAGGACTCGAGGTATGGCTTCACCAGTGCCAAGGACAGGGAGACAATCACTTCCCTGGTCCTGCTGGCCATGCTACTTTTGGTACAGGCCAGGATGCCATTGGCCTTCTTGGCCACGTGGGCACACTGCTGCCTCATGTTCAGCTGGTTCTCTAAAAGCACCCCACGTCCTTTTCTGCCAAGCAGCTTTTCAGCCACTTTTGTCTCAACTTGTGGTATTGCGTGGAGTTGTTGTGGCCAAAGTGCAGGACCTGGAACTTGTCCATGTCACACCTCATACCCTTGGCCTTGGCCCCTCAATCCTGCCTGTCCAGGTCCCTGTGCAGAGCCTTCCTGCTCCCCAGCAGATCAACACTCCCATCCACCTTAGTGTCATCTACAAACTTAAGGAGAGTGCCTTCGATCCCCTTGTCCAGATCATTGATAAAGATATTAAACAGGACTGGTCCCAGTTCAGAGCCTTGGGGAACTCCACTACTGAGCATCTGTCAACTGGATGCAGCACCATTGTCTTGGCCTGGCCATCCAGGCAGGTTTTAACCCAGTGAAGAGTGCACTTGTCCAAGCCAAGGGCTGCCAGCTTCTCTGGGACACGGGAGACATTATCTTTCATGCTTGATCCCAGTCCAGCATGTTTCAGTGACTTCCTGGGCTGCTGCAGACTTTCTGTGTGTCTTTCTCTTCACCCTCTGTGATACCTGCCTTCTTGCCTCCTCTCTGTCACTCTCAGAGGGTCTTGACTACTTCAGCTGTTTCCTGACTTCCTCTCTTCATCTGGCCTGACTGTGCTCAATAGAAAGGTGCTCCCAGCTGAAAAGGTCCAGTTTCTAGCAGAGACTTTTCCCCATGTTCCAGCACACAGTAGCCAAGACAAGACTGTCCAGAAATACATTTTCACTGAAGCATAATGCATAGCATGCATATAAGTTGGTGAACAAAGAGAATCATGCTTTCTGTCACAATCTCTCCAGTACTTCAATGCTAAATATAAGGGATCATGAGATCTAGGAGGTACCTATAGCAGTTTTGCATCTAACAGGAGTCACATTTAGGGAATGAGACTGCATTTCTTTATTCATGTCATGAATTTTCATTTTGAGGGAAGTAACTATTTCCTAAGATTGAACACAACTTTGTTTGGTTTCAGTGACCTGCATTTGTCTGCCAGGAACCATAAAAACATTCTTGAAATGCACCCACAGCTGGTAGACTTGCCATCTTCTGAGGTATACATGCTTATGCTTACTGGTTTGTCCAGTAAACATGCATATTCAGAGCATTAATATACAGGAACAATAACTAATTGTTCACTAACCAGTCATCATATCTCTGTGTACTTTATCACACACAGATTTTCAACTCTTATTTTTGCAGTTTCAACGCAGATACTCAAATAGATAAACTTTCAGAGATCAGGATTGGAGACATAAGGCAGTAAAAGGAAGAGCTAAAGCAATGGTCAGACAACATATATATATTGTAAAATCTGCCTGACCATTCTGATTTAACACCTGAGATTTTCTGAAGCCCAGTGCTTCAAGAGTTGGGCCCTCCACAGGAGCATAAGCTTTCAATGCTTTCAAAATTATATCCAATGCTTTGATATGTGCTGGGACAATCTGCATATCTGTGTATTGTAAACTTTAAATTGCATAAATGAAAGCTGACAATCTAAAAACACTATCACTGAAACAGCTAAAATCCATAATGGCCTAATTTAGATGCCTTAACAGACTCCTTTTTCAGATTTGGTTGAAAGACTGCTCTACAGCTCTGTGTCTCCAGTCTGAAAAGCCAGTGCATTATGGTAGGACTGATGGGATATGATTATTGTTGTTAAGAATGTATCAGCATCTATTAGGGCAAACTTCATATATCAATCCAGGCTCATCAAATTGTCTATTATCGTATGATTCAAACTTCCTCATTATGTTTGGTTTTGCAACATCACTTGCTAATCCCTGTTATATTTCTTTAGAACATATTTGATCTCTGAAAAATGAAAAAGCTGAACATCAGTCATTTTCAGGGTAAAAATACAGAACTTATGCATAAAACTGTGTGTCAGAAACAGTTGAATGCTGTCCTCTAACAAAAATGTACTTAGTTTAGATGTTGTGTCTCTATCTGCAATTGTACCAGAAAGGTGAAATGCTGTCCTCTGGAAAGGCTTCATTTTCCATCAGCTACCACCAAAGGCCCATCAGTTACAACTGGACTATTATCTGTATTGCTACTATTAGGAGATGCATCTTGTTTGTTTAGGTTGTTGGAGTATCCTGTTCTGCATTCTGCCATCTTGTCCTGTTCTGTGGGCAGAAGACAAAGACTTACTGCATCTGAAAAATGTTTGCCTTGATGGGAGAAAGACTCTCAAAGGTGTGGAGAATTCAAAACCACTGATGTGTTAACAGAATTAACTAAAAAGAAAGTGATTAGGTCATGGGGGCAAATGAAAATTACCTTGGAAAAGAGATATCTGCAGAAACCAGGCAGCAAGCACTAAAACAAGCTTAAGAATGAGCCAACTGTGGTGATGCACATGAACTGAGACACATGGAATTTACAAAGTAACTGTGGATCACCATGAAATAAGAAATCACTTTTAGTATGAATTAAGAATGAAATGCAGATACAGGTGTGGACATCTGACATTATGCTAATCCTTTTTTTGTGAACACTCTGTAGTTCAGGGATAATGATTTTATGTAGTAGTAGCTCAGATCGCTCCAAAGACCGTAATGTTTGAGCTATCAGTTTCCAGGGGACTAGTCTCAGCTTATAAAGCTGATTCTTTGGAAGATCATGGCCTCTGAGAATAACATCTGTGAACCTTGAAGTTTTATTAAATATACAAAAATGTAAATACCAAGCATCATAAATTTTGTGATGATTCATTGCCAAGAAACTTATTTAATAGCAACAAAAATGCTACATGGATTTTCCATCTTGGACTCTCAGGGGAGTCCATAAGAAAGTTTATTTCAAGTCACAATTTCCAGATGAAAATTGGCCTAGAACTGAAGACTGCTGTATTGGATTATTATATACCATTAGTAGATGGCTGCAGTTTGAAGATCAACTTCTATTTCAGGCTAGCTGAAACTGAAGGCATGTCTGTAATCAAAATTACTTTGAATATTTGTACTCCATTTCCTTTGCTAGGGCCTGTTTTTCAGACCAATCCATCAGATATAGTCTAAATTTAGATTTCAGTTCTCTTTTACTAGAATATGGGAATTCTGGTTTAAGCTTGTTTCATCCTTCTCCCCAAAATTAATACTGTTTTTATGGTCTTTGGATTAGACACTTGGCTTTGATGTCTGTACAAATTGCGTTGTGAAGCGTCTGTGTTTTGAAGTAAAATTAATGGAATCTGTGTGTAAATAAATGTCTGAATGTTTTAAACCAGTTCCAGTTGAGAATTCTGGGTATGATACCCTTTGGGGATTGCTGTCTTTTGCCAGGTGAATTCTCTGTTGTGCTACAAGATAGCCAAGTTTGCATAAAAAGTTTAGTATAGAAGCACTGAGTCTCAAATGTTTTTATTATGTAAAATAAGTGGCAGTCAGACCTATGTGTTGTTCTACTACACTGTTCCAATGAAAACCTGATGAAGTTTGGAACATTCTGTTCAAAATCAGGAGTGATTTCACAGTAAGTCTCTATTACTTTCATAATGTTAAAGACTACGATGGCGGAGTACTATAATGATTCCTTCTCTGTAGAATATGATTTTGTTTTAATACCTTAGAGTGGGTGGATCTGTTCCACCATATCTTTAACAGGCACTAAACAAAATTCTTGTAATAATATACTATGGAATCGGTTGGATACTACTTGATACTACAGCAAGTATTTTGGAAAACTGCATTGATATTGATACATAGTGTTAGAGAAGAACTTAACAGAACATTGTACTTAGATAAGGATTCACACATGCAGAATGAACTAGAATGAAAGAAAATATGCAATTCCTGGTGAGCCAACCCAATTAAACAGACAAAGGATGAAGATGGAGGAATGCAAGACTAAAAAGCCTTCATCTCTCTCTCTCTCCTTTCAGTCTATATGAGAGGAATAGTCTTGGCCTGTACTATCCAATCTCACTCTAATTTACAATCCCATTTCAGAGCAAATGTGACATTACCTATTCAGAAAGAAACATAGCCTTCGTCTTTTATATATACAGAAGCTATCAATGAAATTTGAAAAATATATATGCCTTTGCTGGAAAATAGACTGTGACATCACTATTCCGAGTACCTCAGTGCCTCAAAGATTCTCTATATAATTTTTTTTTAATTAAAAAAATTAATAAGGCAAATTTTTGTTTTTTTCTGGGGAAACAAATTTCTTTCCTAAGTCCCTACTATTTCAAACCTCCTAGAGATTTTCTTCAAAGAAGGTGGGTAGATGCCTCTGGTGTTTTTCTAGTCATTGCAATAGCTATTCCATTCTCACTTGTTCAGAGCAATGGTTTTTAATTGTCTTTATGAAGAAGTTGAATTTTTATTTAAAATAAGCATAAATTAGCAAGTAGATTTATTGCTATCAGAAGGGCAGAGCAAGACTCCCACTACTAAGCAAAGGCAATATAGGACAGAATGTGATGGATTTACTGGTGCAGGTCTTTGTGATTTACTAGTGCAGAACATACTCCATAGATAAAAACACTACAAGTTCTGAGCAATGCTGGCCAAGTTTCAAACAGTGAAGGCCAGCTTGAATAGCAGCTGAGGTTATTTTTGTGTGTGTTTATATAGTCTTAAAATTCAGACAGTTTGGAGCTCTCTAGTTGTGTAACAGTTAAGCTGCAGTGTAAGTGCATGGTCTGATTTTTCACTGCCACTACATCTCTCCTTTTTTATTAGTGAACCTCAGATATTCTTATTACAGAAAATTGTATTATATATATCATATATTACATATTAAACACTACATATTATATATTTCTTATTACAGTCTATTTTCTTATTACAGATTCTTCTACCATCTGCCTAAAATACAGACAACTTTTCCCTCAGACAGAGCAAACAATATGGTCCCCAACACAAGGGGGCCTTAATATCTACCTGGGATCTAATGCCAGGCTAATATTAAATCAGTTAATTAATAAAAAATATAGGAACATTTGTAGCAGATTCAATCAGGATACTCACAAAATTGGTCAAAGATACTGAAAATGAAAGACAGAACACTGAAAAATCTTATTATTTTTCTGTTCTTATATGTAATGATATTATTAAAATTATAACTGGAAGAGCTGGTACATTGCTGTATTTCACCTCAGTAAATCCACTTGCCAGAAACCTCCAGTCTCTGTTTCCAGTATCAACATACAGCATCCTGCAGCCCTGACAGTGTCTCTTCATCTGCAGAGCTTCTATGGGATGACAGGTTTGAAACAGTTTCTACAACCCCGAAGTCTGAAATAGATTCTTAACTATGTCTTTCTCTTTGCAAGTGGAATTCAAAAGTAATATATAGCATTTTGAACTAAGGAGACCTTTTTGGCATTTATCAGAAATGTTAGAGAAAAGGTTTATGTGTACTCAGCTGGGTTGCTTTGAATATTAGTATATTAATAATAATATGAATATAATATGTATATTAATACTATTGGTATATTAATATTGATATTAATATTGCAATCTGTTAGTTTTCTGCACTTTAATTTAAAATGTTGTCCTTTATAATGCTAAGTATAAAGAAGGAAGAATATAAATATGATCAATGAAAACTTACACACTCTGTGCCTACCCCAAAAATAGCAGAGGTTTTTCTGTTCAGTCATACTCTTGCAAATCCAAAATAAGCATACAGTTCCATACCTAAGCTACAAGTACATGCACCAATGCCATGTGCTCCAAATATATAATCATATTTAGAGGTCACTACTTGATATTGGTGTATTTCTTTAAAGTTAATTGTCTCATTAGTTATGATTTCCTCACTGCTCAAGAGAGTATGAATACTTATATATAAGGAGCTTGCTAACCTCCTTAAAGAGTTTGTATGACCTGATTGCCCAAAATAGAATGGTGAGCCGAGTCAGTAGTGCAGGAAATCCTTCCCAGTTCTATGTCTCTACGTGTTTAAGCTATGTGGCCTTCATAAAACATCAAGAAAAGCTTTGCTGTATAAGACCTTTAAAGGTTGCATAATGGTTTTGGTTGTTTTAGTCAAGTGGCATCTCAGTTCTATTATATTAATTATGGTTAGAGTTCTTTCCAAGACTGATAATTTTACTTGAAGAACTTGAGATATTTAGGAAATTAATGGCTATATTAATGTTTATTTTAAAGGCATACTACAGGTTATAAGTAAAACAAGGATCAGATTGCTTGGATGGAGGGGTGTCAGTAACAAAAGCTCCACATCTTCCTGTGGTTTGCAGCAAGCACCCCTGCTGAGGGTTGAAATTACATCATAACTTCCCACTTGTTTTACACTTTCAGAGTTTATCTTGAACAAGAAGCGTTTGAATGTGTATGTTGGGTTGGGTTTTTTGGGGGGCTTTTTTTAAAATCTGTTATTGAAATGAGAAGAACCAGAAAAGTCCAAGAACACCTTATCAATCAGTGCCAGGACACCCTCCTCCACTGATCTGCCTCCTTACAGCCTGTGGGCCAGGAGTCCTGTGGCATCTACTTCTGTCCTTCAGTGGAGGGGTTGTGCATAGCCCTCCCCCCTCTTAAAAGGGGCCTTTTAGCCTCTTGTCTTGTGACGTTTCAAGTACACAAAAAAAACAGCTCAGCACATCAGAGCAGCTTCCAGGTGATCTAACAGTGTTTTCATGTAGGATAAAGGCATGTAATTAGTAAGGGAAAGCCCAATGCATTTTATTCCCACCATCCCTACTGCCACTGCTCTGTCTTCTTGAGAGGCTTCTTTCTGATGCCATGATGTGCTGTATCACACCAGCTACTCTGGCCAGGACTGCCATCCCTGGCATTTTTTTAAAGTCTGGTGAGTTCACAGGAATTGCTGATGCATGGTAGCTACTGAGGAGCTGACAGACCCTATCTATAAGAGTGTATTTTTACATGCATTGCCTCCTGAATATAACCTATGTGAAAATGTGTAGAGGACATTCCTTTCTATTTTCTTTATCAGTGCTTAGTAAATGGTACAGATTAAATCAATTTTAAAAAATACATTCTTCTCATAGAAAACAATGGGCAAATCAGTGATAATCATAGCATATCACAGAATGGTTTGGGTTGGAAGCAACCTTAAAGATCATCTAGTTCCACCTCCTGCTGTGGGACAGTGTATCGAACAATTACAGATCTGCATAATTAATTACTTAAACAGTTACTTTTTATAAAAAACTGTAGTTTGTTAAGTACTCCATAGTACGTGTTCACATAGCAAGATCTGAAAAAGGATAAGAATAATAAAAAAGGAGGTGAATAAGGAGAGTCAGGAAGACAGTCAGACATTAATTGATACTACTGAGCTGCAGAAGAGTATTTGTGAAAATGTTGATTAGCAGACAACTTTGGTAAAAACTTATTCCAACAGGAAAACAACACAGATTTTGGAGTACTGGAATCAGACAGAAATGGACAAAACATGATGGCAAGAGCAGCCAGACAGTAGCAGCAGAGTTATTTAGTATGGCTGTTAAGCTCAGTCAGAGAAAGTAGAAAATATGGTGCTCACTTTCCAAATTAAGCAAATTTTAGAAAATGAAAGAGTGCATTTTGTCATATAATTTTGTATGCAATTGCTCATGAAAATCAGATGGAGATGATACAGCTCTTTATGTTATACTTTGTTTAAGAAGCAGGCTCTGGAAAATCTCAGAGATCATGCAGCTCTACAAAATACCATCTAATAGAAATCACTTCAGTTCCAAAAATTTGCTGTCATTAAACTAACAAAGATAAAAGAAAGAGAAAATCTCATCCTTTTCTTTTACCAGGCTAGACCACGAACATCTCCAGGAGAATCCATGGAATCACACTTATGCAAAACTGACAGTATCATGTTCTGAATCTTTGGCCGTTATGATGTTAGGAGGATCATTTCAGTTCAGTGTGAAATTGTTTAGTGATGATTTCAGTGCTGTACTCTAGAAGGCTACCAGGATAACTGGTATATACAGTAAGTATCCATTTCAGTAAAACAGAAGACAGAGGAGCTATATATCATTCCCACGTCTAAGGTCAGAACTCCCCTTCCCGGAGGATGAGGGAAAATCTACATACTCACATTCAAAAGTGGTCCCAAATTTGAATATATATATATATAACACTATACAGAATTACTATACTGTGTACAGTACTGTATACTGTATACATTACTATACAGAACATATATATACACCAGTATATATATACTGTATATATAAATATATATACAATGTGTGTATATGTATGTATATATATATGTATATGTGTGTATATATATATATATATATATATATATACACATATGAAGCAAACCAAAACTTCAATCTGTGAACTCAGAAGCAAAAGTTTTCTGACAGCTTCTCTGAAGCAATTAGCTAATAAAAAGATCTGCTGCAATATGAAAATCAAAGTTATGAATACCAGGTATTTTGATTTCAAATAAACCTCCTGTATTTCCTATTGTGCCATGTCATTGCAGCAGTGAGGTCTGACCAATAAGCCACTGAATTTAAATGGTTTAACTTGAATGCAATGCATTCTCTGTTCTCCTTGTATGTTCTCATATCACAACTTGCATGCTGACCTTTAGCTGTCCTATACATTTGTCCAAATTAATATATATATAAAATCTTATCCTCCATAAAAAACAATGCAGATGTGTGAGCTTTGCAGTTATTTCTAGATGATAGTGCAGTGTCTGCAGCTGTTTTGAAAATAGAGGTTGGTGACATTGACAGCTTTTGTTTTGCAGTAGAAAATGCCACACAATTTTCCAATGTCTGATGAAATGGTCCTAATGTTGAATTTCTAATTAGTAAAGCAGTGTTATAGGGAAAAGAGATAATTATGTTTTGAGAGCTTATGATGTTTTGTTCCAATAATAACAATTGATAACAATTGCAAATATGTTTTATATTTTATGAACAAAACCTGCTCTTATGGGTTCTATCAGTAGCATATATATACAGGGGTTCAGAAGCCAAGTGCTTTAGCTATTTGTTTTCTTTACCTATTTGCTTTCCTGACCTTGGACAAAAAGATAAGACTTGAGTCTGTAATGTCTATGGGATGATATCCTGATGAAAAGTCATGGGATTCCCTGTAAAAACAAACCCATTACCTTATCTGCACCACATTTCCATCTGTCCTCACAAACTCATTAAACTGTTGACTAGAATTTCCCTTATTTTTTTGTCTTTTACAATATAATTGTAACTAAAATCAATATTTTATTTAATAAATAATTCACTGGGACTCTTAATTCACGGCTTAAAATATTCAGAATAAAGTTTGTATTTTTTTACAGGAAAGTAATTACAGTAAATTGCATACAAGATATGTTTATACTGAAAAAAAATAAAATAAGCAAACCCAGAAGTTTTTACTCCTAGAGGTCCATTTTATAATATTTTCCCCTTGTGGTTCTTGAGGCTCAGTTTGAAAGTTTTCTGCTATCTTCCTAATGTGAAATTTACATTGAACTGTGCAAAAGGGCAGAAGAAAAAAGAAATTCTAAAGATTGAAATTATGAAAAAGTATTTTCCATTTGAGATGAATATAACTCACCAGTCCGTGCATTTCATGTCTTCTTTGCCCCAGTTAGCTCATAAAGACCACACTCTCTACTTTTTTCAAGTGAGTAAGACACACTTTCAGTTTGACAGGTCTCTGTAACCAATCTGCAGTATCCAGTAGGACAAAAGCAATTCTGAAAGATGGCTGATGGCACAGAACTGCCCACCTTCACAAATCAGTAACTACTCATTACCTTGCAGTCTGTTCCTCTTCTTTCACTGGCCTCCCAGTTTGCTATAGAGACAAAGGACATTGAGCAGCAGCAGCTCACTTTGGTAACTCTGGATGGCTTTGATTTAAAATTGCTGCCCAAAAAGACAAGATGACAGATATACTAAAATGGACTAATGTCCACTTACTCAGTAACACTGCTGTTTTCACATCTTAGCAATTAGAAAGGAGACCCTAAAGGCTGACATTTAAAATAAAATCAGATTAGAATCTATTTAGATGCTCAGGTAGGTATAGAACACTAGAAGACCTCAGGGGTTTTGTGACTCCATACTTGAACTCTAAATTGTTTCCTGCATTGGTGAGTATGACACAGTGGATAAGATCTCTTTACAAAAATAGTTCACTGCAAAAGGATGAGGCATAGATGAAATACTGGTAGGTTACTAAAATGGGCAGAGACCCATGAAAACAAGTAGGCACACATTTCTTATGCAGCATAAGAGACAAAAACTAGCTGGAAGTTTACAGTAGTCCCTCTCCAGTGTTCATATTCCCTTTTCCCAGTTACTCATCAACATCCATTTGTGTCACCCAGACATCCTTCTGCCAATTTAAAGACTTATTTAAAGACAAAACTGGCTGAAAGTACTGCTTCACTTTATTTACACTCTCTATATTACAGAATTCAAATTTCTGCTGTGAAAAATAGTGGTATAAATACTTGTTATTCAGGGGAAATAGTCTCCATTGCTTTCTATGTTACTGCAGTTTTATACCAGGACAGAACCAACAAAACCAGTGGAACTCCCTTAGCATAAAACTGGCAGTGGAAAGCTGAATCAAATCTACCAATTATACCATTTCGTTGTTATGGAAAAGATAATGGTTGCTCTGGCTTCTCTCAGAGGAGAACAAGGTTGGATTTCCTATATGGAAGGTATCATTTCCACTTTCAAATCTCTATTACCATGGAAAGTCATATAATGGCATAATCACTATCTATTCTTATTTTACCTCAGCACTGATGAATATACAAGTTCCCACAGTGCAGCTATATGTAGTTTTGAAGTTGAATATTATACATGTAAAACCCTCCGAATCTGCACCAAATATGTGCTGTTGACTTCCCCTCTGAATCTGGATACTCAATTTTCGGGAGAGTTACTTAGCTAGAATATGCCAAGAACTACAGTCAGATACAAAAATTCCCCTGAAGGAAGTGAATACCCACTTAAGCTTCTAAACTACCTTAGAAACCTAAGAAAGAAGCACACGTCTTAGTTTGCATGTGCAATATATGAGCTGCATAAACTGAATTTGCATAGAACAAGAAACATCTACTGTATACGTTGAAAAGAAAAAAAAGGAAAAAAGTGGTTGAGACTACACTCTTGTCTACTGTTTGAAAAGCCTGGGACCATCACACCTCTCTTAGAAGATTCTAAAGTGGTTTTGAAAGATATTTTCCTAGGACGGATAATGGAAGACCATATTGCCTCTGAAAACAACTGGTGAAAGGCACTTTTGCACTCATGACATTTTTCACTTCTACTCTAGCCTCTTATTCTCACCTTCATCTCAGTCATACGTGAGATTCATCCAAGAGTACTCTAATCAATATGAATTACATCTACCACACACTCTTCTTTATTTTATCCTCTCCCATCAGATACGAAAGAGTTACAACACTGTTAAAAGAAAATGAGAAAAAAATACATTCTATGGGTAATGTGCATGAACTTTAGGTACTACCTCTTGCTCTTGTGAAATTTAAAAGAAGAAAAAAAATAATTATTTTCTTTGGGGCTTGTCAAGGACAGGCCAAATACTAATGCAAATTAAACTGTCATACAAAGAAATACAAAATCATACAACTACAGAAAGTAACAACAATTACAGGATTTCTTATATTTAAAATGCTCTTCACAAAGGCCCACAGCACATTAGGGATTTTTTAAAAAGAAGAAATACCCCAAAACTATTTATTCAGCATTTGCATACTGTATAGACAAAATGTGCACTATAGAGGACTAATTTATACAAAGCTTTCAGACACACTGTGCACACTGGCATGATTCTGGGTTGCTTCTCTCAGCTGATGTAATTTCCATGAAAAGAAACCATAAAAGGAGAGAGAACAGCATGACTCTTCTGTGGAGGACAAAGACTTGTTCTTGAGATTTACAACACCAGCTCATTGGGGACCAAACCAGGCAATCATGGATGAGAATGGTAGGGGAGTAATAATCTCTAGATATTTATTCATCAGTAATGGGCTTTTAAAAAATGGGGGTGGGAGAGGGGAAAAAAAGAAGAAAAAAAAAGAAAAAAGAGGAAAAAAAGGAAAAAAAAAAAGAGGAAATACAAACTTTGGAAAGACAAAGTCAAACCTGACTTTAGAAAGTACTTATTCAAAAATCAAGTGTATTTTGTAAGCATTGCTGTCATAGTCTGGTCTAGAAAAGGAATTCTATCACTAGAAAAATGCCAAAAGTTTGCTCCAAATTCCATGTAAATTTGGTCTGAGACATGAGAGTTCAGAAGCATATTTTTCCCATTCATTTGAAGTTAACTTTCAGGAAAAGATTGTGTACCATTCTTCTAGTGGATACCTTTCTACCTAACTTTAGTGTTATCACCTGCAATCTGTAGAAATATATATAAGCTTATGGTGCTGATTCTTCCCAAATATAGGAGAATGTGTTTGAAATTAAAATCAGCAGATTTCCCATTTTAGAAGGAGAGCTTTCTAAATAGGAGTAAAGAGTGATTTCAGTTCTTCACAATTCACAGCAAGAACAGTCTTCCCTTAGTTTCTGTAAAAGTTTCCTGAGGAAAAAATATACTTGCCTGGCCATGCACTTTTCAGATAAGAACCCTGATTTGCAGTCAACGGAGGTGACACTTTGGATATCCTGCAAAGACAATAGACAGGCTTACTTAGCAATGCAGCTCGTTTGAATAGTCAGAGGTCTGTGTTTCTTAAAGAGAAAGATTCATTCTCTATGGCAACAGCAATTCAGAGCTGAAATGTTCTACAGAATTTGCCAAACAGAGAAAACAGTACAATAGATCATAGAAGCAAGTGGTATTATATTACTTAAAGAGACAGTAATCCTTGTTCTTAGTAAACATCCTCAAAAGTCCTTGGATGATAAATAGAATATTCTTACAAAATTCTGGATCATTACCATAATCATTTTGGAAAAAAGAAAACTTAATTAAAACTCCAAGAGAAAGGATTAGTAAAGAGTAAAAAACTCAGTCACTGGAAAAAATACTCTTCAAGATTATTTTTCCTTCTAAGCTTCATAGATACTAATAATAAATATGTCATTAATTTATCTTAGACAACATATTAGAATCCAGTTGCAGATATGGTTTGCCTATTTTTGCCATGTAAATTATTAGAACTCAGTCCTAAAAAGTGTGGAGATTAATGTGGTTTATTTAAGATATTGGTGTATTTCTCTCCTTTACTTTCTAAAAGTCTTTCTGAGACTGTTCCCTTCTCTCCTAAATATACCTAACTTTTAAAGAATTAAGTTTCTGGGAACTTAAGGGCCTTTCTTTTCCTCCATCACTGAGTGCACTTATGTGTGTTTCAAGGGCTAAAATGAACACAGATTTTCTTCTCTTTGATTCTAATGGACTCATCAGAATTTTCAGAGGTACCTCCAAGATCTGGCTTGAGAGGGCTTTGCTGAAATGCTGCCAAAGCCATTTTGCACCCAAGTGACAATTAGAGCTTTGGGATAAACAGAAGAGAAACTAACAAAGCATTCAAATGCCTGATTAAAAAAATCATTCAGTTCTTGGCTGCCCATCTTTCAATCCTTTCTTTCTTTGAAAAACATTACCTCAGTTCTTCTGTCACAATTTATTTTTATGTTTTATAAATCATTAACATATGTAGGAAAACCAATCTTGAGAGAACACCCTCAAGCCTACAGTTTGCATTATAAAGAAGTATTAATGAACACAAGCCTGTTTTTCCATTTTTTCCTAATATTTTCCTGAAAGGAAAATATTACAAGCTATTCACTCAAAAAAGTTACAGAAAGTAATTGTCTGAGGCAAAACTCCAGAATAAAACATTATTTATAATAACACTAAACATTTTCAAAGAAGATTGTTTTCACATTGGGTTTCCAGCAGTCTTCATCTGGGTTGCAGTTATATTCACAGTAACAATGGATAGCATGCAAAAATCTTCACAGGATCTCCTGTGGTAACCAAAGACTAAGAAGACCATGAGGATTAACTTCTTGTGAGAAATTTTATCCGTCAGCCTTGGCATCTAAACTAGGGCACACAAAAAGCTGCTTGAGACATAAAAACTAGGAAGGAAATAGCAGTGCGAAGTGCCGCTTCTAAAGCTCTAACAATTATAGTACCTCTGCTAATTGCCATCCCTCCATAAGATCACACTCATTATATAAACAAATGGAGAGTAGTGGTATAAATGAACTCAAACAAAGGACATGTGCTAGGAAGGACACCTACATCATTCTTGTAGGTAAAGTTAAAAGAACAGACTGACCAACTGGGTAAGGGATGATCTAAAACAGACACATCACCTGTTGAATGATCAAGCTGTAATAGAAGGGATACGGAAGAAGATCAATAAGACCATGAGGAAATGTTTCATGAAAATGTGTCTTTGCAAAACCTGTTGCTAAGTTTCACAAAAATCAAAGTATTTTAAGGCATGCTAATATTTTTAACCGAGAGATCATGTTTAGAGGATGTAATCCTACATAAGTTACGTGCTTGCAACTGGTACTTGACAAGCTGAAATCGTAGACTTCTGTCACAGAAAATGCCAGTTATGGTGCTCTGCTGGAGAAAGCCTCTGTATCCACATGTGCCCCAGTGAAAGTCATGGCATCTGGGGATAAACTCTTCTTTTCCTAAGAGCAGAGGTTAGAAAGCAATTCTGAAGAAAATACTAACTCTGTTTTGGTTGGGCACTTCCTGGCAGGGCCCTGCAAGCAGCCACTTAACTTCTGTGTGTCCACTCTATCGTGCATGTTTATTGCTCAGTTCAGAGACTGACACCTTTGCTCTGCTTACACCAATAACAGAAATCCTCGAGAAGACATGACCATCCTGCTTGTGGTGGAATAAGCTCATTAGCAAGATGCTTTTTGCTACTACTGCAGCTTTTAAGAAGCATGAATACCTGCTGATGAATGCAAACTTCTTTTACTTCAGAGTAAGGCAGAATGTGAAGTATGGAAACAGGTGTTTAGCATGTGCATATTCTCGCAAGCAAAGTCCAATACCATCTGCGTGTCTCAGTGGGGCTTACAGAACTGTTGTAAAGCAGTAAACAATGCCACTCCTACTGGTATTAAACCAACTACTCATTCCCAGTAACTGCATATTTAAGAGCATATTTATTAGCACTTGGGGAGTAAAGAATTCAAACCAGTTTGCTTCCTTCCCTTTCTGCTTGGTCTTGTCATGTGTAGTTCTCTGTTGGGCTGCTGCCCAAGGAGTCCTTAGTTAATTGAATATAATTATTCTGCATCCTACTTTCAAATGCTAATGCAATTTCACCTCTCCTTGTAACACAATACAGATGAAAGCCCCAACAGGTGTCTGGTACATGTAATTCTTTCCTCTTCAATACATTCGCCTCCATAATAATGCAGCAGTTTGCTGGGTGTTGTTGATCTTTAAGTATAATGTACAATGATGACTAAATTAGTAATGAAAGGTAGTTAAAAGTATTATCTTAAAACACAGATAGTTCTTCACTGAAAGACAAATTTTATAAGCATTGAGCACTACTCTTTCTGTCACTACTCATTAATAAATTAACAAGGCAGTCAATTAACATGTTCATCTTCACCTGAGATTGACAAGCTGTAGAAAGCACAGAGGACACGGAGGATGCTTTTTCACTGAAAGAGAGTCCTCAAATGTCAGTAAATGCTGAGGGAGCTCTTAATCAGTTAGGAACATCTAGATAGCCTGTTAGTGTTGCATTGCCTCCAAAGAGGTCTTCGATGTCATTTATAAGAGGCAGGACTTGGGGGTTTGTTTTGTTGCTGGTGTTTTGGGGTGTTTTGCTGTTTGTTTGGCTGGTTTTTTGTTCAGCTGTTTTCACTTGTTTTTAATCAGATTGTATGACGTTTCAATTTAAAAACTTAAAATAGTCAGTTAATGTGCTTAGCAAGATTATGCTACAAATAGCCTACACATAAATTAATACATTTTGTCAGAAAATTTTCCTTTATATTAATTTTTTGGGAAAAAAATTGAAATTTCTGGATAAAAACTATTCTGATTTGAGATTATCAATTAAAATCTCAATTTTTTTTCTTTTTTCCTTTTTTTCTTTTTTTGTGAAGCACTTTTTCAGTAATGCTTCTAGGGGTCCTGAAAGGCTTATTTTAAGGAACAGTCCATTTAGAGATGGAAAAGTAATTTTTCAAGACTGTTTACCTTAGAGGTGTTCTTCAGAATGCTTGAAAGAAATTTCTGATAAAGCATGTGATTTTGAAAAAAAATAAAGGAGTGTGATAGTGTTCTAGTGCAAAAAATGGTTCAACTAAAATGTTCTGAGCAGTTTTGCCATTAAAAAAAATAATCCTTCTGATAGTCTGTGGTATGATTCATACTGAGGAACATATTTAATTTAAAATGCATATGCAGGCAATTCCTTACACTTACAGAAATTGAAATGCTCTTGTCAAATGTACCTAATTCAAGATTTTTGGGGAATACCTGGGAAATGCTTCCACCAACTTAGAAATAACAAAGTGCGTTAAGGCCACTTCTATTTCTGTTTCGTAGTAATTTTAAACACCTAGGCTCCTTTTAGAGGTTGCTGTAAACATTACTAAAATGTTCCAGTACTGGATCAGTACATTTCAGATAATATGCTTCATTTTAAGCATGGAACACATTTTAAAGATAAAAGATACCATTTTGTGTTTATGGGTTCTCCTGGATTAAAGTCTAAAAATAGTAAAGATTATATGGACAATTTGCTCTGGTAAATCTAACTGTGGTGCTGAGTTCCAAACTCCAGCTCACAAACAAGTATATTAACTTACATCACTAACTAAAAAGTGATTTTAAATTAAGACATCAGAACATCAGTTTCAGTGGCTGTGGCAGGGGCATGTCTCCCAGTCTGCCTGCTCTCTGAGGGTTCAATAACCTCTCCCAAAAAAAGGGTAATGAACAGTAAGCAAGAGGGAAACCTCTTACCTTGCTGAAGCTGTTTCCTCAGTTGTTACATGAATTTAGGTGAGGTAGCCACAAGAACTGAATTACACCCTGAGTGTCATATATTTTCTAAAATTTGTTCACTCATCAGGACGGACATAGTGGGTGGATAGTTGTTTCTGCTGTAACACTTCTCTCTTGCAACATGCAAAGGCCCTGTCCCTCTAGACACTCACTCCCACTGCTTGACTGGACAGGTCCTGGCTGGCCACCTAGCGCCTGCATGAGCCACTTCCACCTCCCTTGGCCTTTGATACAGTGTCGGATGCCCACGGACCTTTTTTTCCCAAACATGGCTTATTGTCTTAACTATTTTACTACTTGGTATAATAGAATGTTGGCATATGCTGCCAGTGGCCTTTCAAATTATGTGGTCCCAGACCAGTCTGCTTGATGTCCTCCTTTCAACTAGGGTTTTTTAATTATCCAGTCTTCCACTCTGAATGTATTATATGAGTGTAAAGTTTTCAGCATCGTTTTGGTTTTCCAGTGTATTTTGGATTGTTTCAGTTGGATAAAAGTGTGGCAGAAGGAGTCAAGGTCTCAATCCTCTGAGCATTGCCATGGGCTTCACCTGATGGCAGCTGGTTCAGTGGACATTTTACAGAAACCTGAGGATGAAAGGACAGATGAAATTGGTCTTACAGGGTAATTCCAGATACAGTGGTTTAGTGAAATAACAGTAGTACTTCTGGGTTAATGTTCAGACCTTCCACTTTCCACTTAAATAAAAAGAAGTAGTAAGTCCCATTTTTGTTTAATCTCCAGTTAAATGTGTAAACTCAGCTTTCCCCACCAATTTTACCTTATGTGTCTTTATAAGTAACTTTGATAAGGACTGAAAAATATGCTCTTGATGCATCCTTGTATGGTTTTTGTGAAAAAATAGGGAAGAAAGCTGTGGCTTCTCTATAAATAATCAACAGACACTCAATACAACCATTCGTAACTTCAGTGAAAGAAGAATACTTCATAACCTTCTAAATTCTAGTTATTTTAATTGACCAGTTTCCTTCCAGAACATCACTGAAGGTCTGTAGTATTATCAAAATCTACTACTTTATTACTCTGTAGATATGTAGCCTGCCTTCTAGCCTTACTTCTACAGTGGACATCAACAAAAAACATCAGACACAGAATAATTTCTATCTCTTATAGGCAAGATAGCCAAAAATGTTTTTCCTGTTTCATTTGATCATTGAACCTAAGTGGTAATTTCTTCCTCTTGGGATTAAGACAGTGTTTAGTGTCTGTCCCCAGACCCCACAGTCTGATAAGGCAATAAGGCAGTATGGTCTCAAAGTCATAATGACTAGACAGAACTGTAGAAGACTGGAAACCCAAATCCCTTTGTCTTTATTTGAAAGATAGAGGTTTCCCCTGCATCTTTGTCTTTGCAAAGCAGATACAGAAATGTGCAATGGCAGAAATTCAATCCACAGCAAAACGAACACCATTTTCTTGATGAGTTTCTGCCTCATGAATGGAAAAAGGAGATAAGGCTTAAACACTATTGACTTACTTAGCCCTGCTGTCTTTCTTTTGCAGCTGCCTTTTCTAAATGGTTTACTGGTCAAGTAAGGATTTCTTGAGACCATTCATCATGGGTTCCTCATGCCCTGCATAAGTTCTCTGCTAACAATTTAGTTATTTGTGTCTGAGGAATGCTATCTCACTCAGATCTGTCATTTTATAGGTTTTTTCCCAGTCTTATTAATGGCCCTATTAATTTTCCATTCATTAAAACATGTTGCAAACTGGGGAAAGCAAAAAGAACCACTCATAGTTGCTCATGTTTTCCTCTGTCCCACTTTCTTTTTATATGGATACCCTTTTCATTTCTGTGCTTTTTTTGTTTTGTTTTGCGTTTTTTTCCTGACTTTACTAAGGTCAAAAAGCTATTTTCACCTATAACTTCTGACTGAGTCCAAATTATGGGAAATACCAACAAGAAAATTTAGGATCATAATAGCAGTACATTACTGGCTACTGTAAGCAGCTTATTACTGGCTACTGCCTACCAGAAACTGCTATTAAAAAAAGGCTACTGTTGCACTGCACTTATACAAAGCAGAGTACGAAGAGACACTTTAGATCCAAAATATTCACTTGTTACCTACCATCAATAACTGAAATTATTATGCTTGTGAGTTGCCAAGCATACATAATTGGTATTAACTTCAGTAATGTGAAGGAGTTCCTCAAGATTACTCTGCAAATTGAAAGCACAGATGTGATATTGTAATTACTGACCATTTCCTTGCAGAATTGGCTGGTTTGCCACTGAGAACTTGCATTCATTGCACTGTTGATGCTCTGTCACATGATCCAGACTAGGTCTGTCACGTACAGATACAAATCAGTTTTGTGACAAAATTGAACTATTGCTTGAACACTCAGTTTATACTAAGAGAAATTAAATTTTGATGCAGATGGTGAGGACCTACAGTCCCTGTGTCTGCTCCTCTCCTTTAACAAAGTTTACAAGAGAAATTAAGTTAAAACAGAAGTCTGTGAACTAAAGATCCCGATGCCTTGTCTCACATTTCTTTTTGACTCATTAATGTGGTCAGATAACTATTATCCAGACAACTGTGCATGCAGATGTTGAGAGTTGCTCCTTAATAGTGCAACATCTTCACTTAAATGGTGCTTTAATATGGAGCTTGATGGTCATTTGGTGAAAAGGGCTTTAAACTAAAGTACTCCTGATACCTGAACTGGTAATGAAAGAGGGATAAAGTGGCTCAAGTTTCAGCATTGCAAAAGGCATTGCGAAAGCAGCCTTTCAGCTGCTTGTGCAATTACCCTGTTAAGAAATCACCTTCTACTGCTCTAATGCTGTTCTGCATTGTGAAACCATTCTTCTATCCCTGGAAAGAGACTGCTTTGACATTCAGAGATGTTTATTTATACAATGCATAAGTTGCATTCACTTTTGCAATGAAGATAAGCCCAACTTCATAATCACTGTGGAGTTTGCTGGTTTTATCACCTTTATCATGTGCAGGTTGGAAAGTGCAAAGCTTCACATATCGTATGTCTTCCTTTGAATGTTTGTGATTGCAGACATGTTTAGAGAAATGTAGGACTGGAGGGAACCTTCTAAATCCATTATCTGCCCCAAGGCAGGAACAAGCATGCATCAACCACTGAAGACAGCGCTCTCCTTTGCTGTTCTGGAAAACTTTTTAGTGGGGGAGATTCTGCAGGTTTCAGAAGCAGCAGATGCTGTTGCTTTGCTATACTGCTAGTAAGATGCATTTAATATCTAGCCTCAGCTTCCTTTTATTTTTAAATCTGTTTTGTTCTATCCTATTATATTGCTTTAGTCTTCCCTACACTAACCAAGACAAGCTTTATTATTTTTTAGCTTCCTCAGTTTTGCTGTCCTCTAGATACAGACTAATCCACTTGTTATTAAAATGTGGACTGTATTCAAGATGCTACTTCACCAGCAAAGACTAGAACAGCTCATAGTTGAAACTGCAAAGCAAACTCTGATGCTTAGTTTGCTAAAGTTTGCTAAAACTCTCAACTGTGCTTCTACTGACAGCAATTTTTTCCCAAGGATCTAAAACCTGGCAAAATATAGATGCAGCAAAAAACATATTTCTGATATGAAGAGCAAGTCCTTTACAAACATAAAGCTGCAATGCCCAGTACGTTGGAATATTCAAGTACTAGGTCTTAACATTTCCAACTACCTCTCTTCAAAGGACCTATTTCAACTGTTATTCTCTCATGTCAAAATTCCTGGGTAGCGAGCTTGAAGCAGAGACCTGACCAGAAAATATCAGTCCAAAACATTGAAATCTTCTAGACTTAAAAGGACTGAAAACAGATAGTGAAAAAACATTAGATAAGTTTGCCATAAACCATTCAAAATCAGGTTTGTTTACTTTTTAAAAACCCATTTAAAACTTTCTTATCCTGACAGGTATGCAGAAAAAGAAAGGAACCTGTCAAGCAAATCAACAAGGAGGCATAGGAAGAAAAGAACACAGAATACAATTTGACTTTAATTAAAGCATTTCCTATGAATTTCTATAAGACAGCAGAAGCCTGAGCCAGCAATTTAGTTTGGGTAATTAAATCTATTTCCTTCCTTCACATTTTGTTATAGCAAAGAATATTTATGCCAATCTTTTTCAGAAAATGTAATGCATTTGGAAATATTTGGATGAATGTTTGTTAGTAATGGTAAACTCTAAGTCCAAATTTATGGTCTGAAAATGTATTGAAGAATGAAAAGCTCAAGTAGAAAGGAAAACAGATTATCATCATTCTGGAATTCTAGTAACACTGGGAGCAAAACCAAGCTGAAGTAGTCAATCCTGCATTTAAGAAAACTGTACCTGATCAAAATTATCAGAGCACAGGTAATTTCAGTAGAACACTTGAGGAAAAAACAGAGAGTTACTGGTTAAGACTTCTAGGAATTGCTGATGACAAGTCTGGTTAATGGCTTGTGCAGAGTGAACTAATAAAAGCCTTTCTATCTGTGTTTTAATATTTCAAGTCTGTAGTAGTTACTTACGTTTACAACAAATAGCACTTACAGAGTGACAATATAAAGCACTTTTATCTTACCCACAGTGGGGTCTTTCTACATTTAAATGGTAAAATATTACCCAGAAGTATTCCTATCTTCCTACAAGTGCTACTCTTTTGTTTTTCTAAAAAGAAAGTAATACATTTTTCATCTTTTAAATATCTGGAGTCTAAAATAAAAAAAATATTCAAAGCTGATCTGGAATTTTTGAATTTGTTGAAACCATAGCTTACACTAAATATACAGTGACTTTGCAGAATGTGGGGGTGGAGTGGAGGAGTTCAGTAATGACAACTTGAAAGCAACTTCTTCTTCAAATGATCATTGTTTGTGAAGTGATGAAAGTACTCATCAGGTTCATAGGCAATTTATTGCAGAAGAATGATGGAGCTTGTACCATTGTATCTGGTTTATCTACTCTTCTTATGATGACAGTTCCTACAGTGCCTTGGAATCTGCATAACAAGACTGTTCTGTCAGTGGAGAAGCTGATTGAGGGACAATGCTACTGGAGCAAGGAAGAAATATGAGGTGAAAGAATAGGTAACAAGGCTCCAGCTTCTGAAGAAGACTTTAAAAAAATTTCTGGCAAAGGTGAAAAATTTTTCCTCACTTTAGGAGATAAGATAGTGCTCTTCCAAAGAGGAGAGTTAACTGCTGGCACAGATTTGCCACTATTCAGCTGTAGGAGAGTATCAAAGGGCAGTAAAATTCTAGCATCAGCTGGATGTGCCTAAACTGAATGCTTAAATTTTTATAAATAATCTAGTATTGGGTATTTGTATGTGTGTGTTGAGGAGGAAGGGTCCTCCCAAATCTCTCACACTATATGGAAAGTCTAAGACTGCTTAAAGAAGCAAAGAGCTGAGTTGTCATCTCCCAGCTGTGAATCTCTTATAGCTCAGGCTGAAACTCTGTGGAGTCACAATAACTGGTAAAATGATCCTTCTGAGTGGAACCTCTGCAGTAAAACCTTTCTTTAGCATTGCTACAGCAGGTACACTTATCATTCAATAACTCTTTCCAGAGACTCCATTGCATAGTAGGAAATACAATTTCATTTTAGAATGAGGTAGGAGTTTTACAAGATCAAAAGGGAAAGTGCATGAGGGTGATTAGGTAATGATTTTTTTTTTTATTCCCACCTTCTGTTGAGCTTAGGACTATTTTTTTAAAATCATGAAAACTCGGATATTCTGAGTTTCTTTATGGATTTTTTTCTGTTATGCTCTGCACACACAAAGACATGAAGTTGTATACTGCCCAAAATACCAACCAGAACCTGTACTTCACCATACTTCATGGGGAAAGGCACACCGTTTTCCTGTCTTTCAGAGGAATTTAGGTCGTCAAAGTTAACATAACCATTTTATTTTGGCTCTCAATTTGTGTTGAGAGCAAATTCCTTGGAGATGGCATCTATCTTTGTAGTTGTGGTCAATTTTATTCGATTTGATTCTGTTGGTAACAACTGTAGATAGAGTTTTTGGTCCCAGAGCCTCAAAAACTGTGTGAAGACCTTAACAAGAATCTGTTACTTTCCTACCATGAGCTTAACAGTTATTTTTTATTGGGCATCTTAAATGTTTGGCCATAATTTAGCAACAAGACTTAAAAATCTAGAGTCTAAATGAAGGAGCTAAGCATAACTGCGAGGAAAACACATTAAAAACAAATGCTCATGCCTTCATTTAATAGGAGGTTTGATAACTTTTTTAGATGACAATTAAGTGGTAGATTTGATATGAAAACTGCTATATAAAAGCCCACATCATACAATGCAGCCTCTAGAATTCTTTGTTCATTATTTGGATTAATTAAAATAGGGAAGATGCAACAATGACTTATAGCAGATGTTAAAGGAAATTAAATACTTGCTCTTGATAATCCAGGTGTTTCATTAAATTCGTTCTTTGTGTAACAAAGCCTGTGATCCTTTCCCCTTTCTGACTCAATTTCTGTTCTTCTCTACACTTGTATATAGCCAATAAAATGCCTTATTTAGCAGGGCAGAGTCATTAAAGAGATGTTCCTGGAAATTGCATGCCAGGAAATATATATTATTTTTGTCCTGATTCTTGTTTACAAGAAGCATAACACTGCAAGAATCTCTGTCAGTGAAAAATACATGCATTAAAGCAGAAAAATGTTAAGTTTGTGTCTCTTGACCTTTCTTGCTAGTGCTATTTCCTGGCTTTTTATATATAGATAGCATTGGCTGAAGTTAGAGAACTGTAAGTATTTGTACCGGAGCTAACTAGGGGGGAAATGGGGTAGCTCATTGCAAAGGGGTTGAAATCCCTTAATCCAAGCAGTATCCCATGAAATAACTTGCTCTAAGATTTAACTGAGTCTGGAAACTATTTTCACACTGTAGCTTTTTGTTTGGGGAAGAACTCAAAAAATGCTGAAGGTTAACTTTTTTCAGCCTTTGACATCACCAAATTGTCTAGAAAATTGGCTTAAGAGGGATTTACTGAATCCATGACTAATGCTATGATGGAATTGTCTGGAATTAGGCACTATTTTAGCAACATAAGCCAGTCTGAAGAAGAATTGCATTCAGCCTTTTGAGAAGTTTGTCATATTCTGGCCCTTCCTTTCATTCATTAGCCCTTGCAATTCTTCTGACAAGAGCACAGGGAGAAGAATTTGGGCAACTTTATTTGTATATTTTTTAAATGTTCCCTTTCAGGACAGGATTTTGTTGTTGTTTTAAGTTTTCTTTAAAAAAAAAAAAAAGAAAAAGAAAAAGTTACAAATCCCTGTAGAATAAAGCAAAACAAACTACCATGAATATTACTTTTTCCAGATCAAGGCCTAAAATTCTAGGCCTTTATTCTTAACACTCATTTCTCAGGGCTGATCCTATTTTTAATTTCTTGCTTTTTCATGTCACATAAATGCATAAAGAGATTTTCTCTATTTCTAGATTGCTTTATAGTTAAAGAAGAATTCCTTAGGGTGTCAGGCAAGCAGTATTTTTCCTACACTTGATAGATATACAAGACCAATATCTACTTACAAATACTAAATTCACTGTGTCTTGACAAATGTTCACAACAACAAAACAGGCTGAAGTTTAGAAAAATAAATTCTTTTAGCCACTGAGAAGATAATGCTTAGTTTAAATTCAATTGCACTGGTAGCTTCATTTTTTTAGAAAGCTTTCAGTCTAGAATGCATGGCTAATTAGGAATTGGATGAGACCTTGAGCAACCTGATCTAGTGAAAGATGCCCCTAACCAGAGCAGGGAGGTTGGAACTAAATTATCTTTGAGGTGCCTTCCAACTCAAACTGTTCTAAGATTTTATATGCCCATGTAAGTTCTCTCTCACCTATCTGCCTTACCTACACCATGTATATTCTTTAGCGTCTTCTCATTCTTGTTCCTTCATTAAGTTCTCTGAACTAATTACTAATGCCAAAGGGATTAATGAAAGACAAATAGGTTCTAACACCTTCTGGAAAACACAGTCAACATTCTGTTTTTTATAAAACTAGTTTCAGTAACAAATGCAGAAAAGAATTACTGTTCAAATGTCACCATGACTGTTGCCCTATAAATTCCTTAGATATATTTGTTCCCAGTAGCAGTAGAATAGGATTGGAACCTTCCTAAAAGTCATCAAGAACTATTTAAATCATAATACCTTTTTCTATATGGAAAGGTTTAAAGATCACCTGTAGGGTAGTTGTGTCCTCTTTCCTCTTCTTTTGGATGTCCCACTGCTCTGATCTGGCTTCTACTTCATCTCTAGCAGGACATATGTGTAGACAGAAATCAGACTTCCTCCCTGCTTTAAGGTAAAAGAATGGAAACATCGTAATTTTTGAGTTGTTCTATAGACCATCTGTGTATACCTGAAGGATTTATTTCAGTTTGAGCCAAGCTTTGTCTCTGAGATTCCCAGTGAGGTTTATCACCATGGCCTTGTGCAAGAAATTTCATGTTGTCTTCTCCTATTGCAAATAACTTGCCTAACACTTTACACTTATTTTTCTCATAGTCAATTCAAATCACAGTTATTCTGTCATGATTGAATTCACTGAGGTCAGCCACATTTTCATTTGCTTTCAGTGAATAAAACTCAGCTTATCATGGGATCAGAGAATCATAGAATCAGCCAGACTGGAAGAGACCCCCACGATCATCGAGTCCAACCCTTGCTCCAACACCACTGCGATTACTAGATAATAGCACTGAGTGCCACATCCAGTCTCATCTTAAAAACCTTCAGAGACAGTGAATCAACCACCTCTCTGGGCAGGCCAGTCCAGTGCCTGATTACTCTCTGTGTAAAGAATTTCTTCCTAATATCTAACCTAAACCTTCCCTGGCAGAGCTTAAGCCCGTGCCCTCTTGTCCTATTGCTGGTTGCCTGAGAGAAGAGAACACACACCTGGCTACAGCCTCTTTTCAGGTAGCTGTAGAGAGTGACGAGGTCACCTCTGAGCCTCCTCCTCTCTAGGCTGAACAACCCCAGCTCCCTCAGCCTCTCCTTACAGGGCCTGTTCTCCAGTCCCTTCACCAGCCACGTTGCCCTTCTCTGGACCTGCTCCAGCACCTCAGTATCTTTCCTGAACTGAGGGGCCCAGAACTGGACACAGTAATCAAGGTGTGGCCTCACCAGTGCTGAGTACAGGGGAAGGATCACTTCCTTTGTCCTGCTGGCCACACTATTCCTGACACAGGCCAGGATGCCATTGGCCTTCTTGGCCACCCGGGCACTCTGCTGGCTCATGTTCAGCCTCCTGTCAATCAGAACTCCCAGGTCCCTTCCTGCCTGGCTGCTCTCCAGCCACTCTGTCTCCAGCCTGTAGTGCTCCATGGGGTTGTTGTGGCCAAAGTGCAAGACCCAGCACTTGGCCTTGTTGAATCTCATCCCATTGGAATCAGCCCATCCTTCCAGTCTGTCCATGTCCCTCTGCAGAGCCCTCCTGCCTTCCAGCAGGTCAACACTCCCTCCCAACTTGGTGTCATCTGCAAATTTGCTAATGATGGACTCAATCCCCTCATCTAAATTGTCAACAATACTCTTATTATTGACACTTGATTAGAGGTTATCTTGCATTTTGGATTTTGCATTTCAAGTGCACATTCTGCCATTCCAATTATCGGGCAGACTCACTTTTAAATGTAAGAAATACTTTGCATATCTGGAACCCTCAAAGGCTGCCAAGAGCCTTCTGTCATGTAAAGTCAGCATCCAGTGCAAATGGATGTTGTAACCCCTGGGTTACAGACTGTTGGCCTGCCTTTTCCTGGTCCCAGACTCTCTTTAATAAGGGGATATCCCTGGAAAGACTAAACAGGCCAATGACTAAACCAATGACCCCAAGTTAGGGGTCACACCTCATGTGGCACATCTAAGATCATACATATATCTGTAGTGATAAAATATGAAGGCAATGAAATCAAATACTTAAGCTCATCAAGCTCATCATGTTCCCACCCCTCCCTTTGAAGTGACCTCACAGAGCATACGTGCTGAAGTCCAAATGCTAAGGATCACATCCATAGCGCACAGAATGAACGGCTCATAACCCTGCAGCAGAAGTGTCCCCTGCAGGACGAAACAGTCGGGGAAAAAAGGAACGGGACGTCAAATGTATCTACTGCTGGAGAGCGGAAACTAAACACTGCCACCTCGTGACATGATGGGGCAACCATCTGGGTGTGGGTCCCCCAAAGGGCAAACAGCATCCATCCCCTCCCAGCCCCTGGGGCCATCACGGGTCTCCAGCACAAAGGGCTTCCAACACACCCAAGTGGGCTTTCCTTGTCCCTCACAGCTGACTGTGAAGGTGCCTCCCGGTCTACTTTCACGTACAGGATGAGAAATACATCCATTGTCTTACAGGGGGTCTTGCCAGTGGGTTTAGCAGGAAGGTTATTTTCCTGTATAGCCATGATAAGCTCAGACTGAAAGAAGGATTTACTTTCTTTATCCCCCCTATCTAGAGGGAAACAAAGTGCTTTTATGCACTTCTGTTGCAGTCTTATCCTCCCTATCACAGAGCAGGCAATGTCTCTTTCATTAATAATCACTGGCAAGCAACCTGCAGGACACTGGCCAGGCTGGCACACTGGTAGTTTCCTTTGTGTGTCGTCTTTCCTGCCCTGCATATGTTTTTAGTAAGGAAACCTTAACAAAACTGTCTTCTGATGTCTACAGTCCTTAATTAAATCAAGTGATTTTGGTAATTCCCACCTATAGGTGATATAGTAGGAAAAACAATATAGTTCATACCTGGAAACATGTGGCTGAACCAAACTTACAGGCTTGTTTTCGAATACAGCCACTATAGTGTGCGTGAACAACTTTTCATAAATCAGATTAAATCCATCCCAGCACAAATGGTTGTCTGTCAGAAAGTTAGCTCTAGGAGCGCCAAGTCTGCAGTCAGCACATACCATTATGTAAAGACTTTGAAGATTACGTTTGTTCAGTGTGAAGTCACTAATAACACCTTAGGTCCTGATGGTGGTCCTACTGATTTTCTATAAATTAAAGCTAAAACAGAATTGTCAGCTCACCTGTACTTTGCATTCTTCTCAGTGTTTTAGGTTCTCTATGCTAAAGCAAATTCCACCAAATGGGCTTGTATATTCCTGTTTTATATTTTGCTGTCCTTTTTTAAACTAGGGAAATAAATATAAAATTATATAAAATTACCTAAGACTTCTGTAATATAGAAGAATTTAAGGATAGACATCAAATCTACTCTGTATATGGTTATCTTTTTTAACGTGAAAATTAGATAAAGATTTCTGAATTGCCATTTGCTGTCGCAATATCTGTACAGCATTAGATGTTTCAGATGTTCCATGTACTAATTAGTTAAAAAAAAATTAAAATTATCTTAAGTCATACAGAATTCCATTGGATGGTTCAAAAATTATCTGTGTCAGTTGCAGGATAATGGAAATGAGGAAGAAGGGGCCCAACCAGTCCCTTGCTGTCTGCAAACACCTGCATTTGAGGGTAGAAAACCTCCCTCCCAGAAATCAAAGGCTTTGTTCCACTAAGTCTTATCTTCACACATAGGTATTTACATATATAATATCTACAAACATAATCCTTATGTCTACAATTAAGGTCCTGTAGCATATATATTACATAAAGGGAATAATTTTGCAGAAGTTTGCCTTCTGTGGTGGACACTGCATGAGCACATTGACTAATTGGAAAGTGAATAAGTAGTTTTTCATAACAGAAGCAGAGCATATGTAGAATCGCAGAATCATAGAATGGTTTGGGTTGGAAAGGACCTTAAAGATCATGTAATTCCAACACCCTTGCCATGGGCAGGGACACCTTTCACTAGACCAGGTTGTTTAGAGCTCCCTCCAGCCTGGCCTCGAACACTTCCAGGAATGGGGCATCTACAACTTCTCTGGTAACATGTCCTGTGTCCTAGGATGTGACAGTGTGCTTGTACAGGGTTGGAGGTGCAAGTGGTAGAGTGGATATAAATTTCCAACTATGCCGTGATTGCAAATGATAAGAGAAAGTAATCCGAGAGGTACAATACCCCACCATGATGATGTGGGTTAGTGGAAGCTCTGCACCAGTTGTGATCCCATGTGAAGCAGAAAAAATGGATACAAAGAGATGCACTATTCCAAGCTACCAATTTTCATGATAACATCAATTTGAAAATTACAACAACCATCTTTCTCTAATAACTGCACCAAACTTAGCTGCTAGCCTTTAATAAGGATTCTTGATAATTTTCAGATATTTAATATTATACTTCAGAAGTTTCTACTTGGTGTGACAGAGAAATATATAAACTAAAAATCTTCCCAACTTCTTTAAAAACTACTGTCTGTTCTTTTAATTAATTCCCTTGATCCTTTTGAAATAATTTATGACTTTTATTGCCCTATTTTTGGAATGCTCTTCTGATTCATTTGAAAACCCTGGAGGACAGAACACCAGCCATAGCCCTCCTGAAGATAATACAAAATAGTGCATAGGTCAACAGAAGTTGCTAGCCATCTATCTAAAATAATTCTGTAGAGAAGTGTTAATGGGTCCCATGGTGTGAGTTATTCAGATAGATACATTTCATTTCTTTGTACTTTGCTTGTATTAATTTTATAGCTCAAGCCTATATCTGTTAGAGCAAATTCCCTTTTCTCATTAAGTCTGTCTTTCACACAAATTGAACAGCAGTGAAGTAATTTGAAATGAGAGTTTTCTAAAAAAAGGTCTCTTCTTAAAAAGAAATTAAAAAAATAAAACAAAACCAAAATCCCCAAATCTGATTCTAAGTACTTTAACAGAACAAGTGCTTCTTCCAAGACCTATTCAGTCAAGTCTACTGCAAAACTGAAGAGTATATTAAATGTCATATGCTGACATTAGGGATTTCTAATCCTTGCTTTACACTTGGCAGAATTTGAAGGGTATTTAGTGTACCAGGGTACCCTTTAGAATTGTTGTTTTTTCAAATCAGCACTGAGTAACGATAACAGCAACAAAATACCATTGCTAAAATAAATAAAAATTCTCCATAAAGAAGAATATCAGTGAATGTTACAATTTTTACTGTAGGATTTACAACCATATCAAACCCTGAACTTACAGGCCACTTAGAAACAGATGCCTTGCCTTTTCCTAAATAAACTCTTAAACACATTAAATAGTGTGTGTACCAACAAAAGTGTGACAGAATTAAAAAGGCATTTGGCAAAACCTGTCTTTAAATCTTCTATTTCTCGCAATACAGACCTCTTGGTGGATTTACCACACCTTATCAAAGAGGAAAAAACAAGCTTAACTTTTGGTAGTTTTTTTAATTGTTTGTGAGCAAATAATTCTGCAATACAATAGACATAATATTAGCCTCCTCTATGTGCTCACTGAAATTTAAGAAAAATATTATTCCTATGGTGTAGAAATACTGTTTTAGTAATTATAGTTTTCAGTTTTTGAAAGGTAATATTTCTGATTTCAGAGGTCAATGAAACTAAAGGTTTAACTTCAAAGCTGGCTTAAAATTATCATCTCTGAGCACTTAATTTATTAGACAATTTTATTTCTGCAGTTTCTGGATTAACCTTTTTTTTTTTTTTCTTCCATAGAGATTTACAGTCTGTTAAATCAGAATACTGACACAGTGTGACAAGTTGTGAATTGTGTGGGGGAGCCCTCCTATCAGTAACAAAACCCAGCACAAATCAGAGAGCTTTTATCTAAACAATGGTTGTGCCAGTAATGTTGCAAAGTCCTGTGCACAGTACTTTCGTCACTTTCTCTCCAATGCCTTTGAAGAAGCATTATAATGTTATAGAGTCCTCAGCTGGCAAAATGTTTCTGGCATTGTAAAGCCTACATAGGTACTTGCAAAATCAGAGTATTTCTTACATCCTGATGTGCAAAGTTATAACATAATTAGATACTCGTACTCTATAAAGTACTAATGCGTGTTTTCATAATGCCTGAGTACTCCAATCAGGACTTAGTGGTCACTGGTGTTAGGTTTTACACAGAAGTTTTTAATACAGGACAGTCTTTCCTCACAGTTGCCTTATAGATTATCAGTGTAAATAGGTAACACAAGAGCAGAATAAAGATAATTTAGGACCCCTCTGCAGTACCTTTCTGCACTTTTCACTGTTTGCCTCATTTTTATGTTGAACCTCACATTTAGACTTGAAGGTTTGCAAAGGTTAATATGTTGTGTGCTTTGCTTCAAATACAGAGCTCTTTTAATGTACTTCTATTAATGTTATTCAGTTTCTCTACCCCTTTTGACTAATGACTGCACAGATAAATCACATACCTTTTCTTCTCTTATTCTACCAAGACTCAGAGCATTTGCTTCTCACTTGATTATCTTTGTCCCTTTGTTCTTGTGCAGAAGCCAGACTTTTAAAGCTTGAAGAGATATTGAGAGTCTCTCTTTTGATGGAGGTACTCACTGGATCTTTTTTAACCAAACAGTGTTTAATTATTTCCCTAGTATTAATGTTCTGGTTTTTTTTTTCTTCCCCTGCACAGGCAAAAATTTTCTTACAAAGCATCAACAACCGAATTCTAATGCTGCATTCCTTTGTGATTTGGTGTTGCTATAGCTGCTCTTTGCTTACGGCTTAGTTCTTTAAGCAGGTGATTAAATAAAAATCTGAACTTCTGCTTTTTGAACTCTTACAATTCTTAAATCACAATAAAAACCAGATAGCATCTAGTGGAATATATGCTTTGAAATCTTGGGTTGTTCTCCAGACTGATACATGCATCTAAATAGCTATGCTAGAAATGCTGTATCTGTGGACTACAGGATGCCTTCAGGGCAGTGAATAGAACAAAACATGGGAAATACTAAAGTGGGAGCATGTCTACTGCGTACACCAAAAGTGTGGGCAAAGTTCTTTGCTCTTCCCAGAAGAAGGAAAGTCTGATAGCCACAGGTGGAACTTCCTATTCCCCTGTTAGAGAAGCCTTTAGTTTTGTGGCCAAGATATCTTCCTCAATCAGTAGATATTCTTACTTGCCTTCTTCTGAAGAGAGTCTCTCTGATGAACAGTCTGAAAACTGCACTGCAGTTCTTTCATTTCACAGGCACTTTCTAATTATGCTGCTTCTTAACAGTGTTTTTCCAAGCACTACATAAATGAACTTGCTTGTCTTACAAGCTAGTTCTCCTTCCCCTGTCCTTCTTTTTGTATCTGGGGCTTGAACCTGGCAGTACATGAGGAGGGCAGGCTGGGATGCCTTCAGCAGCTGTACCACCCACTGTCCAGAAACACCAGTTGTTCAGCTAATCTCAAGTATATTGTGCTGAAGATCGGCTTCATTATTTTTCTTCCAAGAATGAGTGTCAATTTCTCAATAGATCTGATTGTGAATGAATGGGAGCTTTGAGAAACAGTGGTGGCTCAGCTGGAACACCCAGCATTCCCAGCAACAGAAGCAGAGTGGTAGGGGCAGGGAAGCAGGCAGTTATTGTGCATACATTCCTGCCACAAAGTCCACAGTTCAATTTCCTGGGTTCATAAGGAGAGTTCAACTAAGTTGTTATCCACCTCTAGCCTAAATTGGATGGACAAAAATGGATTTGCTTGGAGATGTGACATGAATGGGGGCAGAAACTGTTATCACCCACTTCTGAGCTGCAAGATACATATTCAGGAACAGTAGGAGACCTTTCCTACATCTAATAATTCTCACTTATGTCTTTCTCTTTGCAAGTGTAGTAGGAGGCTCTTTGTGACTTGTTTACAATAGAAAGAAAGGTTTTTGCAATCACAAGGCTGCTGGGTTGTACTTATCCACCTACTTGAAATAGTGGCTCAAAAAGAAATCCTGTTGGTTGTTCTGCAGCAAACGGTGAGAACTTCACAGCAATTACATGGCATCATTTAGTAACAGCAGACTTATCAAGTTAATCAGCTTGAACTCCACCTTGATTTTCAGCCACAAGTTGTTACAGTGCAAAAATACAGAAGCTATGGGTGAGCATTCCTTTTTCAGTAATGTCTTTCCTCTGAGGTTTCTCACACAACATAGATCAGGCTCACAGCTGGAATCAGTGGAGACAAGGCAGTTATGTGGCATAGCAAGGACAACATACTTGACATGTTGAGTAAGGTCCTGTTCTCTCAGGAGGAACTGCAGTGAATGAGATATGTAGTTTGATAAATCTGTGTTATTACGATTGCTTTTTCTAGCTCTGTTGATGCAGAACAGCTAGATTTATTAATTCACGTGTCACCCCAAGATGAAATACCAGCAGACTGACTCAACAGTATGAATTAGTGTGGCTGGCTCCACTGACACCTCTTGTTCCACACCTCTGGTCTTTTCTGTTGCTGACAGATGGTGAATTATTAGCAGAATCAAGACAACAAGTTTGGTCAGTCCTAAATTAATGCTTACTTTTAAAGAAGCAGTACCTATAATAGTTGTTGAGACACAAGAAGTTTTGCTCTAGCAGCTTTCCCCACAAGGGTCTTAAGGCCTAGATGTAGAAATTTGGTACCAGTTTCTGGGCAGAATATTAAACAAACAAACAAACCTAAAACCAAAACCAACCAAACAAAAACAAAACAAAAAAACCCACAAACTACACACACCAAAAAACCCAAAAGTCAGGAGGATAAGAGTCAGGATCATTTCACTTACAAAAAAAGATGATGCTCAGGATTTTCCTGAAAGGACACTTAAATAAGTCACAGAAAAATCATTCCTATTTTACGCTGTTGGTAGCAACAGAACACCTATTTTAATCCAAAAGAAATATATATTGCTTTTGCTAGTCACGCTTATCGAATTATTCCAGCAGATTTGTCTATAACACCATTAAGTAATCTTGTATTGCCTGGTATAACATTCAATAACACATATTAAAGAATCAGATTTTAAAGCAATCATTATCAGACTTGTTGCCAATAAGGAAGTGTGTCATTTGTGAATGCGTGTATATATAACCACACCTAACNCACCGGTGTGTTCCCTGCCTCACTCCCTGCGCCGGTAGCTGCAGCAGCTGCCCTCACTGACCTGCGCAGAAAGAAAAGAGCTGCCCCCTCCCCCTCCCCTCCCGACCTGGGGAGAGAGCAGAACAAAACCAAAACTAGGCATCACATGAATATGCAGTTTTCCTTTGTTATCCAGTCTCCGCAGACAAAAGCGTTATCTCCAAACCTCCAGGAAGGAATTCCGAGTATCAAAGCTATAACATGCAGTGACAAAAAACTGTTGTAGAACTGCTGCTGCTCCTCTCTATGACTTAATCATCATTATACATGATAATACAAACCCAGCCAGGTTTATCAGCAGACAAATTCCATTAATTTTCATGTTTCTTTCAAAGAATAAGAGGGGTTTTTCCATTTCTCATTCTGAATTACACACATATTAATAAAAATCACAGAAGTGCTAAAGCAGTAATGATTCCCTCCTTAAAAGAATTGTTTATTCTCATGTTACTTAACTAATGTCTAAATTCTGTGTTTAAGATGGTGAAATACATAAATCAAACTTTCTCCATTCTTCACTGCAATTCTTCAGTAGTTTAGGAGTTATGATGTAAGAAATTTCAGATGACAAAAATAGCCTTAAAACTAATGGGCATATTCCTGAAGTTTTAGTAAATATATGACTGTTGTGTTGACAGATAGTAAGTTGGAGTGTTTGAAAGTAAAGATGCTTTAAATTATACACAGGAGACAGCAACAGCGCAGTAATGACTCATATTGCCAATGTGACAAAGAAAGAAGTTGAAGGAAATAAAAATGACCAGTACTCACCAGCAAAGTCATGTCTTAGCAACCTAAGCTACCCTTTCACTGAGTTATCATATCATTTGAAATGTTAAATGTTGATTCATCATTGGTGACTGAGGTAAGCCAAGGTAGTCTGGTAAATATTATTCATCTATCCAAGGAATTAAAAATATGGTTTCTAAAAACACCTATTCTGGCAACTGCCAAAATACTTTCCTGTAATTTGCTCAGAGAATAGTGTTCTTTGAGTTGAAGATTCAATTTTATGGAAGTTTTGAATGCTGATGCTTTGGTTAATTGCAAGCAGTTAATGAGTTATGCATGAGAAGCTTGAGTACTGTTTTCTTTTAAATTTCGCTGTGTTTTGGTGTCATTTCAGTGTTTTCCAGAGAAAATCATAGAATGCCTTGGTTTGGAAGATCATAAAGATCATCTAGTTCCAACCTCTAAAATATTTCACTGAAAAATGCAAGATAGTCACATATATGTGACAGCAAGATTGAAATCAAGAAATACTTGGCCCAGGACTACACTCACAGCTTTTGTTTTGGTTTTATACAAATGTGAACTTTCCACCAGCATATCAAGTTGTTAATTTCTTCTGTTGCTTCCAGGTTTCATTTTGATTTGGCAGCAAACAAACATCAAATATATATCATGTCAATTTCCAAAAATATCCTCTGAGTTCAGAGCAACTCAGCAGAGATTACAAATTAAAGTGTAATACAAATCCAATATTCATTACAGCCATTTTTGTCTTGCAGCCCAGTTTTCACTGAAATTTGCATGCAAGTTCTTCCTTGCTTGCTATTTTAGAATTCATATCTTCATTTACTGTGTTTTTCAGGAATGAGCAGACTGGTAATCTAAGTTAATCACTTGAAGATTAGCCAAGTTCATCAATAATGTCTTGGACTTATTAAGATTTTCTCAAATAAAAATGATAGAGTCAAGTTTCAAAATTATGTGTGTGCAGCTATACGATTGATTACTAGTATCTGTGGAGTTACATTGCATATGTACTGCTAAAAACCAAACTTGAATATGAACCCCAATGTGAATTACCAGAAAAACTCCTCTTCTGCCAGTGATAGCAGAATTCAGAGGGACTCCATTTTTGCAACAGCAGTGGAAAGAGGTTAGTATTTGGGGACCACTGGTTCTGAATGTCCCCATTCTTTCTGGCTGGCCACTGCTTCTCTTCACCCTGGCAGCAGTCCCCTGTCCCTTACCGCCCCTAAACACCAGCTAAATGTACCCACTCCACGTCAGTCACAGAGACTTGGACTGTGGGAGAGGTGCTGGGCTGGCTGCCACTGCTAAGCTGAGAGGGTTGTATGCCTTGGATTTCTGAGCTCTCTCTTTTATGCCCCTTATTGCATGTTTCTAGTGACTTGCTAAACAGACAGAAATTAACTTTCATAGCATGAATTGAAACACTGTTTTTATTATTATACTTCTACTATTTTGTGAGAAAACACCTTGCCTATTTTAAGCTTAGTGAAATCTACCATACAAAAAGTTGTTCAAGCTTAAAAAAAAAGAAAAAAAGGTGGAAGTTTAAGCTTAAAAAATATCAAGGAAAACTAGAACAGGAGTTCAGAACAAAGAGTAGTACCAGTGAAACACATAGACTTCTTACTATAACCAAATCCTTTTCTCTTTAAGATCTAGATCTCTACAGTGGATCCATGTCAAATGCTTTGCACCTATTCTGTGCATTCTTTCCCAGATGTGATGCTTATAACCTGGTCCACTTAACATATACACTTCAGTCTCATCTTGGGGCTATTTCACAAAACAGAAGCGCTTTACTAGAAACAAAAACTCCACCAGTGTTGGAAACAAAATTTTCACTGACTTCAGAAAAAGAGAAAGTATTTATAGCAAAACCAAACACCACAAATTAAAAACTATTTTACTTCAATTAACTAACTGTACCTTGCAGGGTCATTTATATATGTATGAAGAAGTCTGAAGTCTTGCTTGTATTTGTGCCATTGACCACAAAAAGCACAGAAAAATGGAAAATTAGTGAAGAATCACAACTCCTCTAGTTTCATTTTCATCTTGTCTCCAAAGGCTTTGCATACTAAGCTGTGTAAGGCTTATTCTGGACTAAGTCTTGCTTTTTTTACCATCCATCTTCAAAAGAAAATAAAATACTTCTACTGTCCTAACATATATTAGTTCCCTCACTGGTATTACTCACTGACTGTGTTGTATCAGGGCTTCTACCAGAAGAATGACAAAAGAATAAAAACGATTAAAGCTTTAACCAGTTTGTCTATGCAAGTAAAATTTATCTCTGCTGTAGACTGACTATACACAAAGAACAGCTCACTGCAAGAGTGTTAGTGCTCAATACAGCAGAGTAAAAGTGAGCAGTCCCTCCCAACAGTGAAAGGGTGAAAAGAAAAAATTGACAGGATTAGGACACTTGTCTAGTACTACAGACCATCATGTTTCTTCCAAATATATAGCTCTTTTCATTATGGATTTTGTTCTTTTCTCTTCCACTGGTAGATTGTGCATCTACCCTACCACAGTAGCACAAAGTCAAATATTAATGGCATAGCATGTGTCGCTGCTGTTCTGAGATCAGCTGCCAGCTCGTTTTAGGTGTTACAATTAAATGAAAACATCTACTAAAATGACAAAGATTTATTCCTGACAGTGCTGAAAACAGGAAGGAAAGTGCTCAGTAACTCAAAAGAAGCTCTTGTGCACTATGGATTAGGCTGGTAGGTAACAAGTGTGCACAATTGTTATATGAGCAGGGAAATAGGCAAGGGCTTGAAATGAAATACTTGCTTTGTCAGAGGTATCTGAAATTTCCACAGTTTTTACAGCAGCCTGCTCACGTATACTCCTTTTAAGTTAATTGAAGTTTCAGGGCACACTGATCTTTAAATTGCATGCAGAGTTTTAGGTCAGAACAGGCTGCCATTAGGTGACACATGAAATTAGCTGTATCAGAAGCAGAAACTTCTCTTAAAGTGTTCTTCTCCTTTGAGAGATTTTACAAGAGGCTGTCAATCACTGCACAATTCAAACGCTGCCCAAGGACACCATATATTGAAAGCCACCTGAAAGATGCTAACCTTCCTTCTGAAGAGTATTCATCATCCATTAGTAGAATCATATATTTGAAGTAAGAGGCACTTCACTGTTTCCCAGACCAAATAACAAAAAAAGATTTTTTTAAATTCATTTTTCAAAAGTAAACACTTCCATCTTAAAAAAAAAAAAAATAAAAATTCTCACTTTCTTTCATGTAGCTTCTTTTTCAATCCTCTGTGTTTCTCCACAGTGGCTATGCTTTAGATTTCTTTTTAACTGATTAGTGAGAATTGAATATTAATACGTAAATATCAATAAACTAATAAGTATCTCGTTATTAGTAAAGATGGTAATAATAGATAAATACATTAATGTGTTATCATCAATAAATACAAATACATGTAAATATAAATATATATTAATTAATGTTAAAATTAAATGGGGAAAATTAATACATCTTTGTAATTTCTTATGGGGAATATGCCCTTATCATGTACTCTTTCAGATGTTTTCTTAATTTCTTGGTAATTTTCATCAATCTGCTAGAAACCCACAATTATCAGCCATGAATTACTGCAGCAACTACTACTGCCACTTGTAGTTACCAAGGCATGCCCTGATCACAAAGATTGTTTACTGATCCTGTATAGCTTTTAGTTTATTTTCTATATCTTGGGGGCTTCTCTTCTCCCACAGAAGAATCAAAGCTTAACAAATTCCAAAAGAATGACTTTTGCCTACCATATGCACACACTAGTTTTGTGACTTAACTGTAACTCCAGATCATTTACTATTCATATTTTGAAGCTATGAAAGACTATATCAGTTGAAGAGAGTAAGAGAAATAGTTATACTATTGTGATATATGATGGAGAAAGATAGAAATACTCTGTCTACAGCAGTATTTGCACCATTTTTATGCCTCTGTCACAGGGAATCTATACCTAAACCAGATTCCAAAAATAATTTTTTGTTCTAAACAGATTTTCAGCTTTATATTAATGTAAAAGTGTACAAGTTTTGAAAAAAGAGATTCCAAAACAAAGTACACAGTATTTGCCCTTGCAGGAGAATGTGAAATCTGAACCCAACACAGTAATTTCCCACAAGAATGAGATTTCAGCATGTTACAACAAGCTAGAGCAGACAAATGCACTGCAAAGCTTTCTGATACAATGTCACTTGTCTCAGGTGGCATACCAGAGCACCAGACCCTCACCAGACATATCATAAAAATGTCATTTTTAATTTCATGCGGAGAGACAGGTAACTCTGTGCTTCTCAAAATACCATGACTGGTTGACCTAAAGACATCATTCACCCAGGTAACCTAAATGGGTCCGTCTTGCACCATTTCAGTCACTGTAGCTACAGTGACATTTAAACCTCACAAAGCAAAATCCATAAGTAGAAGTTAATCTTTTGTAGCACTGTAGAGTAATTGAGTGCAGGCCATAATTCATGGTGCTGAGTACTACTTAGTTTACACTAAACTTCCTAAAGAAAAGCAGCCTTATCTGTAGTGGGACTAAATTCTTGAAACTGCATAAGCATACACACATACAATTTTATACCATACATGAGAAACAGGCAAAAATAATGCATCATCCTGGTCATAGCTTATGTAATAATTTATTCTTTAGACTGAAAAAAATTTTTGAAGCTTTTGCCAACTAGAGAAAGAACACATATATTCAAAATTTTGAAATAAAAGGGAAAAAAATCTCCTTAGTGCTCTCTGCCTTACTGAAAAGAGAGAAAAAAGAACTCTACAAATTGAAATGTGCTACAGAAAAGATGAGCCCCACATCTGAGAAGTGATAATATATTGAGCAACGTTAAGTGTGTACTGAAGTTAGTATCTTCATTAAAAAAAAAACATTTTGTAAGTTATGAATTCAAAATTCCATCTTAAGCATTCATGAAAGAGTCAGGGAAATGGGTAGGCAACATACACTATAATGTAAAAGTACCCTAAACACAAGCCACAAGTATCAGACTGTCCCTCAGATCACAAGGACTTGATGGCTCTTAGCTTTATTCTTTGTTTAATCAGACAGGTGCCTTATGTGAAAGTGCTACAGATGTGGTTTTCATCTCTGCTATAGCATAAATTAAATTCAATGATTTGTCACTGTTTATGTGGAATATATATAGTTATATGCATTTTTTTTAAATCCAGAAAAAGATAAATATGTGACTTCAATTATAAATTACCAGATATACCTGCTACCTGAGAAATGACAGATTCCTTGGCATTGTTTTAAGAAGCACCAGCTTAATGGGAACACACTTCTGGCACCACACTGAAGCCCTGTAATATCTGCAGTGTGAATCCTTATTGCATATTCTGCCCCAGTTCTGCATGTCTTATTGACATCAGTGAGCTCCATGCAAAGAGCTAGGACAGAATACACAATAGAAGCCTACTTTCACAGTGCAGAGAGACTTCACAGTTTAAGTGTGTTAACAGTGTTTTTCAACAAGCACTTCAGCAATGCACCTATTGTAGGAGTTGGGTTCATCATGTTTTAATGCTTGGTCATCCAGGACAGCCTGCATCATTTTGCCTGTTTGTTTAGACACCATATTAAGTGAGACAGGAATATTATCTTCCTCTATGCCTTATACAATTTAGATATAAGCATTTCAGCAATAATATGAAAGAATCAAGGGAATTTCACTCTCAATTTGCTGTTTGCTCATAGCATTTCTAAAGTACCAGCATCTACAATGTATGAAGGACAGATGGAGGTAAAATTCCTTAGTCATGCATGATAAAGATTGCTCTCAGTTTGTGATAGACTATACTAACACAAAAATAGAATCTTCACTTAAACAAGACTCAGTCCTGTGTCATTTGATGCTGCAAAAATTATGTTAAAACCATACTCATAAAACAAAGAATCATAGCATGGTTTGAGTTGGAAGAGACCTTCTAAAGGTTATCTAGTCTAACCCCCTTCAATAAGCAGGCATATCTTCAACTAGAACAGGTTGCCCGGAGCCCTGTCCAACCTCATCTTGAAATTTTCCAGGATGGGGCATTCAGCACTTCTCTGGACAACCTGTGCCAGTGTTTCACTACCCTCCTTGTAAAACACCTATCTCTTATATCTAATCTAAACCTACCTTCCTTACACTTAAACCTTCTGCTAAATGCTGGAATAGTTACCAATGGTTTTAATGTTTCTTGTGAAGAGTGCTAGTGCAACTGGCATTAGAGAACTACTAGTGGTGCTGTGTAGACTTCAACGAAACAGAATGTGTGATTAGAAAACATACTCAACACTAACAATAAACTTGTTGCAGCCACTTAAACTCTACACTGCCTTTAGGAGGAAATGTGGTGGGAATGTACATGTAGCTTCAACTGTCTGGTACTTTCTGGAGAGCTTCTACTGGCCAGAAACTTTCTTAAGTAAAAGTTGTGTCTCTCAGTATCAGTTACCAAATGGTGGTGCTCCCCAGTTCTCCAAAAGAGTATTAAGGGCGCTCAACACTAGACAAATCAAGTCAAAGTCCTCTGAGTTTTGAAGGAAATTTAAACCAAGAGACACGCAAGACACAATAATCAGAAATCGGTCTGGACTTCAAATCACAATATTTTGAGCTCCGGAGTGAATGAATCTAGACATGAACATACTTCAGCAATGAGAACTGTTTTTAAGAACTACAACAAGATCTCAGATTAAGGTAGATTAATAATGTTGAATATTTTTCTTAGTTTCTGTCATGCCCCTAGTTTTCATCTTTCACTTCTTTTAAAATCAACATTCCAAACATTTCTTTCAAATCTTTACTGAATACAACCTCTTTTACTTCTAAAAATTGTTAATCAGTGATATTTCTTAAAAGTACATTGGATGACACTTTGTTCCTTGAGAACTTTCCATAGCACTTTTTAATTCTAGACAGTTTTTGTGCATATTTACTGTCTAGTTCCTTATAAGTATTTGTCCTCAAAATTAACAGAATCACCATACAAACCTTTAGAAAATTTCAATTTAGAAACACTTCTGCAGATACTGCATCTGTATCTGAGTTATTTTCTCCTCTTTATCCATATTTTTACTACAAGGACATTAGCTTTCTGCTAGTGACTGATCACGTATCCCTCAGGTGAAAATCATCATGACAGCATTTTTGTGATGTTACATCTGCAAACAATCTTTTGCATTGCTGCAAACAAAGATTCCGGCAATTCATTGTGCAAACAGAAGCAGAGAAGCTCTCAAGTCATAAAGACTTTTTTCCCCCCAGTAATACTTTTAACCATAGCAAATGAAACATATTTGTCCTCTTGACGTTACAAATAAGATTGAGGAACAAATAAATTTTTAAATGAAATATTTTATTTTCTGGGTCTTTCAGGTCTCTAGATAAACTAAGTAAACCTCACAAAACACCATTTTTCAGTTTCCATAAGGTTAGATCATGAATGATTTATATTTAGCACATTGACTGCATTTGATCATTCCTTTCTTTCTCTGTTGTACACCTGCATGTATCTACACACAAATATGCACACACAAAAATATATATTCTCTCCATTTACTCCACTCTCACAAGACCCTACGTGGAGTAGTCTGTCCAACTTTGCAGCTCCCAACAGAGGAAGGAACTTGTTTGGGACAGTCCAGGAAGGGCCATGAAGATGATTCCAGTGATGGAGCACTTCTCCCCTTGAAAACAGGCAGAGAAAGTTGAGGTTGTTGAGCCTGCAGAGGGAAAGGCTCCAGGAAGACCTTACAGCACCTTTCAGAATCTAAGGGGAGTTACAAGAGAGCTGGTGAGGTACTTTTTACAGGAGTGTGTAGTGACATGACAAGGCTGAATGGTTTCAAATTGAAAGATGGTAGGTTTAGGTTAGTTTTAGGGAAAAAATCTTTCCTCTGAGGGTGGTGAGGCACTGGCAGAGGTTGTCAAGAGAAGTCGTGGATGTCCAATCACTGGAAGTGTTAAATGCCATGTTGGGTGGGGCTCTGAGCAACCTGATCTAGTAGGAGGTGTCCATGCCCACATCAGGGACTTGGAACTAGATGATCTTTAAAGTCCCTCTCACCTCAAACTATTCTGTGATTCTATGCAACGATAAAACACACAGATGTATATACTCAACTTTCCCTTAGGAGAAATAACAGCCATAATCATCCCTTTACTTCCACAATATATTTTACATCTTATGGAAGTGATCTTTACAGAGCTACTATTCATCACGTGACAACAATGGTAGGACAGCTGTTTCTTTTGCATTCTCAGTCTGAATATACTAATGCCTTTAAAAGTATCCACAAATGCACATCAAAAGGTCAACAAGATAAATTCTTGCTGCTCAGAGAATAGTGAAAATTGCAAAGGAAATTTTGTCAGGCGTGACTCAAATTTACAATATGCATGAGAAAAACAGATTTAAAGTGTTGATATTTTAATTTCCAAAATGTTTAATTTCCAAAGCATTTTGTTGTTACTGTTGTATAGGACAAGACCTATACAGAAAATTTTAGTTTTAAACATACCAAAGGAAAATGTGCTTCAGATCACAATAGTGGTTTCAGCCATAAAAGAAGTAATATTTGGACTTTGAATAGAGTTCTTGGTTCAGTTTTCCTGTGTGTATATCCAATTCTTTTCAGGGGCTTTGATGTACAGCCATACATCAAAATATAAATTTAGGAAAGTTTGAATGAAGGTGTTTGATTATTTAATTACTTACACTAGAAAAAAATTAACCACTGACTTATTGGTATGTATATATAGAAAACATCAAGTGTTGCAGATAGAATTCCTCTTCAATTTACAATACTTCATCTGTCTCTTGCCCTAGTATAAAAATGGGAACAGAGCCAAATTAAAGGTTTGTGTATAAAGGTTTGTGTAAAGCAAGCAGGACAAATACTGCTTAAACACTAGTATAAAATCATGTGTTTAAAAAGCTTCAGTTCTTAAAGAAATTACAGCAGAATAGTGAGGGATATATGCCAAAATATATTGGTTGAATAATACACTGAGAGACAGTTCAAACACTCTGGAGTGACTCATGCTTAAGACATAAAATCCACAGAAGACTACTGAATTGGCAATGAAAACACATTCTCTCTACATACAGGTATCAGTTATTCTAAAGTAGGTTTATGTTTACATAGCAAATAAGCTCAAATATACCTATATCCACTAACTATGAATGGCCCCAGTACATGCTTTTTTCCATACTCTGCTTCTAATAGCAGTGATAACAGAAGCACATGGCATAACTAAGAGTAATTATCTCGTAAGGCAAATGGTCACCACCTGTGACTCAGGTCACCAGCACACCTGCCAGGTCATTCATCTCAGGGAAATATTTCTAACTTCAATTGTTATTGCTCAAATAAGTGCATGGCTGGTAAAAAAATGATCTATACTCAATAGGGATGCCTTTTCACTAGCCTCATGAAGCAATGCTGTCCATCAAAAAAGGTGCTTCTCCCAATTTATTGAGGAAAAAAATAAACAAACCCCCCCCAACAACTGGACTCTAACACTGTTTACAGAAACCAAAGGATTTTATCCATTTTCCTCTGTGTCCTGTGAGCCACTACCGTTACCGCCTTCCCCTAAGCATCCAATCTTCCTTCAAATTCATACTTTGCTTACTCTGTGGACTGGATTCACGCTGCTCCCTGAGGCTTTGTTATGATCCAGAGAAAGTGAAAATGTTCTGAAATGGGCAAACATCTGTCTCTGCTGCAGGAAATATTTTTCATTTACCTTTAGCTCGCTTGTTGATCTAGGCTTCAAGTATTATGTACTTGTTCTATCTCTGTGGCTTCTGCCCTCCCTAAAATACTTTTGCTTCCTACTCTTTATTCTCACAGTGATGTGTTGAAATTTATTCTTCATTCTTGCCATGACTGATATTTTTCCTAGACATAAATGACAACTGCTTTTTGTAGTTTTCACTTATCCTTACCCAAAGCAGATATGAAGCACTGAGCAATCAAAATAGTGATATTTTAAATTAAGCTTGCAAGGAAGTACAAATAGGAAGTACAAAAGATCCAGCATATATTCAGATGCTTGTAAGAAACAATCAAAAATTGCAGAACTTGGTCCATAGTATCTGTGGGGCTGAGTAATTTGAATAGATTTAGAAATTTTGCTCATTTTTGTGGGATAAGTTGTTAAGAGATATCAACTAAGAACAAATAGTGTTTAAGTGGTTAAATTATGAGATACTCTCCCATCTTCTGGCACCTGCAACTTATTAACTTGCTGAGCCAGAGGCTGCATTTGGAACATCATTATTAGAAGTCAAGGAATGTCATTGCTTGAAGCTGTTTCTTTAAATATATTTTGCCATTAGCCCTTTGGAGCTATGACAGCTGCAAGATTCATTACCACAACCTGTGGGGAATGAGTACAGTAAAAAGCCATCTACACAGAGAACAAGGTTTGTTTCATTCAGCTATATATTCTAAAAGTGATGTATCTAGGCTATTTATCTAGACTCTCTCTGTAGTCACCAGGCAGAAAAAGGTGCCTCGGGGTAGTGATTTATGCTGTATGTTCTCAATACTTTTCCTCATATGGAAAAAATCATGCATTGGAAGTAGTTATTTTCTCACTACTGATTTTGGTCATTTACTAAATTAGAAACCTCCCAACTGTAGACAATGGAGTAGATGAAGTTACTTTCAAGTGAACAGTCTCCACCAATCACCTTATACTGACTGCTTTTACTGGCTGCCTTTTTCCATTGTGCAGTACAGAGAAATGGGGAAGAATTTGGGCAATTTCTATATGGGCAATTAATATTTTATATGGCAGATTATCTAATATGTCATGGGACAGAACAGAACTATCCATTCCATTCCCTTTGGATATATCTAGAGACAGAAGCAGCAGAATAGCAGTCCTTATTGTACAAAGTCCAGTATATTCAGAAAGTTTTATGTACCTAGGAAATGAACTAGAAGAAAAATTAATGTGTGCTCAGTGACTCCCACAATGACTAATCCTAAATTTTTGTTCCTGGTGTTATTACTGTTATACTCTCCCAGTACAGTTAAAAGACTACCTTAAGTGGCCACAACAAAATAAAATTAATATCATGACAGCAAAAATGAAGCATGACAAGAAAGTAAAAAATAAGAGGCACAAAACAATAAACTGCCAGCAGTTATTGCATTCTACTCAGAGCAAGACCTGCAGAGTTCTGGAGTGCAGTCTGGCACTCCTCCTTTTACAACAACTTCAGCTGTCCCACTTATCCTAATTTAGCAGTTCTCAGATTAGGCATCATGGTCTGAGCTAAAGTCATGACCATTCCAACTGAAGTTTGGAAGTCCAGACAGAAATCAAAAAATTTGCAGTGACACTTGGGGTTACCAACGCAACTCATGAAGAGCAAGAGCTTAGAAAAGACTACAAACTTCTACTCTTCCAGCACTTGCAAAAAGAAATATACAAAAGGAAATAAACTGAAAACAGATAGAAAGTAACCACAAGGCAATTTTTTGCCAGTTCCTCAATAGCAAAAGGATACTTTTAGTAAATGAGAAGGATATCTTATATTTTAAGGCATGAAATGCATACATATATATGTGGAGATGTATAAACACAAAATGCATTCCATAGACTACGCTAGGCTGATTTGTGTTCTCTTTATGGTCTAATCCTAATAGAAACTCTGCAGTTGGTAGCAAAACAAGTATTTACTCCCAGGAACACAGGGCAGAATTGCACAGAGTAACAGCTGTTACTGTGTGTTGGGTTTGCATGGCAAGGTTTGGGTAGTGGAGAGCTACAGGAGTAGCTCCTGTGAGAAGCTGCCAGAAGCTTCCACCATGTCTGATGATGCCAATGCCACCTGGCTCCTAGACAGACCTGCCACTGGCCAAGGCTCAGCCCACTGGCTACAGTGGTAGTGCCTTTTTGATAACAGATTTAAGAAGGGAAAGAAGTTATGGCACAGAAGCAAGTAGCAGCCAGAGAAGAGCAGAGTAAAAATATGTGAGAGCAACAGTCCTGCAGATACCACGGTCAGTGGAGAAGAAATGTGAAAAGGTGCTCCAGGTGCTGGAGCAGAGGTTCCCCTGCAGCCCATGGTGCAGACCATGGTGAGGCAGGCTGTCCACCTGCAGCCCATAGAGATCTACGGTGAAGTAGATGTTCACCTGTGGAGGACCCCACGCCAGAGCAGGTGGGTGCCTGAAGGAGGATGAGTCCCTGTGAGAAGCCTGCATTGGAGCAGGCTGCTGGCTGGACCTATAGACCTCTGAAGGCAGCTGTCAGGACTTGCAACCCCGTGGGGGCCCCATCCTGGAGCAGCCTGTTCCAGGACTGCACCCTGTGCAAGGGATTCGCACTGGAGAAGTCTGTGAAGAACTACAGCCCATGGGAAGCACTCACATTGTACTCTTTCATGGAGTACTGTCTCCCGTGGGAGGGACCCCACACAGGAGCTGGACAAGAGTGTGATGAGTCCTCCCACTGTGGAGGAAGGAGCAGCAGAAACAATGATACCACAGCCTGTTTCCTACCCCTCTGTGCCATTGTGCGAGAAGTATTGAATCTGGGGTAAAGTTAAGCCCAGGAAGGAGGGAGCAGTGGGTGGAAGATGCTTATAAGATTTAGTTTTATTTCTCATTATTATATTCTAATCTGAGTGATAATAAATTAAACTGATTCCCCAAAGTAGTCTATTGTGATTGTGATGAAAATTAGTGAGTGATTTCTTCCTGCTCTTGTCTTGACATGAGAGCATTTTGCTGCAATTTCTCTACCTTGCCCAGCTGAAAGAAAGAGGGATAATGCAGCCCGGGCAGACACCTGGCACCCAGCCAGGGTGTTCACCACACACTGGCATTACTACTCTCAATGTGAGTGAAATAATATATATACAGATCTCCCAAATCTCTTGCAGTGTAGTGGGAGTTATGCCTGTGTATATATCTGTTGACCACTACCTACATCCCATGCTCCAAATATACCATGTGATATGATCTCTTGGTGTGGGAGGCACATACATTATTTCCCTTCACCTAATGCTCCTGATAGTGCACTCCAGTAATGCTTCTTGTGCACTTACTTCAACAGGCAAGAAAGTTATGAATTTGACATAGGCACTAAGAAACCCAACAGACACTCAGTGGTGGTGGGTACTGCTTGATGGAAAGTACATTGGACTTAAATTTAGGTCAGCCTACACAGCTCTCAAATTATCAGAAAACAACATGGTGGACTTGGGCCATTGGTATTCCTAATTCAAGGCCATAATATAAATTGAAACTTTGGGTGTGGCAGTGTATCACTTGTAGACCTAATATAAGAACCTCTGATTTAGATGAATTTCCAATTCCACATGTCTTCAAGTACATACCAATTTCAACATATAGCACAATTTTGTTCTAATTACAAGTTAAGAAGAAAGACTAAAGAGCCTCAGTTTGACATTTCTTAGCTGTCACTGAATTATACAGTCTGGAAAACTGTGGGCAACAGAAATATTTACTTTTGAAAAATCACTAGCATTTACAAAGGCTTTTTCTAGAATACCATAAAATTTAACCCAAGACTCCTGCAGCAATAAAACTTCAAACTATTAGAGAATGGTAGATCATGGCAATAATGCCTTATAAAATTTTCTGAAATGTACGGTCTAAAATGTTTACCATTCATTCAAGTTCATTACACTCTGAATTTTCAGAAGGTTTCAGATATTTGTAAATATTTTCAGACATATTTGTTGCTGGCTAAAGGTGTCTTTTTGTGATTTACTGTTATTATGAACCACTTAAATTATGGTTTGCCTGAAGACTGGACAAAAACAAAACATATTGTCATAGGTACACACACACACACACACACACAGAGTCTATCTTGGAAAGGGAAAGCCAAGGCTGCTACTTCCTACAGCCAGATGGATAAGAGAGAGGTAGAATTTGTGATCTCTTGCTCTTCAAAGCAAATTATCTATGTTTCTGATATGCCTTAAGTTTTCAGGATGAAACAAATTGCTGGTAATTACTTACCAGTATTGTTTAAATTTATCTTAAGAAACAAACATAACAAAACACCACAGTGCCTGAACTGTTGATTTTCCCAGTGTTACATGTATTGCCTCTAGGGCCTGTCCATTATGTCACAAAAATAACGGTCTTGTAACATACATAACATGAACAACAAATACTATTTAAAAAAACATGACAGAAAGTTGTTCACATACATTTGTATGTCACTGGTAGCAAATATATCATAAAACTCAGTGTCACACTGAAGACAATTGGGAACATACAGAGGATCTATGACCACTGAAGACAGATTGTCTGTTATACTCCTTTTGCAACCTGA
>VWZF01003918.1:25702-44786 GCA_013396755.1 Sclerurus mexicanus | reverse complement strand
CTGTTAGTTATAGCTGAATAGCAATCATTGTTGCTGGTTTTACCAGGGCTATCATTTGTCAAATTAAATCATAAATTGCTGTAAGGACAGGAATTACTTAACAGAGGTAGATAGAGATTCTAGATTGCTATTAATTATATATTGAGGGAAAAAATGGAATTTGAAAAATTTGAGTATCTAATTCTTGATGTGAAACTGGGAACAAGAAATAACTGTGGATTAACTTTCCGTTTTCAGATCTGGTAAGACCTGTGTTTTAAAGTGAAAGCTATAAATACTTTTCACTAAAGTACATATACATGACTTTTGGCCTTTTCAGAATAAGAGAGCCACTGCACTTAGCAAAGACATACTTAACAGACTTTAGAGAAGTCAGATTTACATGATGAGAACTGCATGCTTACATCAATTTCTCCTAGTGTTTTTGTTTGTTCGTTTGTTTGTTTTGTTTTGGTTGGTTGGTTTTTGTTTTATTTTGTTTTGGTTTTTTTTTGTTGTTTTGGGGTTGATTTGGTTTGGTTTTTGTGGGGTTTTTTTGTTTGGGGTTTTTTGTGGATTTGTGCTTTTTTTTTAACTTGCTGTTTAATCATCAGATCTCTTAAAGAGGTAAAAAGAAGTGGTACTGATAATTGTGTGCAGAAAAGAAGAATTATTACCATACTGCATTCATTGCCTAGCTAACTTGTAAAGATCATCATTTTCCTAAGTTTTTATCTCTAAAACTCTGAACACTTTTGAGCTTTACCTTAAAAAGTATTAGAAGGCTGGTAAATAGGTCTAAGTCTAAATATTTGAAAATTCGGGCCATACAGCTGTCTTTGAGCATCAACAGTCATACAAAATGACAAGATGCTTTTGAAACTTTTGGCCAAATCTTCAAGCAGCATGCCTAATCAGGTAAGCCTCTTTGTGTCTCAACAGCAAATGCATGTTAGCATGTAGACACCTAAATCTTCTCTGAACACAAATGGGAAGACCAAGATAATTTTAGTGTGCAAATTATTACTGTTTATGTTATTTACAGTTGTGATTCATAATTAGCTTGCAATTAAAATCAAAATACACAGTCTGTACCAGTTAGTTATCCATACATCCTGTACTAATTAGCTATCTACACATCCAGAAGTTGTGGATGTCCATTACTGGAAGTGTTCAATGCTAGTTTGGACGGGGCTTTTCACTTATTGAAAGGTGTCCCTGCCCATGGCAGGAGGGTTAGACTAGACAACCTTTAAAGGTCTTTTTCAACCCAAACCATTCTGTGATTCTGTGATTCTATGATGATTCATCTACTTCAGAAATAATTTACATATTTCCAAAAACTGCAGAATTGCAATGTAATTTAAAATGATATTTCATTAAAACAAAAATAAACAAAGAACAGTTTTGGTGAATGCAGTGGAATCATGCAAATAATACCACTCTCTTGAATGTTTTTGACAATTTTATTCCCTCACGTAGTGAAGATGCAGCTAGAATTCAAGTACTGTATAAAAAGCATAGGGTACAGCTACACATCAAATGCCCTGAGAGTGTCCACTAAAGGTTAAGAAAGACATTGGCACTGTCAATCACTCAGAGAGATCTCCTGCAGTACACTCATACAGTTCCTCACAGTCTTTACCTTTGGGGTTCAACAAGTCTGTTATGTTTTAACTCCTCTAGGATGTTAGTACCTCACTATCTCTCAATAGTCAGTTCCGTAGCTGAATCACTGCTTATTCAAAATGTACTTGTTTGTTTAAATGAACTATCTCCTAGCTTTATCTGATGACCCATAATTCTTTCACTGAGAGGAACTGAAAATTCTTCTCCTTTAATGGATCCCACCCTTTTCATGATCTATCAAAGCCTGTCGTATTCCCTTCTCAGCCATATTTTCCAGAGTACATACTTAGTCCACGTAATCTCTTCGTGTTATAGAAACCCAACCACCCTTCTCTATTGCTCTTATCTTTTCAAATAATAATATGCCCTTTGGAGGTGTGGAGAGGAGAAAAAGGAATATAGATTTGCAAACAGTATTCTGACTATAAACTGCACCAGCTACTTACATAGCAATAGAATTTTCTGGTTTGGTCTGTATTCCTTTTCTAATAACTTTTACTACTAATTTTTTTATTTTATTTTATTTTTAATCTCTGCTCAGTTGACTTGCATAGAACTTCCTGTGGTAATGCCAAAATTACTTTTTCCTGAGTGGCAAAATCACTTATATCAATATTAATTTGTGTCCCCACCTTCTTCACAAAATTTCACAGAGGCTTATAATAATGATGCTCTGTAAGTAGTAATCTTGAGTTAGGAAGCTTTTTACAAGAATCTTAGCATAAGAGCTAGCAGGTTTCAGTTTTCACCCATTCCAGTTGTGAACTATACAATATACCAATGGCTTGCTGTGATTACAAGGCAATCTACACACTGTAGATTGCAAGACTGGAGAAGCAAACAATAGAAAGAGAATAAAGGGTCCAGTTCTTTTAACTTGAGAAAATTCTAAGAAATACATTCACTATTTATGCATTCCTACACACAAATATGTACTTAAAAATACCAGAAGTATATGGCTGTAAGAACAAAGATGCATAAATTAAAACATTTATTCATCATTTATACAGTTTAAATATATGAAAAATACTCTCGTGTCGTGTTCCTAGTAGTGGTATTGCATTTTGTTGTAATCCATAAGCAAGTAGTTTCATAGGCATTGAAATTATTGTGGTTTTTGTTTCCTTTAGCTCACAGAGGATCAGTTCAGGTGGCTAAAAATTGGCAGGTCTCAGCTGAAACTCTTCTCACTGTTAGAGCTTTGACAGAACTTATTCCCTCTTAGATTTCTTCAGTTGTGTTCACATGCAAGCTCCAGTGTCCCCTTTTCTTTCCTTTACAGTATGGCATTGTCTTCTCCTCTACCCAGTTTTTATTTCAGGAAATTAACTTTTTGTGACTTGTATGTCCCTGATGGGATCAGTTGAAATTCACCACTAGATTATAACAGAGTTCAAACACTTGGAAACTAGGTCCCAAATGAGTTTATTTTTATGAAGTGTTTACAGTTTCCTCTTGAACTTGGTTGGTTAGAGTTTTGTTTTCTTCTTCATGCTGCAGCATTTGAACCAGGATACAAAAACTTCTGGTTATCTACAGGTCACTCGCCGAGTGCTTACAAGAGTTCCAACAGAAATTATTTTCCCAGCCTAGCAGAAACAGAAGACAACAAACTTTTCAATGTACAACCTAAGAGGCCAATTTTCATCTCAACAAACCACATCACACATCTCTGTGTAACTGGGGCAAAGATCTACTTTTTGACTATGGACACTTTTTCTAAGATTGAGTGTTTGAGCAAGCCTGAGGCACGACACAGATGAAGGCTTGATGTGCACAACAGCTATTCAGGTGAAAAAAAACCTGGACAAGTCTGGGAACTGAGCGGGTCATCCTTGCTCTCAGTCAGAGAATTTGGAAGAATGGGCAGTTGTCACAATAAACAGTGAAGGAGCAATAGCTTCCCTAAAATGAGAGGGGCATGACTCTCTAGAAGAGATAGTAACAGATACTGATTGCTAAGCAATGTTTTCCATCTCTATGAGCAGTATGTTTCCCTGAGAATTGCTGTTTTATTTCATACCTCATATTCACCTTGGGCTTTGCAAACTGCTTGTTTTATGGTATTTGGCATAAGGTTTGTGAAGTCTTTTGTGGCTGCTAAAATCTTTGTGCCTTCTTAGCACATAGTACCCTTTTCCTAATTTTTATTAGATCTGCATGTGTCTCATCATTTTATGTAATGTTCAACTGGTGTTAAATATTAAAATTTTGTCTTAATTTATAACCTACAACAAGTTTGTTTAGATTTCCTTTTGCAAAGAACAATAGCCTGCCATTTATAATTAAGGACCTAAAGAAACATAGTTGCTTTACACAAAATTACCATTCATTAAGTCAATTTGTGCTTATTGCACTGGAACAGAAATTCTATAATTTCAAAAGGAGAAGAAAAATTCTAGAATTTCAGCATCTCTAGGTCAGCCAGATTTTGGCAATATTTGCTATCGATTTTGAATATTTTGTTTTCAATTTTCATCCAGACTTGCAACTTTTGAATTTTCTTTTACTTCTGTTGAGATCTGAAGACATCCCAGCAGCCAACACTTCTCTCTTTATGTCAGTTGGACTGGGTAGAGAGCAGGTATTGTGATATAGTTACTGTTTTGCTCTCAGCTTTTCTTTGTTTTGTAACGTGTTTAGTTTTACCTACCTCAGGTATAACTCCTGAAAACAATTATGTACTTGTCCGTAAACAGATAGAGCCAACACAGTGTAATATGCAGACCTCCTCTTCTACACGTACTGTTCTCTGCTGTCAAACACTCCTTGAAAGCAGTGTTCTCTAGGTCTGTACACATAATCACAGCGTCCTGGTGGGAAAACACTGCATCAGATGCAGGCAGAATACTTATCTGCATGCGATGGTGAAAAGAAATCACATTGTGGGCAACAAAGGATTCGAAGAAATACGAAGGTAGATACAAAACTGGGCACTGTGTCAAGTTTGCAGGATTAGAATATTCATCTCTGATATTATTTACATAAAAAAGCAATAACCAAAAATGGTTTTAAAAAGTGACTTTATAGAGAAAAGAATGGCGATACTGAAGCAAAACTTTTCTGCTTCGTCTGTATCTTATAATTACATCATAATCTCATTTAGCTGATGCTTAGAAAAAGATGGAGAAAAACAAGAGGAGAAGACAAGAGAAATCTTATCTTCAGTGTTATAATAGCTCACATTAAGCTTCTGAAAGAGCAGGAGAATTAATCTAATTAAGATATAGTAGGCAATATGTAGCAATTGTGTCACAGCTCATGCAATCTTTTTCATCCAGCGCTACGATATGCATTTGAATATTAGGTCAAAGTACCCAAAGAATTATTTTTTAAAATTCTTTTTTCAGCTTTGATAGTAATATTTCTTACCTTTTATTGATCTCTTCTGCAAAAGCAGTTTTTACCAACTACTGTTAATCTACTTTCAAAACAATTATTCATTTCTGTCTCCAAAACAAAGATGTCCCTCTCCAGCCCTCACTGATACAAAAAGGCAACTATTGAGCACATGTCCATTAAGAAGATATTTTTATCTGCTAGCGCTATAGTCAAAACATACTCTTCTAGTATATGATATCTGGGCAGATTTCCACTTTCCCTGAGTACACTTATCTGGTTTCTGATGAGCAGTCCACTCTGCACCTTCTGCCTAGGTGCTGTTCTGAGAACCTGCTTGTCCTTAACTCAGTGGGACCCTTTCTTACTTGCCCATATTTTGATCACAAAGACTATGCCCCAAGAATCAGAAAGAGATTGAAATTAACAATGAATTGAAGATTTGAAATGTAATCAACAGGGAAGTGGTGGGGAAATGCCACAACTCAATTCACTGTTTCACGCAAACCACTCATTGCTTACAGATGTTCATAGCTTTTTAAAGGGCAAGAGGAAAAGATAAAAGCAATAATGAAATTTGTTCCAAGAAACCCACCACCAAGGACATAACATATTATCAGAGGATCAGTGTATACCATACAAGCATTTGACAGAGATTTATATGTTTAGCAGGAGTGCCCAGAGATTCTAGGTGGTTAATGTGATGATCAACTCTTGTTTAGCAGCAGTGCTGAACAAACTGAGGGGGGGAAAGGAAAAAAACCCCACACCATTTCTAAACAAAGATGTCTACAAACAGACTGTCCGTAAGGCAGTCTAGAAGAACCTGTTTCCGTTAAGTTAACTCAATGACGAGACAATTATTAGGAAATTAGAAGCTACTGATATTTTAACTGCAACTTAAAACACTAGTGATAAGGTGCCATTTTAGAGACCAATAATATTATTCAGCGGTTCTGGTGTAATGCAATATCAGATACTAGATTGGAGACAAATTCTCTATCTTTTCCCCCATTAGGAGACAAACCTCTGGGAAACTTGTGTGCTCTTCACTTAATTGAAATCAAGTTAAATTGAGTACATTCTGTCCCTTGCTAGAATCCACATTCTAATGATTTCTCACATTCATAATCTCAAAGTTTTTCCATTATCTCAATGACTTAGTTGTATTCTTATTTAGATTAATCACCCACCCCAGCCCCACCCCAGCTCTTTCAAGGACAGTTGCAAATGTGTTTTCTCTTTAGTTGCATTTTAAATTAGAAAACCTAATTGGCTTCTACCTATGGCTGAATATAAAGTTAAATAGATGTCTCTCACTCTATTTCCTCAGGATGAGTCATCTAAATTGTTAAAACTGCAGTGACATACACAAGTAAGAATAATAATGTCCTTGTTGGTGACAATTCAATAAAACAAGCAAATTAGTCACTAGGGGATGACTGAAGTGTTCTGTATTTCATTTTTCTTAGGCATTTTTTTAATCTGATGAGTGGCTCCCCTTTCATTTCATTAACCTGATTGTAATAATTTTGAGTCCAAAACTTCAAGCATCATCGTGGTATTTGCACATAGTTATATTCTCAGAGAAGTCTGTAATTTAGCTTTACAGGACAGATAGTTAATCCCTCTCAGTGTTTCTATAAAACTATTATGGTAGGATGGGTCTAGAAAAATCTAAGGCACTGCAAGCTGTAGAAACATATAGACTTGATGCAGGTCTTCCACTGCACTACCTTTCACTAATGATTTTCCTGGATGTCTACAGCTTCTAATAGGCAGGCAGGCTGAAGAGGTTATCCTGGGCTTGACCCTTCTTTTCACTCATTTCCTCTGTGCATGTGTGCTTGCATACATGTCCCTGCCAGCTTCTGAGCTGAGCGGCTGATTTCAGTCCAGTTTGTCCAAATATGTCTGGCAGACATTTCTTTTGGTGACTCACAACTCCTTGTCTTCTGTATGGTCCCTTAATTGGACCAAAGAAATGGTTCATGTTTCTGTGCAGTCAGCTAGACTGTCGTCTTGGGATGATTTAAATGTGCATTAGTTCCCTGAGCTTGTTTATTGCCTCATGCTACCTTTGTCAATAATTGAACTAGTACAACTAGTCATGAATGAGTAGTGGGGAGTTGTACAAAAGAATGGATGGGAGTTGTCGATATTCTAAATTTGTTAATGAAAGCAGGCAGCTGGGTAAAAGATAAAGAACCTTTTAATGCTCTCAACAAAGGAAACAACACTTCTTGCAAGCACTTCTCACTGGACACGATAAAATCAACTTTGTTTCTCAGCATAGGTGTTAGTAAGGGATTTTACCCACCCAGTTTCAGCACTCAAAGTACTGAAAGTTAGCCTGTTAGGACATTCACTCAGGTCCATTGCAACTAGAAAACTGTTTGTACACACTACAGAACCTGAACTGGCTGGGTAGATGGGCTGGAAAAGATGCTCTAGGTCTTCTGGAAGATTAAAAACCCTTTTTTTTCTTTTTTACCTGGTCAGATGACCTGCTGAAGGTCTGCTTAAACACAGAATCACCTGGAGAGTCAGATCCAAATGAGATTCTCTGTTGTCACCTAACACTGACAACAAAGTGACAAAGATTGGCAACCAAAGTAGCAGTCAGAGCTTACACTTCCTTAACACATTTCTTGCAAACACTGAGGATTTACATCCACTGGATGCTTCCTTCTACTGAACAAATGGGTTTCCTCCATAGGACTTGCAGCTATTCTCAGCCATGTAGGCAGTAAACTAGAAATAACTAGCACTGCAGATGGATTCTGCATTAGCTGACTCCCACTGATAGGGATAGCCTTGCTTAATCTCTGTGATGTTAGGGGTGGCTTTCTCTGTGGTCAATACCCATTCTTTAACAGTAAAAACACGGAGTGCATGCACCTGGCCAAAACATGAATACCCAAGTCCAAATGTATGTTTCACAGGCAAAATGGCTTTTTCAATTTCCTTTCCTTACAAGATGTATGTGACAAAGGCTGAAAAAGAGAGTTCAGAAACAAATGAGGAAACAATGCTCTTGAACCTCTGCTACTGCAAGAGCACTAAGCACCCTTCTGGGTCAGGCTGTCAGCTGTCAGAATCTTGGAGGCAAAGATGGAGCTCTGGGTGTTTGATTCTTCCCATGTTCAAGTAGATAGCACTGTGTGTACACTTGTGTAGAAAAGAAAGGTAGAGACAGCCTAACCAATTCCCAGATTTTTCTTCTGTTAGGAACACCCTGCAAGACTGTGGGTTTCACACACTTATTCCCTCCAAAATGAACAGATTGCAAAGGACAAGGTATCTCTAAGATTCTCAGGCCATGTTTATGAGAAGCCAGTGGGTAGCAAATGTCAGAAATCAGTCTTGTTACAAGGAAGTTAATAAGAGATTTCAACACTCCTACCAAAACTTAGGAAAGAAAAACATCTTGTTTATAAGGCCAAAAAGGTGACACAACAAAGAAGGGGTTTTTTTCAAAGGAGTATTTTTAGGGGAAGAACAACAAGGCAATGAGGTTGTCATTGCTGCTGTAATTATGCATCAATTAGGTTTGAGAGAGAACATTCAGACCTACAGAAATCACACCGACAGCTGTTGGCTGAAACTTTCCAATTCACCTGAAATTGCATTTAAAAGTTTCCTAATGATAAGGAATACATTTGTAAATCAACGAGTTGATTAATAATATCCACTATATATTTGCACAATTCTCCCATCTGATCTTTTTGCTTGTTTGCTTGTTTTGTGACAAGGGAAGCTTACCAGGACATACAACATATGAAAAGAGTTGTCAAACTGCAGTATATAAATCACTGCAGAGTAGCAGAGGCTTGGCACACACCCAAAATGAAAGTTCAGTGAATGTCAGGCTACGTGTATGAACAGTTGCCACTGAATGTGGTACCTGGGGGGAAAAAAAGTTGGGAAACACTAATTTACAGTGTGCTAGAGCTATCAGGTTATGTGCCTGACAGACACACTCATTTCCCTTTCCGAAAGAAAGAAATACAATGTGCAGGTACCAAATAAATTGCTGTTTAACAGCTGTTTGGCATACTGCAAGTGTCGTCCCATACAGTGACAGACATCAGAAACTTGGCAATTGGTTACCCCACAGTGACAAATAGAAAAACTGTCTTGTTTTTGTCATTAAGTAAAGATGATTCTGTATTGCAGGGTTTGACAGGACAAGTTGACACATTATTTGTCCTGCTATAATTTTTAAGGTTGACAATAAGTTCAGATGTGGCAACAGAAGTTAAGGTTTTATTTTTCCCCTCTTAGAATGAGTCTGAAATATTTTCAGAGCAAAAAGAGATCTTGATTTCTGCTAAACTACTCAGCATGCCTTTAATTGCATTCAGTTTTAGTATCAGATCAGCTCACAAAGGAACACTGCACTTTGATTTAGCAAAATGAGTGCTGGTGGATGGCCAAAATTTGAATTTTGTGAAATATCATTAGTTATCCTCAGAAGTGCTGTCTCTGTGCTATTCTGAGTTCTGAATATTCAGATGAATTAGGAGGAGATCTCAATTTGCTAAAAGACTATGCAGCTGGAGAGTGAGATTTGCTCATCATTGCCAAAAGACAGAGCAGAGCATGGCGCTTTATATAATAACATGAGATTTTAATGAGATCCAGAGTTTGGTGATAAAGTTTTCTAAAATAGATGCTATCAGCTCTGCTTGTGACAACAGGGCAACTGATGGCAACTTCCAGATATTCTATAGACTGTCTTTAGTCCATCATCATTAGACTTACTGACCCTAAGCATTTTGATTGGAAGCAGTGATGTGCACACAAGTGACTCTCAAAGGATTGTGTATGTTAAGTTTGCATTATAGTTTCTGTCTGTGGCATCCAGTCAGACTTTGACCTTGCTCAGGAGACAGACAATTGGAATTTTCCAGCACTTTCTGTGCACTAGTCCTGTATAAATGGAAAATTACAACTATAGCTGGATGAGTCAGCCAGTCTTCATGACTTCCAAGTATTCCTGCAAGAGTAGACCCCAAAGCAGATTGTAACAGGAGAAGTAGATCATCTGACTTTCCCAGAAGTCTGCACGTTTGCACCAGTGATATTACAGGACAAGGTTACCAGTGTCTGTAGGGCCAGGAGGTGGACGGTCAGTAGAGAGTATCTTGTACTTTCAGTAGTTACAGAGACTGACAAAAGTAGTTACTAAAGTAGATAGCTGAAAACTTATGGGCAGATGCATTATGTTCTCTTTGTGGAGGTTTTTTTCTTTCCAGGGAAAGAGCAAGCCTAAGTTTGTGCATACCACAGTGATAACACAGGGCTCATGTCAGACCAAGATTACCCAAGCAAATGATTGCTCTGCAGTCACAAATCTGTCAGGGCTAAGAAGCAAACTTGCTAACCCTGGAATCATGCAGATGTTCAGTCAACTGATGAGAAAGGCCACGGTCTCAGAGGTCTGAAGTCACAGGCTCGACTTCTCAGGATCCTGATGATTCAAATTAAAGTTTATTTTAGTGCTTGAGTACTGCCATCCACATTGCTCCGTGGGAGGTCAGTGAGAAACAGCCCTTTGGAATAAGACACCTACCAGCAGGTGGAAAGCCTTTGGTTTACTCACAAGAACCCAGTTATTATCCTGCCAAGACCCTGTGCATTTCTGGCTCTCCCAATAAGCAGTTAAACGTCAATAAGCATATTATTCAGAATTGATTAGTACTTGATTAATGCAGAAGGTAATAGCAGTCCTTACAAAATTAAGCACCCGTTTAAGAATTTTAGGCTGTTCTTTTAAATAACCTTTAACATAACAGTCCAGTGCAGCAGCTCCCCACACACTATGCTGCTCAGCACTAATGAAGCCCCCTCAAAGCACTCCAGGCTCCCAGCTGACCTGGTAGGACTGTATTGTCTGGGCAAGCCACTGCAGTGGCCCGCTGGCAGCAGAGTGGCACACACATGCAGTTAATAACCACCAAGGGCCCACAGCCTTTTCACTAAACACTGCCATACCTGCTTTGACTCAACAGTTCTCTGACAAAATGATTGCTTAAGTACTGTAAAAAGCTGTTCTATGTGCAGCCTGCCTACTATGAGTAGCAGAGAAAAAAGGAGCGAGAACAAGAAGATTATGTGGGAGAAACTGCAAACAGAAAATGAAAATATCTTACTATTCTGAATTTCTGAGCAATGTTGTGAAGAGCTAAGACACCAGCTTTTACACTGCTGGAAACCACAGGTTGTCATCACCCATATGTCTCTGGAAAGCTTATTCTCTCTAAAAACATGACACACTTTCATGTTTAGTGCACAATTCCAATGTCCTCACCATTTGACTGCCTGATGCCTGCAGCTTTCATAGTGCTTCCTCAATTGCCAATGTGATTGCAAGACAGTCAGGACTGTTTATTCTCCCTGCATGACCTCCCCTAAAACTGTGGGACTTCCTTCACAAAGCAGGTATCTACTTATTTTCTTTGTTGTTTTTATTTTTTATTTGTCTTTAGAGAAAAATTAATCATTTGAAAGACTTTGTTAATAACTCATCAACCAGCAGAACTAGTCCATTTTCAAGACAGCTGACCCTGACTGTTTGGGGGCAATGGCTGAAGTAGCTGTCCCTCTGGCACTGCCATGTTCTCCCCCTCCTGCCCCCTAGAGATGGGAGGCAGTGCTGCCCAACATGCCCCTACCCCTCAGTTTCTCCTGTGCTGACAGCTCTTCCCCTTGATGCCACCCAACTACAGCAAAGCAGCCTTCGAGTCAGGATCACAACCCCATTAAAGACCTTCCCAACGTGGCACAACCCTTCCCTTGGCCTTGCTGACCCCCTTTGCCCTCTACCTTGGGAGGTAGGCCAGGTCCAGGTGTGCCCTCCTTGGCTCAGTGGGCTGAGATACCCCAGATGGCTTTCGTAGCATCCAGAGGAAGATCTCCTTGTGGTTTTGATTCTTCTTCTGGGTTTTAAAAAAAAAAGTGTAGCTCAGATGCACTGATACATGAATTCATTCATATGGCCTCACTACCAAGAAGATAATTTATGAGTACTTTGATTTTGTTAGCTGAAAGCTAATGGCAGTGTTAGCTTATCTTTCCATCCAAATTCAGTCTTCCAGGGAATCCTAAATGAGTGTGCCAAGCTGCTAAGGTTATGGCTTTTCTCCAGAGGAAGTAAACCTCTCCTGGCTGCTTTGTCAGCACCAAAGGGTGCACAAAGTGGTGGCACAGCTGCAGGGCCAGGCAGAGGAAAGCCCTCTGCTCTCCAGGTCTCTCAGGGAGGCAACTCAGAAAAGGCAATGCCTGTCTTAATAATCACCTTTGTTCAGGGACATCCCAGTGAAAGTGCAATGCAGCAGCAAAACACATTGCTATTGCAGCTTTTAGTGGTTCACATGTTCACTTGCAGGGCAAATGAAGAAAATGCTTGCAAAAATCATCAACTTGTTACCCCTGGCACTTCTGTCAACTAAGGCAACTCTCAGACATGTCAGACATGGTGTGACAAAACTTTTGGAATATCAGAATACCAATGGTTTGCTTTTTAAGCCTATTGCTTTGGGGCAATCAGCCTGAATATAATTAAGTGCACCACCCCTTGCCCTAGTGAGCCCACCATTGCACATCCTTGCCAGCCAGGGAAGCTACTCACCACAAGTCACCCTGCCAAGGGCCCCTCTGCCACAGGGTTGCACTGCTGAAAGCTGCAGTTCACCAACATAAGCCCTGTTCAGAGCTCATAAGTGCCAGAAGAGCATGGCCATATCAATCCCTCTGCCCTGCACACAGGGCTCATGCCATCCCATCTCTTGACCCAGCAGTTCTGCAGTCCTCTTCACTTTTTCCTCTCAGAGGCTGTGTGATTAAAATAACCTCCTCAAGGTTACACAGCTGACTGGTGACAGAGTAAGGGAAATAAATTATATTTTTGCAATTGCCAGCCATGCTGCTTCCTGGCCTTTTTGCTGCTCCTCAGCTTTCTCTCAAATTTCACTAAGTCTCCCTGTAGTGAACCTGCTTCACAACTACTGGAAAGGGCAAACAAGAGCAAGTCAGAGATAAGAGCATGGCAGAACAGAGAGGTACCCTTAGCATGCCTTCTGCCCACCTATATAACTGTGTTAGCATAGCAGTGCAAAAATTATAAAGGCCTCAAGTTCTTTCAGCCTGCAGAGCACCTGTGGCAGTCCTGGGGGTAGGACAGGGAAAGACCAGCGACAGCTCAGCTCGCAGTACAGCAAAGGAACAGCAAAAAGCAAGTCTGCATTGTCTGCAAACATAGGTATGAGCAGGCATTGCCCTCATCACTTGTAAATATTAAATGACTTTGTTAGCTCTTAAAGCACAAGTGAGTTGTATGAATGAGAGCCCCATCTTGCAAAGAATGAAGAAAACCAATCCCCGCCCCCCCGGAAAACTGAAAGCAGCTCTATCTAAATACAAATGTTTTACCAGTGATTCAAGTTATACTACTATTCATAAACTCATCATATATACATTTTTGCAATGAACCAATATTAATTTCTTACACTTTATTTTGCAAGACAAATTAAGCACATTTTAATAATGAATATATACTAGCCATTCTTATCACCAGCATGAAAGTGCAAATACATTCAGGCATATGTCTGCTGTTAATACAGTTAATGCATATACCCTACTACAACACTGTCTTCCTAGATTCACGTGGCTTATTCCCCTGTAGCTGTTGGGAGAAGATTGAGGTGATCAGTGAGCCAAGTAAATGTGTTCCATTACAAACACCGTTAACATTGAGAGCATTGTTTCCAAATGTTTTTGGTTTTTTGCCTTTTTTTTTGTCTGACACCAAAATAGCACAGTGGCATTACAGCTGAAATATTATGTCATATTTAGCATATATATGCATCACCATACATTCTGTCTGTAATATATATACAGCATATATTCTTGTATTATATATGCAATAATGCAACAGTACTTTTTGCATGCTAAGTAGTTTTCAACTTACCTGTACACTAAGAAATGTGCCATAGTAACATATACCCCTGTCCCTGTAATTTGAAAGTTAAAGACCATGCCCCTGCCTTTGGCAACTCAGATCCAACTAGCTTACTAGGAGATTTGTACCCAAGTGCAAAATGCTTTAAAAAAACACCCTATGTACCATGGGCACTCTAATTAATTGCAATACAGACTTGAACGTTATTTCTTTGCAGGTGTAAATCTATCATCATAGCAAGACTCTATTAAAAACTTTGTCTTGAACACTTCATAAACAATATAAATAAAACTACACTGAATCTCACAGGCTAAAAAGAATTTGTCAGGTCAATGTTGTGCCTTAAGAAATATAGCAACTTTTCTACAGATGGTTATAAATATAAAGAGAGATGGTTTATTACATATGAGAGCTTAATAATTTAAAAAAGAATAAGAACTCATCTCTGAAACTTTCATCTGTAAAAAATGTATTACTTGGTGTTTTCCATGTATGCCTGTGTTTATATTTGCTGTGTGATGAGAAAAAGATTAGGTCTTTTTTGTTGTGGTTTATAGTTCCCTTTGACTTTACTATACACTGTTTAATATTCAAGGAATTCTTCAATCATACACACTACATGTTGTATTGCTTTTCTGATATATGATGTATCTGCAACCCCGCTAACACTAGGAATTGAACTGGCAACTTTTAGTCATTCAACCAGTCACTTCATATGTCTCTACAGCTTGAGCTAAGGAAACAAGCTTGTCGATGGATAGACTCATATTCGAGATACAACATATACATCGTCCAACAAATTATGTAAGTGGAATTTTAGGGAAGCTAAACTAGTAAGAGCATGTTATATAACTTTCATATTCGTTCACTCATTGCCATGCAACCAGCAATACCAATGAGAACTGATGAGAGGCAATCCACTGCATCCTATGCAGTTGAGCCCCCAGTTCCTTTGAGCTCCTGTCAAATTGTCTTCCTTTTTGATCCTCAAAATAAAGCTTTGGCCATGTGGTAGGTCTTGAGGGGCAGCCAGAAAATGGTGACATTCTTCCAGAGATACTCAATGCTTCCTTGTCATTAAATCTAATGGAATTGGGAAAGAGTAATATGTCTGCAAAAAGTGAGTGCTATTATCCAGACAAATGCACCCAAACCAAGGCAGGCAGGAGCCCAGGGGTATTGGCAATAGGTGACAAGCTCTTCATTAGCATGGTCTACCAAGGCATGCATCACCTTGTGGCAGGTAGCTGTGCAACCAAATACTTAAGATGAGTCTGCCCAGCTACTAACTTGAAAAGCATGTTTTTGTAGTGAGATACGGAAAGAACGGGGACTTCAGAATACCACTATGAACAAAATGTCCCTGGCAATACAGAAGCATAATGAAGAACAACTGAACCTCGGGGAGGTGGGGAAATATCCTCTTTTTCTCCAAAATAATAAAAACTGAAAATGGGGACAAAAAAACCCAGAAAAAATTAAAATACATGTGAAACCCACTGCACTGAAGAGTAACATATATTATAAAGCTTGCTGGTGGCTTAGAAGAATTTTCTGTTTGTGTGGTGTTGTTGGCAGTATCTGATTACAGGCAGCACAATGAAACTCTTGGTCCTTTAGGCAAGAGGTTACTGCTGTTATCCTTGCACCATCTTCCGATGAATGTAGTAGTCATACTGCAACTGAATGTAGCCTCACTGGCCAGAATAAACCCATTTTCATAATCACTGTTCACATCAGAAGGTAAGGAGATTTTCCACTGCAGAATGACTGATATGGGACCTCTGGTTTCAACTTTGTAGCTAGCAAAAATTTCACTAACGAGGTCCAAGAAAAAAAACCAATCTTGATTATATACTGTATGCACTTACATTTCCAGAAGTTTAGTACTTCCAGTCTAATTTTGACCTAAAGGGAAGCAGGTCACCTGATCAGCAGCACCTTCTAAAACCTTCCCTACGGTTTTTTTACAAATTTTCTATAGCCCTGCTTAACCTCACTATTTAAGTTTAAATAGGGGTGATCACCACTTGCTTAACAAGAGGCACAGAACAGCATTCTCAAGTTCACCACCTCTGATGTTTTCACAAACACTTTGTGGTTTTGTTTTGTTAGGCAAGAAGGGTAAGTGCTAAAAATACATTTTCGTTGGCTTATCTCTTCAAGGGGTCAGAGTAGTGGAGAGAATTCTCCTCGATACCAGCTTGCATAAATAAACGGACTCAAGTGCCCTCTTGTGTTTCTCTACCGAAAGCTAAGAGAGGATTGAAAAAATATAATCATTTAATACTACAATATAGAATACAAAAAATTAAGAAAATATTCTTAAGAAAATATTTAATGGCATATAGCTATTAAAACATGAAAGAGCACTGAGATAATCTGAAAATATTTTCAAGACCTAGGCTTCCACACAAGTTGATTTCACAATGTGAAAAAATATGCTAAAATACTTCCACTCTTTGTTGATCACCTGTTCTGTATTGAAGTGCCTCATCACTGTTACATTCATACCTAAGTTACAGCATAAACCAAGAATCAGAAGAAAAAAACAGAGTTACAAAAATAAATACTTGTAAACGAGTACAAAATATAACATTTTTACTTTAGTCCATTTCCTGAAGTAGCATCTTTAAAAATGGCAATATAGCAAGATTTTATGCCAAAAAACCCTTTAAGTAGCAAATATTTAGTATTAAACTGGCATCTTTTTTGTCAGATGAATGGGATTATTCATGTTAAGAAGGGAGAGGGCATGCATATCAAGACTGAGGGGTCGGACCCTGAAATGTTTCTGAGATTGGCTATGTTTTCACAAAAGGATTTTGTAGCATGCTATGTGCAAATGTTAATGTTATATACTGCTTCAGGATGCCTTGCTTGGATGAAACAATGTAAATGACAACAATAAATTTATTGTTTATTTATAAACAAGAAAAACATTTGAATAACAATTTACTTTGGAAAAATCAATCACAGTTTGAAGGTAGTAGTTTGCAAAGTAAACTCTCAAACTTTTATGTGTCTTCAACTAGGGATATTCCTGACACATGCAGCTTGTTGGGAAGACATAAATCAAAAGCTGCGTACCAAGCTCATGAAGGAAATTCAGAAAATTACAACAGGAATGGGCACCTGCCACCTGTTCTGGGCTGGCACAGGCACCAGGAAGCACTCATCACCTGGGCTGTTCAGCTTACAGCACGGCGTTACCTGCTTCCAATTACTTCTGCTTTGCTCTCTTCCCATGTTTTTGACAGGCAGCTCCCTGCAGATCTCTATTTTAATATTTAACAGCTGAACTGGAGCAGTTGTTTGGGGAAAGAAGTGGATGTTTTAGGATCTGGGAAAATTTTGCCTGGAGACAAATGAGACTTTCACATTGAAGTGGCTGACTTATAATTGCACAGATATAAATGTTCATTTTTAGGTTGCAGTTCTGGTCTATTGAGATGGATGTAGCACTTGACATTTTTCACTACAATTGTTTTAGTTCTCTGGAGGATTAGGGAAATTGCTTTCAGCTTATATTTTTTCTTTAGACTTTTCTTTATAGCTGTAAGGGATCACTCTGAAATGAAAGATAGAGTTCTGTTCCAAGGGACCTATTTGATACCCATCAAATTATAACTTAAATGGGCCTCTAACCATAAATACGAATCTTACCTACTTATAGCAGGCAATGGAATGGGGTGGACTGGTTTTGGACCTGTCAAAATTCAGAGCTTGATACGTATGCAGAACGGGGCTGTCTGTGGAGCAGCACTGTCTTACTTCCCACAGCTCTGTTATTGTTTATCAAATATATAGGAGTTTTAGGCACAACCTAAGGTAGACTCCTGCTTACCTGAGGTACTCCACACAGACACACACTAACACAGGAGCTGTTTGGCCTCTCCTGAAGTGGAGCAATTTGTTTGGCTGTCATATCTCCAAGAGGACTCTGAGCTCTGCAGCAATCTACATGAGTAATCCTCAAAACCCACAGTCCCATCCCATCCCCTCCCTCCTTCCCTCTGTCTCCTCTGATGGGATGTTTTTTGAAAGCTCAGATTTTCACAGCCAATTATTTTTCTCCTTCCTTCTCTAATATCACTTTTATAAACCAAGTTCTAGCAAACCAATACATGTTTCACAACCACCAGCTAGAAATTCAGGAACCCTGAAGCAGGATTCATTGATTATTGTGTCACTGATTCCACCCTACAATCTGTGAAAACTGATTTAGTTTTTGATGACAGAAATCTCTTTCTAAAATATAGAATCTGACTTAACAGATGCAGCTATTTGGGTTTATTAATATTCAAAACCACAGCCATGACTAAGAGCAGTGAATGACTGCCTCAGTTAATCCAGTATTATTCTAGTATTTTTCAGTTATTATTGTGTTGTAGTCTTTTATATTTTGGAGGTCTTCTCCATTTTATTTGTCAAATTTTTTTCTTCATTTGTTTCAATTGCTCATGAATTTTGCATACACCCTAGATAAAAACTATATGAAACTCCAGGAAGCATGAAAGAGCAATTTTGATCAGATAGCTGACTGTCATGACCTCGTAACCTGCTTTCTTTGCTCAAAATTAGAATTAGGATGCTATTTCTCTTTTCTTTCCATTCTCCTCACTGAAGATTCGATCCAAAGACTTCTGAGTTCAGCAGAGCTCTCCTCAGTCACTTTTTTTTTTTCTGAGCTGTCCATTGCTAACCTGATTGCGACACAGATGTAGATCGCTGAATGCTGCAAGTTCTTTTAACAACTTTGGAGAAATAAAACATGCCTCTGAACTAAGCATTGAACTGACTGGCCAAGAGACCACAACTCCCAGCCATGACAAATGGGCATCTGTTCTTGCAAGGGAGAAGAGCACAGGAAAAGGCATGCACAATCACTCTTTCAGGTGCAGAATGATAAATCTCTGCTATCTGTGGTGTCCTGTTCTCTCAGTAAACACAACCACTGAATTAAATAAGTAGATGTTATAATTATTCACAAAAAATACTCAGATGCAAAATATGGTTTCAGTTACAAAATTATCGTGATGAAATCAGGTGCTCTCCTGTGTACAATGAAAGAATAAAGGCAAAGGTGAGAATGGCTGCCTCTTCCCCACCTCTGGCTGTGCTGGGATACTAGGGATGTGTGGCTAGTGGAGTGAACTTGTGCGGGAGGGA
>VWZF01003918.1:14587-25678 GCA_013396755.1 Sclerurus mexicanus | reverse complement strand
GCCCTCTGTGCTGCAGGGCTGCTCTCCAAGCACAGCCTCTTTCTTGCAGGCTGATGCCAAGCAAGGGCCTACAATGGCCCCTTTGGCAATGAAGGAAGGCTTTGTTGCTCACTAGGTGAGTTATGGAAGGAAAGGCAACCTTGCGCTCAACCCTGCCAGACTGCTCACTTGTCCCCTGAGTGTCACCATGCAGGTGTGGCATCTGGAGGGAGGATGTCACCTGCATGAACAAGGACACCTGCTGGGCAGCAGCCACTAGACACTAGTTCTTTAGGGACAGAGAACATCTGCTCCTGCCCACAGCTTGGAGAAGGGCAGGGCATGATGTGGGACAGGCTGTCCCAGTGACATGCCAGCACTCAGAAGCCTGTGAGCTGGAGCCACAGTTGCAGCTGGATTGGGGAGCCCCCAGGAATGCCATGACACCCTTGCTGGTGGCACTGGGAAGGATGTTGTGCAGCATAGAGAGCCCAGCAGGGCAAGGGTCCCAACTGTGCCACGAAAAGGCTGCTGGTTCTGGGTGGCAGCCGGCCCACAGCCCTCTGTGCTGCAGGGCTGCTCTCCAAGCACAGCCTCTTTCTTGCAGGCTGATGCCAAGCAAGGGCCTACAATGGCCCCTTTGGCAATGAAGGAAGGCTTTGTTGCTCACTAGGTGAGTTATGGAAGGAAAGGCAACCTTGCGCTCAACCCTGCCAGACTGCTCACTTGTCCCCTGAGTGTCACCATGCAGGTGTGGCATCTGGAGGGAGGATGTCACCTGCATGAACAAGGACACCTGCTGGGCAGCAGCCACTAGACACTAGTTCTTTAGGGACAGAGAACATCTGCTCCTGCCCACAGCTTGGAGAAGGGCAGGGCATGATGTGGGACAGGCTGTCCCAGTGACATGCCAGCACTCAGAAGCCTGTGAGCTGGAGCCACAGTTGCAGCTGCGGCTCCTTGCCTGTCCTGCTGCATCCCTCAGCATGGCACGAAAAGCAGGGCAGGGCACACTGTGGGAGCACACTGTACTCAGGAGAGTAGTAATATATGTGAGGATCTTAAAAATGTATAATTTGATCTTCTTTAAGTAAACTATTACCAAGTTTTATGATAGTGTAATTATGCAGAATGTTTTACATCTGAATTTCGGTTTGTTTTAAGAAATTAATATTCATCCTGCATATCTATCAATACAAGTAAGAAAGTTAGACTATAATTTATTAAACAGATTCAGTTATCTGTTCCTGGTTGCTGCAGTATGACAGGAGATAAAAATAAGAAAGGATTTATAGATGCTGAACTGAGATGAGAGGTATAACAATTTGTGGTGTTTTTCACGGAGTATTTTGCTATGGATGCAGTACCAGCAAAAATCTTACAGGTCCCTGATTTAGCTGACTATTTCTATTCAGGTAAGTTTTTAAGTACATTTGTAGTCAGCAAAACTTTTAAGCACATGCTTAATTCTCACTGCCTTAAAAACTGTAGTCAATCTTTATTTCAGCTCATTATTTCTATAGGAATCTCACTGCAATACATTACTTTTCATGCCCTACATAGATGTTGCAAGGTGAACTTCTGAAAGGATTATCCTTTCAACTGGTTGAATTTTGTGTATATTGTACTCCTTTGTCTGTGCCAAATCTGGCCTTGTAGAACTGCCAGCTGTCTTCATGTATCTTTGTTCTGTTCTATACTAAAGCATTAGGTATATCATAGTAGTGGTTTTAAAAAGGCCTTGAAAGGGTCCATTATTTGTTTCCCTTTTGTCATGTTTGGATTTTAACATTGAATTACAGGGGCACTATGACAGATGAATATAGTTAGCCATGCTATGAAATAGTAAGTGAATAGTTCACTGAAGTTAGAGGCAAGTCAAGGATTCTGTTTGTTACCCAGAGATGGTATGTCTGCTTTAATAAAAATGTGATGCTCAATATAGACCCCAGAGATAAGTGAATTTGAAGTGCTTGCTTTGAAATGGCATGAATTGGCATTCTCATAAGGAAAAAATAAACTGGTGTTAATGACTGTAGCCCCAGATAAGCTGAGGGTGCTAAACCAAACCTTAATAACTGAGCATAGTGTTTATCTTAGTATGACCTCAGGCATTTCAGTTAAGTATCAGACCTGAGAAGGCGAGTATTTCTGTAACTAATGGTAGGTGCTTTCTGCTGTAGGTTTGATTGGTTCTTAAGTGTATTGAAGCCAAAACCACCAGAAACTATGAAAGGCCACAAAATACATTCTGCCAAAAATCCAAAAATTGTGGCCAATCTACATATATCCTGGAGAAAGACACAAGCCAATTGGCATAAGTCCCATCAAATACTAACCATGTATTTATCTTAGCCCTTGACAGGATTGATCAAAGCTTGTGTTTTCTCATTTTGACTTTTATGCATTCTCATTATGATTTTCCTGAATTGATTATAAGAATACAAAGAGTTAGACACATACAAAGAGTTAGACACAATACCCAAATAAGCACTTTTGTGCCACAGAAGTAAACTATAGACCAAGATGATAAAACTCCATTGCTAGGGCCAGTGATCAGACTGCAAAATATTCTTGTGGTGCTTTCCTAACCTCACACATTTTCACCACCCATTTCAATATGAGAGCACCTCTACCCAGTGTAACCTAAGTCAAATACATGTCTATGCTGCAGACATGGTGGGATTTGCTGCGCTCCAAAGGGCCACTCAGCTAGCTGGGGTTCTCTGAGAAGCCAACTGTGACTTACAGGTGAGGCTGCCTGGTCAGATGCATGCCAGGGGTGAGGCAGCTGCAAATAAAGACTATTAAACTATGGACAATACCTGCAACCTCCACGAAATTCTAAAGCAGACAATGGCCAAGGATATGGAAGCCAGAGAGAAGAGCAGCATGTGTCCAAAAAAGTGAAGCCCAAGAAAGCCAGAATACTTTTAATCAACTTAACCTCTGATCTCAAGCAATTTAATTAAGTACATTCGACAAGGCAAATTTTATTTTAAGGCCTATTGGCTGTCATTAATTCTGCTTCAACCTTTTAACCATTCCATCTTTTGGCCACAAGTCAATGCAAGATGGACCTAAAATTACTCAGGTCATTTCACTTACTTTTCTGAAAATATTGTCATGACTTTCATTCTGTCCCCAGTCTCTTGGAATATGCGCAGTTAGAACTTCACAAGAAATTGTAGATATGGCCCAGGTAGGTCTACTACAAATACAAGCATTTCTGTGTCATCTTGGTACTGTAGCTGGAGTCAAAAGGATGGGAGAGGCTTGGACCTCCAACCCATGCATTTCTGTAACTAAGAGTGTTTGTCTGCTTCAGCAGGAGGTGGTATTTCATTAATCCCCACTACTCTCATACATCCCTCTTGGCTATTCTCTCCTCAAAATCTTAATGCATATTAGGGAGCAGTCAGTCCTATAATAAGGAATTTACAATAGGCACTTCTACAAAATTACTCATGTTTGTCACTTGTCCCTGTAAAGAAGAGCCTGAATGATGGAAAAGTGGTGTGAGTCAATATATCCAGGGCAGGGCAGAGGATTTGCCCTTTAGGATGTGCTGCAGATTAGGGGAAATACAAGATCACTGAGTAAAACAAGTAAGACCCTCTCAAATAGAATTTGTCCTGACTGTGAATTGTACACTGCTTACATTGTATTACTCTTCTGAACGAATACTCAAATCTTAAGATTTTAGAGCATTAGTAGGCTGTTTGTTCTTGGATTTACCCCTCTCTACACATTTCCTTCTGGCTGAAGTAGTTCTAAATTTCTGATTTCTTCTAAATTAATTTTCCTTTCAGGACCCTGGGCTTTGTCTTCTCTTCATTCAAAACACCAACTCATTACTTTCAAAAGAGCCCTCTTCGTTATGAATACATCAACAACCACAGCCATCAAAACCATTATTTCTCCAAATTTAACAGTGATGATGGTATTGATAGTGAAAAAATCTAATGTATCAAAAAAGAGCACTGAGGAGGAAAAACCAGACTGGGCTAGTAAGTAGTCCTATAAAATAATTAACACTTAAAATAAAATAAATGCATGTCAGAAGGCTTGCAAATCTCAACCATTATATGAAAGTCACTGAAAGGAAGAAACATAGATATCCTCAGATGAGACAGCTGCTCTTTCCTTTTGCAGTGATTCCTCATGTAACACACTTACCTCTAAGTTTCAGAACAATCCAGCAAACTCAGCATGTTACTGACATGTTCAGAAGGAGTTTCACAAGTCAGACTCACTCTGTTATATAACATAAAAACAAAACCACACAAAGTCATGCAGCATTTGCAGTGAAGATGAGCTAAGAAATAAATTAATCCTGCCACCAAGGTCCAAAGGCCCTGGTGTAGTATGTCTCTTTGCATCCAGTAAGGTCAGAGGGAATACAGTGAGGAGCTTCTCAGTCACAGTAAAGTCAGAGGTGAAGCTCTTTCCTGAGGCCTTGGAGGCCCAGACTGCATGTTTATTTTGCCAGCACATGGTAACTGCAAATAAAATGTACTTTTCATGGTAAATTATTGCTTACTGCCTGCTCAGCACTTTCTCCTCGACGCTCCGTCACCTTAGTCAATGACATCTATTGCTGATAACAGCTGGTTTGATGGTTTTATTATTATTTAGTTACCATTCTCTATTTAAAGACATGAACAATATTGACTACACTGCACTAAATATCTCTTTAAATAGGATGATACAGGCAGCCTTTCAAACTGGGGACGTTCTCTTTTCAAGTTACCTGAATGGTGCTTTTTAACTTCTTTTTAGTTTATCTACTAGGCCACCATATCCATCATCCAGGTTGTAGGACAGTGGCAGGTGTGCAGCAGGAATGGGTCTTGAAAAAGATTTATTTTCATCTTCCAACCATCTTTAAGAGTAATTCTAGTAATACAGGGAAATCTGGAAGGTAAAACAGTAGTGACTGGTTCTGTCTGCTAGTTTGGTGGCTGTGATCCTGGCTGCAGGAGACCCTCTTCTTTCTTAATTGATATTCATTCCTGTGTTTTCAAGCAGCAAGAGAACGTATGGACTGCCAGGAGAATGAATTTTGCATACCCAGACTTTGCCAGGAAGCAAGCTAAGGAGCAAAACTATTGAAGTTCATCAGGCTGGCTATTTAGAAAAACATCCTTGTCTTGCCCAGTTGAATTCTGACAAGATTGTTTGAGGGAAATGACATGTGCTGATAATGGATTGACATAGTCCCTGAATTAGGAAATAGGAGACATCAGCATGGACTTTCACTTTAGACAGAACCAGGAGTAGTAAGAGAAGAACCTCATTTTTTTCTGCACTTAAAACAGAGCCCCAGAGTACTGACAAATCCAGAGAGTACACAGCATCCACACTGAAGATCTGCATGGAGAAGTGCACAGTCATTAACAGAACAGGGACATGGTAATCATTGTTGTAAGTGAACACAGCTCTTCGTATCTCATGGAATTACTTTTCATTTAATCATCAAAGTAAACACTACTTCTTCGAAGTGTCATGGCACAGATAATCAGCTTACAAAACCTTCATTCCCTCTAGCACCCTCGGTGTGTTCCAGTCATTCTTCACAGACTAATCAAGGTAAAGAAATCCTCAAATAGAGAAGGTGACACAGCTCACTGAAGGGCTCTGCCTCCTCTAATGGGACTGTTGACCCATATACTTTGGTGTCACCCCTTGGCTAATCCCTTCAGGGTGGCAGGCCTAGAAATGGACCAAGTAAACCCTGAGCTCTCTGAAACTCATGGACTACATCAAAAGCAACTGAGTGTAGTCCCCACCCTCACTACAGTAACCCTACACCTCTATGGGAGCATTTCTTTCACGCTTAGCAGTAGAAAAACCAGATGAGTTGGCAACTTCATCACCAGCTGAATTCGTGTTGTCCATTATGTCTGCAAGTACTGAATTTTAGGCATATTCAACTTTGTAGGAAGCTCTGTAGACCAGTCTGAGAGAGTCCTTAGTGTAGCTGCACAAAGACCTGAGTATGCAGTGCATCATAATGTGGATAGATACTATTTAACAAGGAAGGAAATTTCACTCCCAGGGGAAATCTACATTGATGATATCACAGGGGCCTCCAAGTTGGGCAAACTAAGGCACAAGCATGATCATGAAAGTACAACAAATACTTCTGTTGTTCCTCATGCAGAAGGCATTAGTAAGGGCTGAGATGACTAACAGAAAAGCTTACATACTCACTAGCCCAACTGAAAGTATAGCATGATGAGGAGGCACTTCAGCCTCCAGCACAGTTTTTTATGAGAAACAAAAATCATGCCAGGACACTAAATACTTAAATGGCATCTCAGCAAAGCAAGTGTCTCCATCACATATGTCTTGCTCTATCCATAAAATATTCATGTTGCTAAAAAGGCCCCAACAGATACCATGCTAAATTCATCAGCAAAGCACTAAGTGACTGAGATGTGATGACTGAAAAGCACTGCAGCAACCCATTTATGAGCATGATTAGGCAGATTGAAATCAGTTGTACATTTGTCCTTCAAAAAAAGCAACATATTCATGTCATCTTTCTTTGTGGAAGCAGTACAACACTGACTGATGTTGGGACACTTCATTGCTATTCAAACAAAGAACAAAATTTCATGATGCAACTTTTTTTTTTTTTTAATATCCATTCCTATTCCTCTTACTAGCTACCTTCACAGACTAGTAACTATGGTAATATCAAATACTGAAGTAGAGAAATAATGTGATGTTTATAAAGTTTCCTTTGCCTATCAGTCTGGAATTAGAATTTTCCATTGTTAACTGAATGGTAGCAAATAGCCCTAATTGTTAAAGGAAGAAATTTATAAACTAAGGACTATTATGAGGGTATCTTTATAAAAAACCAAGAAGAAATATGTCTCACGGAATGCTTTTCTTAAGTGATACACACTTGTACTCACACAAAAACATATATTAGACATCTGCATTTATGTACAATCTCTGCAACTGTGTAAGCAAAGTTGGAACCTGGCAAGTATTTTGTTGTTTCCTGCTGTTTTCTGGCTATAAGGTCCCATCCATGATTCATGCACATGAAAGCATGTGGATCTCAGAACTGCCCTGAAAAACAAACCTCACATTTCTGTGCAAAGTCCCACACTGAGATGTTACTGGTCAAACTTACTGAATGTTTCCATTATTTACCCTTCCATCACATATACACACTGTGAGTGAACCTTACCCTCTACAGAGAGTGAAAAATCTCTGTTGTGTGACATTGCTGTTGCCAGGTTCCCCAGAGCCCTTCACCATGACTATCACTCCCTGGTGCTCAGGCAGTGCTCCCAGACAGGGTTGCCTCCTGCCAGCCACCCTTGGCCAGCCAGCACTCACACAGCCACTTTGCTACTGCTGCATCCATGAACCCGCTGCCTCAGTTTATCCTGACTTGCATGGGTAGGCAGGATGCCTTGGGAAGGAGCCTGTAGAGGGTTGTGTGTTCTTTTGCCACTTTGTCAGCACTATTTCAGTTACACTTCCCAAAGTAAACTAACTACTCAGCCATCTGTGGAGGATATCCTCTGCTGCAGCCTGATTCAGAAGCAGGCACAAAACCGTAACAAAGCTCTCCACTATTTGATGAGCTGGCACCAGCATATATAAGACTAAGCACTACAGTGCTAAAAATCATTGCCAGAAGAGACTCTCAAAGCACCTATAAACTCAGTTGGGGGAGTAAAATCATTCCCATTTTATAGAGCAATATATAAATACCTATTTTTAATAAGATGCTGGGTTTTCAGGCTGCTAGAGGGGACTCTAGTCTGGTGTTCAGTGTTGATCACTAGTGCTCACGTTCCCAGTGGACTGACTAGTGTGGCTATCAGAAAATTGCTTATTTAGTCCAACTACAGCATAATAATGGAGAGAATTCCACAAACCTAGCAGCATTGTTTATAGTCAAAGACAACCAGAAGAGATCAGAATATAAATAAATTGTACAAAAACAAACCAAAACAAACAAATGAACAAACAAAGCCCAACCAACCAAACAAAAAAGACAAAACAGAAAACAACAACAAAAGAAATCACTGTATGCCTCAGCTGGTATTTCATTATAGGGTATTTAGGTCATAATTGCATGCTACATTTTCATAATGTGGTTTCATGTTCAAAGAGGTTTACCTTTTCCCATTGCACACTGCTTATTCTCATCCATGCAGTATCAGTCACCATCCCTTTAAAAACAGACGACTGGAGGGTGTGAAAAAAAATAGTCAGGCAGCTGGTGGCACTGTGGCCAGAAGCATCTTAAATCAGTTTTTCTGCTTAAAAGTGTAATATAGGATTACATCATTGCTCTTTACACAAAATGCCACTTAGCAGCCTTGACCCGAAAAAGATCCCCTCTTCACTTAATCATGAAACAGTGCTGGCAGCACAGTCCTTAAATAAGACACAAGTGCTTCAGGTGTGCATTGGCAGAGAGAAAAAGATGACTACAATTTCTGGGCTAATTGAAGGGAAAACTCGTGATGCTACTAAGTGGGACTCAGGTAACAAACCACAAATAAAAGCATGAACAGAGGAAAAACATGTAAAACACACAGGGAAATAGAGAGTCAGCATGCTAGATCCCATGGAAATGGGAACCATGAAATACTCAGGGACATTGCAATAGCTGAACTTGACAAAACATTCTTCTCCCAGGACCCTCTTCAAGCACATGGTTTATGAAACATGGGTTTATGAATCAAGTCCTAGAAGTTGAGAGACTGGCTTGGTAATCCCAGGTAAAGTAACAGTCTTCTGATCAAGACCTTCAAAAACTATAGTTTTATAACTTCCATGTGTCTAACTACTTAGAAGGTTTCTGTACTGCCCCCAGAGAAGCAGCTTTCTTCTTAAATTAATTTTCTTTCCTGTTTAAGAAAAAAACCCAAACAAACAAAACCCATATATCTGCTGAAATTTACAGGCAAGAAGTCAATAAGACTGGGAGAATAATTCAAAATCTACACAACATGTTTGCGTGTATGAGACATGTGAAGCAGTTGTCTGCTCTCCCTAGCTCTGGATTCACTTTTGGGGATGTCTTTCCATAAAAATAGGAGCTGCTTGAGAGGGTCTAGAAACATGGTGAGGGTGGGGGAAGCAATCAGCAAACTATAAAGCATGACTTTTAGAGACACATTAAAGAAGTAGGCGGAGAGGATCATACTTAAAAAAGAAATTACAAAGGAGGAAAGGATGTGATAAAGATCTTTAAAAACTTGGGAAACTTCTGCATAGAAAAGAGGTTGATTTGTTGAAGTCCATCATACATAAAATTTTATCAGGTAAGCCATGCTGCCGCAGAAAACAGGGACTCTACCAGGACCGTCTAGGGAATATGGAAACTCCTATGTGAATGCAGATTAAGAGCACGTTAGGCCACCCTGTGTTAGGACATGGTCATCAGTAGTCATCACTGCATGGCTGGGACCCTTCTACATCAATTATTCTGGTATTTGGCTCCTCATTATGAAGGAATCATTTACTGAGCTGATCATGGGAAAAAAACTTACTCCCTATGTGTTGTATAAAAGAAAGTCAAATATCCAAAGATACTCTTGCTGATATACTTGACAGCCTGAATAGTTGTATTGTTTAGGAGGAGATTCAGACATCCAGATATTCAAGAAACTGCTTTAGATGGTTACAGCCCCATCTAGACAACAAATTTAGAAAATGTTCTCTTGACTGAGCAGCCTGCAGAGTAAATGGGTGCTGTGCCCTTTTTTCACCTATGTTTTCATTACCAGTTTAAGAAATGGTAGTATGGTCTTCTCCAAGTTCTTTGGTTTTACATTTATAGTCTTGGATGCACAGTGACTGCAAATTGAGTGTTCAGCATTAGAACAAGCTGCATGTCCTTATGGGAATGTAGTGAACATATGCCAAGAACAGCCTCCAGCTGAGACAACCAGAGCTCAGCCAGAGGAACACTCCACTTTGTCTCACCTGGGGCGGCTTGCTGCCCACAGACCATATTGTCCCCTCTGCACAGGCCTGGGGGAGTGAAAGCAGTGCGTAGGCGTTGCAGGAACATTTGGCACTGTGGACAGGACATGGCCTCTCTACTACAAACCTGGGAGGGATGCAAAAGGGAAGGTAGTTGGTATCTGTTCAACTTTTATGTCAGGAAAAAAAAATGGTGCTTCAAAAGCACACTCAGAACTCAGCACTTTCAGGAAGAGAAAGAACTCAGCATGCTTTCAGCAAGAAAAAAGGTGTATATGCTTTTTGTTTAGCTTGTGTACTCACACAAGCAAACCTGATCACCCACTGATCCAGCAGATAAGAAAGCAGACCTAGTGCCCAGTGCAACACCCCATTTTAGTTGCTCCTGCATACAGTGGCACAAACCTGAGTGCTTTTGCTTTCTGTCAAGAGAGCATAACTCTAAGTCTGAAGCATGTTTGGCAGATGCATTAACCAAATGAAGGCAGGAATTTCTTCTTCTGCCCATAGGCCTGATCGTCAGCACAAAGTGAACACATTTCCTCAATTTCACTGCATCTGTCTTACATGTCTACCACTGGGTAACCTTTGAAATCCCTCTTATTTAAATTAACTAGTAGGGCACAGAAGATTTTTAGCCCTGTAAAAATGTGTGCCTAATGTGTATGTCCTGCCTAATACCTAATGTACACCTGGTTTATACATCCCAAAATTTGTTCTTGCACTTTGCAACAGTTGTCTTAGTACCAATGCAACGAAACAAGAGGGAGTGTAGGACTGGTAATCCTGCATCTCCTGTAACACCTAGATGGCCCACAGATGTCCACACAAGACAGTGTGACACAGAACACAGTTCACCTGTCACCCTTCCGCGTGGGGAACCTGGGTAAGCCATTCGGCAGCTCTTTGGCAATCTGGCGACAACTTTGCTTTGCCGTCTCCTGCTTTGCTTGGGAACCTTCTGGCAAAGCAATTTCTCTTCTCAGTTCTTAGGGGTGCTGCAAGACGCCCAGGTACGATGCTGGGGATGTCCCCGGGGACCCCGCAAGGGCAAGGAGGGGACGGACACGGGAGGCCGTGCAACCCGCGGTGTGCGCTGCCGCTCGCCCGCGCTGCAGCTGCTCTGCGGGCGCGGCCGCC
>VWZF01003918.1:0-13756 GCA_013396755.1 Sclerurus mexicanus | reverse complement strand
CCCTGCCGGCGGCGCCGCGGCACAGCGGGGAAAGGGGGCGCGGGACTTTGTGCTGTTTTGGGTTCTTTCTCGGGGGTGGGAGGTGGTGGTGGTGGTGGTCTGCTTTTTTGGTTTTTGGGGGGGTTTTTTGTTTTGGTTGTTTTTTTTTTGTTTGTTTATGGGTTTTTTTGGACTTTGGTTGTTTCGTTTTATGGTTTTGTTGGCGGGGGGGCTTTCGGGAACCAGGGTTGGATCAATAGTTAGGGCTGCCTCTCCTTGCTGCTGGACAGGAATTTCCACTGTGCCTACCGACCTGCGTTCCTGGTCTTTGGCTGGGTCCCTTGAATCACAATTTGGAACAGCTGGCTCTGGTTATGGTAGGATTTCATTTCGAGTGTTCTTCAGCAAGATCCATTTTGGGCCACATCTATACATGCATTGTTCACATGACTCCTTCCAAGGTCACTGGGAGGGTCACGGGCCTAAAAACCCCATGTGTCTCAAATGGATGGCCAGACACACTGAAGCTGAAGCAACTATCTTATGCTTTAAAGCAAAAGAGTTTTAAACTGATTGGTACTGTGGGTGTTTGAGACCAGACACTCCCTGGCATGGCATGTTCAGATATTGTCAGTCTTTGAACTTCTAAATATTTTTTTCTTCTTCTTTCCTCACTGACATTTAGAAATGTTTTGCCTTTATACCAGCTAACTTATATTTGCTTGCATTAGAATACACCCTAACAGAGAGCTTCCTCTATCCACACATCACAAATTAATACCTCTATATCTCTACCACCTGCAGCAATCCTGTACCTGACTTTAAGCAGCACAGTATATTGATTGCAGCTGCAGGTTTTCAATTTAAGCAGTCATTCTACTTCTAACTTTTCCCTTTCTTAACCCAGTCCCATTGCCTGTCATGGCACCCCAAGTTCCTTGGCCTTTACATGATCTAATCTTATTTTAATTTGTGGTCTTTTGGTGTATCATCAGGTCAGACAAAAAGGAGGCAGATCTAAACCCTGGTTGCTTATCTGCACAAATCCATAGCCTTGCTCTGAATTTCCATGTGGCCCTGAGGGGGGGTTGTGGGCCAGCCATGCCAGGTCCAGGATACAGGAAGGGCCCCCTCCTCACCTCAGTACTATTGCAGAAAGGATCCCCATGTGATCTTGCCTAATCTGTCCCTAAGAATTCATCCCAGGCATCTGCCTCATACACAGTCTAAGAGGACATCCAAAATAATCCCTCTTGCCCATCATGTCTGGACACTGTGCCCACTATTAACCTTCAGACCAGTAGTGAAAATCATCATAAAAAATAAACCAAGGTAAAGGCTGCAACTTTTGTCTGCCCCATACAATGGGCAAGAACTCTGCCAATGGCCCAGAAAATGGACTCTGGTGAGGTAGTTTCATGCATTCAGTGAATCTCCTGTAGCAGACTTTGCTGCTTGCTTCCCTCAAAAATAGGGGAAGGCACTAACATAGTTTCTACCTCTTGTTTTCCAGTATTTAATGAAAATATAACATCTTTGAAGAAGAAGGAACTAAACTCTTTACTTCACTAGAAATTCTGTTTAAGAAGGGTTCTGGCTGTGCTGTACCCACAGCAGTTCACAAGAGATGCTGTGATCATCAGCTGCATGGTTTAACAACTTAATGGAACTAAGATCATGACTTAATTGTCAGACCTGGAAGGCTGCAGACTGCACAGTGCAACCAAAACCTGGCTTTTCAGCTGAAAAAAATACCTATTTCAAACTGAATCTGAGTGTTTAAGTAGAAGCAGAGCTGATCGTGCTAACTGCTATGATCTCAGAGGTTAAAAGTCCAACCTGACATCACTGTGTGTGAAAATGGTCATGCAGTGAAATGTAAAACATGAAGGTGAACGAGAAGGGAAACAGCAAAGATTTTTTTGGATCAAAAAGAAACCTTAGACTATTTTTTTGCAGAAATCTAGGTTTTCTTATTATATGCTGTATATGTACTTTCATGTCTGTTTTTAAGATCTTCGTCATTCTGTGACACCTATGTAGGCATGCACTTGCATCTCTCCAGCACAAAGCTAATTTTCAGTTGAATGAAATGTGTTGTTCTTGGCTATGTTTGGGTCTCTACAGAAGTGTGGTGATGGGGCCTTGAAACTAATACAAGCAGGATGGGTTTAAATTACCTTCTCAAAGATGGTTTTGTTCCATTTGCCTGGCTTTATCTTTGACAGCCTTGTTGTGTGGAAGATGTTCTGCAAAAGGAAATGATCAGTCAATGTTTTGGCAGTAGAGTACACTTTCTTAAACACAGGAATGCTGAGCTTTCCTGGAGGGGATTAGCTGTGTTTCAGAATGAGAAAGGTTATTTGGTATTTTCCAATTGAGGCTCAACACATGGGTTTTTTTTTTCTTTCTTCTATTGAATCCAGGAATAGGTTTTAATAATTCAATGTGCAAAATTTAGCGCAAACTTAAATAATCTGAAGCTTGTTAATGTTAACTGTGTCAAATGATAACTACCCAAGGATCAAATCAGAGTTTGTCAATGAAGGTGTAGAACAGGGTTTTCTTTCTACTTCAACAAATGATTTGGCAATGTGCAATAGTGTACTCAGAGCACTTTGCTAAGATAGAAAGGCCTAGCTGTTAAACAAAGCAAACTAGTATTAATTATCTATTAAATATTTCTGCCACTATCTATGTCAACATATAAAATATTTTGCAACCATTTAGACTAAATCTACTATAAGAAGGAGAAAGGCAGAGAGATAAAAATGTTCTGGTAACTCAGAGAAAAGAGAATTAAAAATTGGCAGGCTTTTGTATGGCAAGGTTATAACACCAACTAATTTTTCTGAAAAATTTATAATCATATTCTTTTTTCTTTTCCAGGATCTTGACTTAAAGCTGTTCCACTCTGATTTGTTATTTGCTTCAGCAGACCTTGGAACAAAGCCCATTTCACAGCTTCAACCAATTTGGGGGTGAACATGTTTTGGCTTATCACACATGAAGTAAACACATGTGAATGAAACCTAAACTTGCTTTGGAAACTGGATAAATCCAGGCCATAAAAATAGATATGCTGTGTTAAAGAATATGGTTAAAATCCTGTCTGCACTGAAAAGAAGAAATAATTATGTCTACATCAGACATCTACTTTGTTAGTCTCAGTTCAGGAAGGCAGAACCCATCCGTCGCTCAGAGTTTTGTCTTTTTTAAAATGAAACTTAATATTGTTTTGAAATTAAAAAAAATTGGCGGGTTGTTGTTTTTGCTTTTTTTTCTTAGCAGAACTTGCTATTCTTTTTGGTATCACTAACAAATGAGTGAACCGCAGGAGGAAAAAAAAAAGTTTGTATCTTTTTAAAATGAAATAACCAAGAGTAGGAAGTTCATATTTTTCTAAATCCACAACAAGAACAAATGTCAACTAGTGACTAAAAATCTTTTTTGTATTGATAAAGAATATTCTTCTTAAATCAGAGTTTACCCTAAAGACAACTTAAGAACTTCCGGCAGATTACTCAGTGTAGAAGCTGGTAAAGCCAAACCTAAATTTGTTATAGCAAACACATTGCAAATGTGAACCATATTGATGTCAACTGTGAAACGCAGTATGATCCTTCACAGAGTCACACTGGGGAGGTGCAAGCTTTTAACCTAATTTCCAACAAGTTGGTCTCTGCAGACCTACTTGTTGAACTCTGTTTCAACAGGCGGTGCATTGCTTAGCATAACAGCTGTGGAAATTACAAATATGTTTTCTCTTTTTCACTTCTCAAAGTCTTTTGACTGTTGCTCTCTAGCATACATTTGCATTGTATGTGCCATATCAAAGGGAACAGAATGGCAGCTGCTGGAGCAGTGGCTTTGTCACTGGGTTTGCATTTCAAAGAGGAAGAACCATTTCCCGGATTTACTTCAAAGCAGCCACTCCTTGTGCCTTACCATTTCTTGTATGTTCTGTTGAGGACAGCCCAATGCTAGCGACAGCATTGGAATATACATTAAAGCTTAGGTTGGTCCCATGTCAAAGAGCACTTTATGCAATCTTAAATCTTTCACCTCTCCCTTGAGAAGTAAATGGGTATTTGTGAGAGTGCAGATTGTACGAAGAAAAGCACACACTCAGTATACATGAAGCAGAACAAAGCAGGCTCAGTCTGTCTCCCAGGAAATACTTCCAATGTCTGCTGTGAAACCACGTAGCCCATCTTTCCTAACTATGTTAGGTTCTACTTTCTATCAGTATGTTTTGACTATGCATTCTTACAAATATTTGAACATTTCTTCCTTGCTGCCCTACTACTCAGGGGGCTCACCAATACATGCAGCTGGCTTTATTAGGATGAACCTGGAGCTAACTCAGGTAGGCATGTACTGCAGCAGAGGAACATGCCAGGGCACCAGGGGGAGTTCTCCTAAGCCTGAAAAACCTCCAAGTTAGCACAAACAGAGGAGCCCCTGACCCTGAGCAGGGAGAGCTGAAGCTCTGAGAGATGGCAGGCATCCCCACTGACAACAGCCTCCAGTGGAGCACGAGCACCCAGGACGGGCAGCCAGGGCATCTGCTCACTCTGCTCAAAAAACCAGCATCTGAGACCCCACAAAAAACAGTGGCAGGGCCCTGAGGGAAGGCCCACCAAGGCAATGTGCCCGGTTGTACTGACTGCTCTCACTGAAGGTTAAAAAAGTGGTGTTAGAAGATAAACTCATGCTCAGCTACTCTTGAATGCATTTACTCCACAAACCTGCATGCTGTGTGTTACTGCCCTTTGATTACAGCAGTAATGCACCAATATGGGTGCTGTGACTGCCAGGTGCTGGCTGCCACATGGGGAACTGGATGGGGCTCAGAAGTGGCCAGTCTGCCTCTGTGGAACCTGAAAAACACAAACTGCATGAAGTTAAAAAACAACAACAACAACAAAAAACAAACCCAAAACTATAAATAAGCAATGTAATTAAGGTATTTGGAGAACAAATAGGATTTGCAGAGAGAAATCTTACTGGTGCATCCTTTTCTCTCTAGTGTCTTGCAAATACATTTGCCATCCTTTTTTATGTCTGGAAGTAACAAAGCACTCTGAAATAAAGTTAAAATAGTACAAACTTAGTACTATACATGATTTTTTTTCTCATAACAATTCCCATTCATGTCCTTCTTCATCCTTGTTTTTCTGTCTCAATAGGTCTATAAAATGTACTCTATCATAATTTAAAAACAAAGATAGATCAACATTTTGAGTTACATTTATTTTGTATAAGAGTTTCCCTGTTCTCCTGTGAGGCAGGAAGAAGTTTTAATAAAACTAGTATTATTGAATTCACACTTGCTTAAATACCCTCAAGTATCAGGGGGTGCCTGATATATAGCATCTTCTAAATAAGGAAAGAAGAGACAAATTCAGCTCAAGCCTGAAATGTCTGTGTGAAACCTGCTTCCTTTGCTAGTTAGCTCCTGGGTAGTCTGCGAAGGCTTCTTCCTCACAGACAGATGCTTGGGAGTCCATACCCTGAATGGGTATCCTGTGGACCTGGCTGTGTAGTATTTCTGCCAGAGCAGAGATACAGGAATTGGGTTTGAAAGGTGCCCCCTAACTTCAATCCCAATTCCAGAATCTTATAGTAAGCCTCAAGAAACAGCAGGGAAGGAGTGACAAGTGTCTATGTTATCTACAGATACAATGAGGAAAATCCTGAGGAAAAGTAATCGTGTCAGCTCCACTGGAATACACACCTTTGCATCTTCTGGCTTAGTGTTCACATGTACATGAGATGCAAAACCAGCACTGATCCAAGTCCTTGTGTCTTAGTATAAACAGTCCCTTTACCCCGTACACTATCAGGTGCATAGGTAATGACTATCCCCTGTCAGCTCAAAAATAACCTGGATGCAGCAAGCACATTTAACGCACAGTATGAAAAATCCTGAATAAGATGGTCCTAAGAAAAATGACCAGTATTATTTGAATGAGTCTCAGTGCCTTCTAGCCATTCTAAAATTTTCATAAGTAGTCAAGTAACTTTCCAGAAAAAGAGATACATGCACTAAAGCACAAATAGAAATGCATATATCCAAATGTCTGTATATAGGTAGGTTTGGTGAGGATTTAAATTAATCGTTTTCCCTAGCCAAGTAGTTATTTCAAATCCCTACAATTCTCTTATGACATGACTTCTCAGATGAATTCTCAGTTTTTACTCATCATTCATTGCTTACCTTGATTTTGAAGGTTTTTCTTAAAGGGAATTTTTTCCTTCCACCAGTTTAGTTACAGTGTTCTTGTGGCATGCTACATAGCAAAGTATGATGACTCATTTAAATTGCTTTACTATAAATTCTACCCTTAAAAGCTATACCACAGCTGTCTTTTTAAGAAAGCAGATAGATATGATGACAAGATTTTGGGTTTTTTGGGGTGGAGATGGACATCTTTTAAATCAACTAACAGAGACTAAATACAATCTTTTCATTTAAGCTTAGGCAGAAATGAAGTCATTTGCACATTGTGCTATATAGGAAGACACCGGGAGAAACACACTGAACGTTCTGTTTCAGCACACCAGGTTGCAGTGAGAGACCAACCCCAGAAACAGCCATTTCTGGACAAGATGCCAAGTCATTCTGCGGGTTGTCCATGTTAAGCAGTACCAGTGGAAACTTCCTCTGTCTGCCTGGCTCCCTTCCATGCTCAACCATCTATGCAGAACGGTCACTCCTAGAGTCCAAGAAAGAAAATAGTTCTTTTTTCCTGTCCTCTGTTTTTTTATTTTTTTTCCCCCCAAGGTGAACGTTTTACATCTACCTAGGGCGCTTTCGTTCCACCTTCATTTGATAGGTTGTGTATCTACAAGTGTAAGAGTACAAATATAGCTCCGTACTTTTTTTCTTCCTTCCTACATCAGTTACAGTGAACCAAGGAGCTGTAGTTGTTTTCAGGCCTGAGAAAAGAGCAGGAAATCCAATACCTGCACCAAAGCTGAGATGATTTGGGTGTGATACAGCAAAAGAGAGGCAGAATTTAATAAACAGACAGGAAAAAATTAATTTCTGAGAAAAGCATTTTTTATACTGTTTGAGCCCCCTGCTTCTCCCTTGCAAATGTCTAATGGGAGACAGGAGGAATAAAAGGGTTAATATCAAGGACTAAGCCTATCAACCCAGGCAAGCTAGCTAGAACAAATGGATCCTTTCAGGCAAAGTTGGATTTTCTCAGTGCAATGTTTATAGTTGGGCAATAAATACACAAAAAGCCTTACATTTTTGCCAAGGAGCTAGAAATATCCTTCAGGCCACGTCAAAGCCACTTCTTTCCAATCTGAGACTCCAGTGCAAACTGAAATTCACCCTCACACAGATGCACCTTTTTTTTACCTAAACCTCAAAATAAACTTGGTATTGAATAGGAGTTGAGTCAAAGACCATTGCAGCCCTCCCGAAGGCAAGCACTCCAGGAAGGAGCAGACAGCTTTGCATTCATGTGCTGATGGGGCATTTACAATATTCTTTCAGCCCAAGCCTTGTTTAAGTGCTTCCTCAGCCACCCTTCTGTCTCTACAATGTCAGTTTTACTATGCTTCAAGCAATAAAAAAGACCTGTCATTTATACCTTTGAATTACATACTTGAGGATGGCAGTCAAACCACAGGGTTGCTCCTAAGGCGATTCTCTACTAAGGAGCACTGAGGCACTCATCTGTCTGCCTACTCAGGTCTAAGATACATGATGCTGCCCAGAGGGTACCCCAACTTATCAAGAGCATGGACTACTACCCAATACTACTCTTTCATGTGGGTGCAAATGGTGTCAGAAGCCAAAAAAAGGGCAAGATCAAGGAAGACTATAAAGTCCTGGTGAGGCAGGTGAAAAACAGCAGTGCCCAGGTCATATTCTCATCTATACTACCACTTAGAGAAATGGGGACAGAGAGAAGCAGGCACATAGTGCATTGGTTAATTCAACTGCAATAGCAGAGCCCATAGGAGACTCCCTGGGAATACAGCCTCCATCACTTGCAGGCACACACACAACTGGCCTGGAGGCAGTAACCACAGAGACTGGAACTTTAAAACACCCTGCAAACAGCAGCATTGACAGATGTAAACACTGAACTTTTCAAAGGAATGCAGTTTTGAGCAGTGGCACTAGTTTTCAGAACGGCTGAAAAAGGCAGGTCCATCCAACCTGAGGTCTCTTGGCAGAGCTGCTCAGGTTGGAGAGCTAAGTACCATCTGCTTCCTCTGTTAGGGAATGGGTAGGTTCCCTTGAAAATGCCCGAGAGCTAAGTTCCTTCTGGATGCATATTTTCCTTCCCTGACTGGGGAGGGAGGTTCAGGCAGCCAAGTTCCTAAGATCAGCATCTTAAGTGAAAGCCTGGCTAGTCTAAACTAGACTCTTTAGTCCTCCTAAAATCAGAGATTCTGGTATATGGGCAGACTCAAGAACCAAAAGCAGTGCTTTCTCCCCTCAAGTCACCTTATTGCTATGTATTGTAGAAAACATTATTTCAACAAGGGTATTTCAGAGATGGGATATAATAATGTGAATTACTAAGATACTGTATTTTCAGTTTTTATTCAAAAAAACAAGACATCACTTTTACATTTCAGAATATTTTTAAACAAGGCCTTTCTGTTAAAGCTTTAGATTATCTAAAAGATGTTTACACAATTCACACCTGCATGAAGCTTTGCAAGTCACACCATAGTCACCAAACAGCTATATTGCACAAAGATTCACACATTACCACACAATTTTTAGCTTAGTCTACATTGTAAAGTGCTGTTTCATATAGAGAAACTTGAAAAAATAATTATCTGGATAGGCAAGTACTGCTGAACTGCATTTCTGAAAGTTGACACTTCCACAGTAGTGGAAAAAATATCACAGCGTGTTGTCAGTGCCTCTTGACAGTGTGTTTTTTTTATTTAATAAGCTGGAGTAAGCACCAAAGAGTACTGTTTGGAATGCATACTAAGTATTCAAGTAACACCAAAAGCTAAACCAATTTTTTAACTCAAAATGAGATAAATACAAACAGATATATAAAAAGGTAGATAAATGTTTAAAGTAGCATCAGTTTCTGTCTGATAGAGTACATAACTGCATAGCAGAACACATCCTAAATTAATTTAAAATGACAGTAGAAAAAAAACCCTTAAATTTTTAATTTCTTCCTTCTGTGTTCTCAAACCAGTAATCCATTTTTTTTTAAATCGATGAGTCTGAGACACTGTCTTTATATCTGAGTGTTCCATTTATGAATATTTCCATAAAGTAGCAAAAGGTCTGGTGATATCAACCCAGATGCTTATGAAGAATCCGAGTGGGGAACTGTGGAGTGCTAACTGTGACATAAACACTCTAATTTAGACCAATTTCTGAAACAGAGGAATCAAAAATGAAACATTTGTCTATGGAAGAAGATTTGGTCTGGAAACAAGAAATCAGAAAGTTCAACCCTATGATCTAGAACTCCATAAGCTGATGCTAGGTTTGGTAGATAAACCAACAAATGCCAATTATACAATAGGAGAAGTCACAGCTACTGAAGGGAGAATCCCTTCTCCTGAGTCTGTTTGACTGCTACACTCAAAGAAGTGTCACCAACTCAGCAGAGGGTACTAACATGTAAGAGTTTTCAGTGTTTGACTCATGGTTTAATAAATATTGGAGGGTAAAAAAAAAGGGGGAGGAAGGAAAAATTTTAAAAGCACAAAGATTTACTGTGTCTCATTACAATTTAATTTACTCCAAGACCTGGAAATGCAAACAAAAGAAATATTCATGTTTGTGTTACCTACAAAGCTACTGAAGAACATCTAGGTTTAGAAGTGAATGAAGAGCTGCCGAAGGCCCTCAGAACTTAATGACTAGGTGGGGAAACTCCTATATGCACAGCTTGTTTACAACTAACCATCAGGGTTGCATGGAAAACACTGCAGAAGAAGATTCCTCAACATCAGCTTAGTATTCGGTATCAACCAAAAAAGGCAAATACAGTTTTAGGACTATGGAAAGAAAGAAAACTCGAAATTTTGTCATCTGTCACAGCAACGGAGTTTTTATGGAGGGCTTCTTCAGTCAGCCTCAGAAGAAGAGGGCAATGACTTCAATTCAGCAAGAGGAAAGATGAAGGAATGAAAGGCTATGATGATAACCACCTATCACAAAAGAAATTACCTAAAGGATAACTACTGAAGGGCAATTTGCCTTTTCTCCTGCAGGAGAAAATTCCAGAAGATATCCCCTGCTTCACATTTGCTGCCTGAGACATGAAAGTGTTCCCCACACAAGCCCATACTGCAGCTTGGGACTGCACTTCCACACAGCCTTACCAAGACAGAAACATTTGCAGGTGAGACCCGGACAAGAAGCTGCCCCTGCTGGGCATTTCTAGCCCCAAATGGGCTGTCATGCTCACCTTGGAGCAGATAACATGTCTGCCATTTTTTTCTGACAGAGGCCACAGTCAAAGGTTTGGAAGAGAGGACACTGGGAGGGGTCAACTCCAGGTCAGATCAGTACAACAATTCGGACAGCAAAGCCCACAAAAGTTTTGCATTATTACCTACATTCATTTAACTGTATTTTGATTTTCAGGTCCCATTTCACAGCTCTACAGCTGTATACATGTACTTAGTAAGCATACTTCACACACATTCATCAAGATACAACACTATCCCCAAATAAGAAAGCATATCCCCAAATTAGAAAGCATATCCCCAAATTAGAAAGCACCAAGTATTTATCAGAAACATCCTTCACTTTAGATCCTTTTATTTCCACCAGTTGACAGTGCAAGCACCCTATTTTTTTATATATAGGTTTCTATAAATAGAGGCAGTCCACTCCATGCCCAGTAAGATCAGGTAACAGATCCACCTGGAAGATAGGTCAAAAATTATGGAAGACAAGAAAGTGATCATGGACAGCCAACATGAGTTCTCCAGGGGCAAACACTGCCTGACTCAACTGGTGGTCTTCTGTGATCGAGTGACTGCATCAGTGGATAAAGGAAGAGTAACATATACCTGGACTTCTGTAAGGCCTTTGACAGGATTACCATATACCTGGACTTCTGCAAGGCCTTTGATAAGATCCCCTACAAAATTCTCACCTCTAAACTTGAAAGATATGGGTTTGATTGGATGGACTGTTCAGTGGATAATGAATTGGCTGGACAGCCAAATACAAAATGTTGATAGCTCAATGTCCAAGTGGAAGACAGTAATGAGTAGTGTCCCTCCAGGGTCTGTACTGGCACCTGTGTTGATGTGGATCTCCTGAGGTCCCGAAGACTGGGCAAAAGGTCCTGCACCTGGACCCAGGTAATCCCCAGTATCAATACAGAGTGGGGGATGGAAAGCAGTCCTGCAGAGAAGGACTTGGTCATCCTGGTGGATGAAAGATTGGCCATGAACCAGTACTGTGTGCTTGGAGCGCAGAAAATATCCTGGGCCACTGGGTGCCCATCAGGGCAAGGGAAACAATTCTCCCACTCTGCTCTACCAAGACCCCATCTGGAGNCTTAATCAGTGCACTTTTAACAATCTTACTAAGAAAAACCCAAGCTGCTACTAAATAAAAAAATTAACCTGTTATATCAAGTATTAAAAGAAATACCTGATTTTTTTTTCAAGTTCACATATGATTACTCATGTCAATAATTCCTTTGCTTTTGCTTAAATACCAGGTACTGCTATGCACACATGCAAACACTTCTGATTTTTTCGTCCAAATTCTGACATTTAAGGTAAAATTGCACTTTATTTTAAATAGCTTGTAGTAAAAGCCTGAAAGAGTAAAGGAATTTACCATTATGCCACCAACTATAAGACACCACGTGTCAGAACTTGAGTTTTAGCTTACAATCACATTAAAGGTATACAACATGCAATCAGATTCAAGTTTACCTTCTCTTAAACGTTCAATGGCATTTCTGATTTCTTCCTGTTTTATATTGTATTTGTTAAAATGCTATTTTGTGCTGAAAGGCCTAACTGGTGCTCAGGGGTTAATAGAAAAGCATTTAACCCCTCAGAGGCATTCAGGCAGATTTCTTAAAAGAAGAATGGCAATCACAGACTGTCAGCTTTGACTTCATTAAATACAAAACTGACTAAGTATGAACTTAAGTTAAATAAAAGGCAGATTTCTACCCCTGAAGAGTAAATTTTGGTTGCTAGTCCTGAAGAGTAAATTTTGGTTGCTAGTCAAACTTCTTCCCTGCTTCCCTCAGGGAAAAGTCTGTAGAGAACAGCATTGCACAGATCACAAAAAGGCAGGAGAATTCCTTTAGTGCAGGAAGTGCCTGGACCATTTATTTTCAAAAAACATGGGCCACAGGCTTGCAAGCAACACATAGGTAGAATATAATTAATCAGGACTGAAAACTAAGGTAGAATTCTTCTGCTTTCATTTTCCATCTCAGAACAGCAATGGGAAGAGGTTACTGCACTAGATGTCATCATGGTACTCCCTGTACTTTGCTGTGACAGCTTCCTCAAGGTGAACTGCTGCACCACCCATTAGAGCAAATGCTGGGTACATTATGCCAGAGCAATCCACCTCACACTCATAAAGGCATTTCATACGGCCTGCATCATAAAACCCTACCCTGCCTCTGTCACAGTCAAGGCAAATGCCCAAGCATGACGGCAGGGGAAGGATTCTGCTTGCTGGATCTTTGGGAGCAGCAGGTGTAGTGGGGATGAAGAACTTCTTCATGCCTAAAGTGACCAGGGTGCAAGGCTGTGATGAGTCAAAGAAGGCATCTTCACTCCCACTGTCATGACCACTGTCTTGTTCGTATCTGGAACAGAAAAACAACCATTTGCTTTTGTCAAATTCTGAAGTGGCATCAGTGATGTGAACTGGAGAAAAGGTTTTTGTAAGACAGGAAACACCACGTGCTCACTCACAAAAACCTCATGGAATACCAGAGAATCATAGAATACCCTGAGCTGGAAGGGACCTACAAGGATCATCAAAGTCTGACTCCTGACCTGCATAGGACAACCCCAGTAATCACACCACATCCCTGAGAGCGTTTTCCAAACACTGCTTGAACTCAGACAGGGTTGGTGCTGTGACCGCTTCCCTGGGGAGCGTGTTCCCAAGCCTAACTATTCTCTGGGTGAAGAACCTTATCCTAATACCCAGCCTAAACATCCACTGACACAGATTTATGTCATTCCCTCAGGTCCTGTCATCGGCCACTAGAGAGAAGAGATCAGTGTCTGCTCCTCCACTTCCTCTCACTCTCCTCTTCCTCAGGCTGAACAAGCCAAGTTACCTCAGCCACATCTCATATGGCTTCATCTCTAGATCCTTCAACATCTTTGTAGTCCTCCTTTGGACACTCTCTAATAGCTTAGTGTCTTTTTCATACCGTGGTGCCCAAAACTGCACACAATATCCAAGGTGAGGCCGCCCCAGTGCAGAGCAGAGCGGGACAATGCCCTCCCTCGACCAGCTGGGAATGCTTTGCCTGATGCCCCAAGGACATGGTTGTACCTCCTGGCTGCCAGGGCACTGCTGACTCATAGTCAACTCGCCATCCACCAGGAGCCCCAGGTGCTTTTCCTCNAGGGCACTGCTGACTCATAGTCAACTCGCCATCCACCAGGAGCCCCAGGTGCTTTTCCTCAGGGTTGCTCTCCAGCATCTTGTTCTCCAATCTGTCTGTACGCACAAGGTTGCCCTGTCCCAGGTGCAGAACCCAGCATGTCTTTGTTAACCATCATAGGGTTGGTGATTGCCCAACCCCCT
>VWZF01003914.1:0-16266 GCA_013396755.1 Sclerurus mexicanus | reverse complement strand
GTGACAGGGCAGCAGGCAAAGCTACGATCAGGCCAGAATTCAGCTTGTCCACACCACCCACAGATGGTGCGGGGCTGGAAACCTGCTCAGTGAGCCTGTTCCTGGTGGCACACACCTTCCCAGCAGGAAGCTAGGCTGTTTGCCTGCACAGGAAGAAGGACCATTATGATCCAAGGCCATCAGAAAAGGCGACACTGGTTTTCCCCTGCCCCACCGGGTGGTAAGAGGTCAAGGCCATGGGCAGGTCTCTCCTCTCCTCAGCTCCTGCACCACTAAAGCTGCTGCAGCAGTACTCAAGCACAGCAAGGGGAAGACAGTGCAGATGTTTTTCAACACCCAGGCCAGCTGCCAAGGCCCAGCAGGATTCAGCTGGTGGTGCTCAGCAAAGCCAACATGAGCCAGTCAATGTAACCCCTGGCAGACAGACAGCCTTCCTGGATTTCTAGCAACAGCCCAGAACTAGCCAGCTGCCCTGCTCTGCTGGCATTTACCAGGGGCAAACACCACCTCACCTTGCCCAGGCCCTACTCTTGTAGTTCCTACAGCCCTCTGCACTTCAGCCCTCGTGCCACAACCCACACAAACACCAACAGCAAACCTCACCAGGCAGCTCTGCACACCCAGGCACTGCAACAGCTACACCTGTCCCAGTGTACCCTGCCAGCAACAGCTTCCCATCCAAGGCCAGGGAAGAACAAGAGGCAAGGAGTAAGTCTTGAAACAGAGCAGTACATAATAGCCCCTTTGCAGAACTTGATTAAAGGAGACTTGGAGCTGCAGCTGTGTTCACACTGATTCAGGGTCATGGTCAGAGCAGTGCGTGCTGGGCGCATCTACCAGATCATATATCTGGGACGCAATTCCAGGAAATGCTTGGTCATTTGGATGTTGATTTTCTTAAAAGGTTTTGAAACTAAACACCTGTGTCTGGCCAGGCTGTTCAGCGAAGCTGTCATGAGAGGCTTATACAACTTCTTTTCCAAATTATGCAATTCTGTAGAAAAGGGAACAGCAGCTCTGGAAAAAAACCTTCTGGTCAGACTAGACTGACAGGCAGAAGAAATCATCTTCCACTTCATCTCAAGAATTTGTTTAGAAGCCTTTGACTTTCAGCAAACAGGCTGCAAAGCCAGTGTGTCAGCTCCAGCATCATGCAGCTTTACTGTAGAGCAAACAAAGTCTAGGGAAGGCCAGGGACAGTAATTCAAGTCTGGATTTAGCATCTGCTCTACCACACTTCCAGCAACAGTGAGGAGAAGCCAACATTTCCACTGCAGTGCCCAGACTCCAAAGTCACTGCAAAGCTACTTAAATATACCAAGGCAAATGTATTAGAGGTGAGTCTCTCTGAGCTCTACGTTCCCAACCAGCACAATAGATCAGCTCCATTGCTGCTGATATCCTTAAGAGCTGGACAGTCTTGTCCAACTCAAACCTGGCTGCTGTGGGTAAGCAAGGTGAACAAGGTACAGTAACAACAAGGCATTCCAGCACAGAGAGTCCATTAAAAAAAGTTCAGCCATGTGGGACTGACAGCGTCAGCATCAGACACAAACTGCATGGACTGGACACAAGCTGAGGCTCTGGGATATTGTCAGGGATCCTATTCTAGCATGTTGCTTCACAAAGACTTATGGCATGAAGAGTGCGGATTTCAAGCTGGGTTCTGCTTTCTTACATCCCCCACCCCGTTCAGGGGAACAGTGAACTGTTTAAAGAGTTTACAGGGCTGTTCTTCAGAGAGATTCTCCATCCAAGGAAACAAACCTTAAGGGGCTTTGTTTCTCCATGTATCAACCGAAGGCTCAGAGACAGATGGATTTCATCCCAAACAGACACGATCTAGATTGGCTGGTGCTCCCAACCAACATATCCTATTAAAGTCCTTGTGGAAAAGGGATTTTTTTTTTTTTTATCCCCGCTGCTATCCACACTGTAGCCTCTCAGAGTCACCTTTAGAGGTAGGCATAGATTCATCCTAGCATGTTTTTTCTCTCCAGGATAAAGTTAAAAGTTTTGGCTTAGGTTGTACTGACAGTTAAGTTAGTGCATTGAGCTGTTTGCAGAGCCTGCCCCAATCGTAAGCAGCCAAAAAAGCCAAGAAAAATGGAAATCCTTGTGAAACAAAGGAATAGTGAGACAGGACATCACTTATCTGCATGAGATACAGATGTACCAACATCTTGAACACTGTGCTGAGTTCTGGGTGTGCAACTCAAGGACAGGGAGTAGACAGGGGAGATACGGAGACAGACAACTCAAATAATCAAAGAACCTCAACTCTAAGCTGTGACACCACTCCCTCAGCTCCATGGGACACAGGAAGCAGAATTCTCTGCCACACAGACAACATCTGCATTCCTTAACATCTTGCTGGGTGTTTGCTGTATTTATATTTCCTTATGCCTGCCTCACTTGGTTCCAGTGATGGAAAAGTCCCTACTTGACTGTGTTAAAAAAAAATTAAGGAGTCTGTTTAACACCCTTAGAGGTAGAAAAACAGGTGCTCTCAAAGTTGAAAAATTATATTCCCCCCTTCAGACACTCCAACTCTGGTCAACTCTGGCAAACAGTTAACACTTGGCAGGATTTACAAAATTCAGCAGTTGAGGAGCAGCCCCAGCTTACACAGGCAGCTCATGACAAACATGCTCCCTCCCACATCTCCACTGCCTGCCTCTGACATTCTGGAGCCTTCCAGTGCCAGATGGGACTCCAGCAGGATGTGTTTCTGTTGGCACTCAGCCCAATGGATGATGCTGGTAGCAGGCTAACAGTGAAGGACTGGTTTTATTTCCAGCTGCTGATACAGTTGAGGAATGTTTTGTCTGCAAATGTCACTCTTATGCCCAAGATGTTTCAAGAGAATAAGCACCAAAAAATGCAACTGTGGTGAAGGAGAGCAGAAATCAGAGAACGAGCACCATGAGAAGTTCCATGTCAGTCATTAGGGTTGAATATAAGAAAATACTCAAAATGGATGTGTGATATGTGTAATTAATGCCCAAAGCTGTTTCCTAACTGTGAGTTGAGGCTTGTCATCCAATCAGTTCTTTATTGACAGTGTCTTGTAATGAGAGTTAAATTCAGCTGCTATTTAAAAAACATGGACAGGTTAGGCCTTGAATGCCTCTGGTACTCAGTGATCCTTTGATTTTTTTTGGCAGGAAGAAAACTACACAGCTAGCTGCTCAAGATACCACAGAGCAGGACAGGAGACAAACCACAGAAGCCAAACAAAAGGCAGGGTTATGCAGAGTTGCTTCTACTGGGCCTGAATACTCAAAAATGTATTTTTTCACTAGTGGTATCCCAAAGAAGATAACAATGACTGGGAAAAGGCAAGAACATTTGAGATAATTTGGCTTAAGAGTATGAAACGCTGTGAACAGGACAGAAGGCTCTGCACTGTCAGCCCAGTATCAGGACACACAGCACCCTTTGTACCTTCAGGCAGCTTGGTAAGTCTCGTTCCCACTTAATTCAACCCTTAAAACCCCAAAACCTCAAACTCCCTTCCAAACCTCTCCCAGCAGAGGCCTTAGTCTTGTAGACACAACAGGCCTTTGAGGTCACCATTGCTCATCATATTCAGTTACCTGACATTTTGGGTAGGGTTCCACCTCTCAGATGGCAGCTCTCCACTTTGTGGGTCATCTACAGGTGGGTGAAGAATTGAAATACATACATCACCATTCTGCAAGACAGAAAAAAAGCATTGAGAACAGCCTGGCTTGAGGCTGAAGTCTGGTGATTCAACTTCACCACTCTGGTTATCTCCTGAGCAGTTTAGCCTTGCTGATATTAACACCCAGAGAAAAAAAGACTGGCAAGAACTGGAAATGGTCTGCAATTCATCCTGGAGCTACTTTATTTATATGCAAAGGTTAGTCTGCAAATTGGCAAAAAACCTAATCTAAAGTCAGAGAAAGTCAGGTTAAAAGAATGTAGCAAGGCAAGCAAAAATAGTAATAAGATAGCATAAAACTAAATTGGTTTCCAGATAGCAAGTCCTGTCACAGTGACAGAAAATAAGCTTCAGTCACAGGAGACCCGAAGTAGAGTCAAAAAAATCTGGTGTTCCCAGTGGTAGCTGAGAAAGCCACAGGGATTTTTGAATTGAAGGGTTTATCACTCTCTACTAGAGCTCAGGTATGAAAACATTTGTTCTCCCAGGACACAAGGATGTCGAACAGATGGTGTGGGGCAGGCTTACATTGCTCCCCTAGGACACAGCTGTTCAAAATATCAGGTGAAAAAGCAGGAGGTGCTCTCTGAAGGTTTCACTGAAAATCCCTTCCAGCATTGCGAGATACTCTGGCAGCATATGGAAGCCATACAGCCACATAATCCTCAATATGTGTTCTACTCACCAATGTTATGGCCTCAATATAGATTTAAAGCTCCATAATGCCTACATTTATAAACATTTTAAGAAGCCTGTAAACCCAGTTCTCCATCAGCATAGCACTCTGACACAATGACTTTGTAGAAGTGCTGTAGTAATATCCACCACAGCTGATATCCTCCATGGAAGTAGACTCCAGGGACTCATGGGGTCTCGATGCTTTACTATGGGATGAAGTAAAGGTGCAGATGAGTCCTGAGGCCGACCAGCGGGTGTTGGCCTCCCCAGGCCCCAAGGGCTTCTCTCCCATGCAGCCAGCTGCTGGGGTGATGTACAGGTTCCAAGAGGCAGCCCCCACACTGCCCCTTGTCACAACAACCCAAGGCACAGCTTGATGTCAGGACTGGTCCTGTTTGAGATTCCAGGCTGGCAGCTCTCCACACACCTGGTCTCAGGTCCTTCCAACACTGCTGGAGTGCAGGGCAGGGCTGCTCATAGTAACATCTATGCCTTTGAGCTCAAGCCAGTGCTCACAGCCACAGATTGCAGCAGCTCACCTGAAGGGCCTCACAAACACTTCAACTCACCTTGATTAACAATGATTTTTGTGTTAGAGCCAAACAGGATCCCAGCTCAGCGTTGGAGGGTTGTGATCAGTATCCAGATTTCAGTGGTGCACCAATCCTGCCAGGTTTGCTAATCTAGCAAGCCCTTGTCACTTTGAAGCAGGTTTTAGTCAAGAACACAGCAATGCAGCACCTGGAGCTGCTGAATACCAAAGCACATACTTCTGTTGCTGGAACAGTTTGCCATAAGCAGGCAGTTTCCTTTTTAGGTCTCCAACAGGCTTGTGCAACCTTGGAATTTTTTTAGTATCATTTTAAGGTGAAATTAACTTTACTAACTTTAAATCATGTTCACCGTCTACTCTGTTTTTGTTAATAATTTAGCTTTTCCTTTAACCATTTCCTGGGAGAATGCAATGCTGGTGGCTCAGAAAGCATCACAGCACTTGGAAAAAGTTTCTGAAGTGATCAGGTGGGCAGCATGTGGACAAGCAGATATTTGGCAATATGAAGATACAGAGGGAAGCAAGGATGTGAGAAGTTTCCCTCTTGCAACGATCAATGTTACACATTTGGGAATTGCACTGCATTAGAGTCTGGAAGGGTAAAGGTGTAATGCGGCCTGGTGAGATCAGCACAAGGTTTTAGGGATCAAGGTAGCCAAGGAGTGAGCCTTTCCCTGCATGCATTTTTGAAAGATACAAATAAGGAGGATGGGGTATTCATCTGCCAATGGGAAATAGCCACAATTCTATCTAGGACTGAGAAATGTTATGTCATAAAAATAAAGAACAAATGAACGCAGTTTTCCCAAAATTCAACTAGGTGACCCAAGTAAAGTGGAGATGGGAAAAATGCACATTACTCAAGTCTCATTGCTCAGAACTAGAGCATCAGCCCCAACCTCTCAATCTGGTCCCAACCAGCAGATTCTGCAGAATGCTACTTTCTTTCATCTTCCTTGCACTAAAACTGGTGCTTTTTTTCCCCCCTCCTCCTGACAAACCCTCAAGCCTCAAGCACTTTGTGAGATAGTCTCGGTTCCATTTGGAGTTATCCCAGTGCCTCATCTTCATTACTTACATGTTGTTTCCAAAACAGCCTGCAAGCTGCTTCAGATTCCCTCAGCTACAAGAAATACTGAGTACAACAACAATGAACACTGAGTACAAAGCTGAGAGCTGGAGTATTTCACGGGTAAAACCAAAATACACCCATCAAGTTTTGGGTTAGTTTCTCCTCCTACATTCAGTTGTTTCTAGAGCCAATTTCTCATCTGTCCCACCAGGACTGGGAGAGGTCTTTTCCAAGGCCCATTTTGTACATATCATTTTGGTAACAATTTCCCACTCACCTCCTGCAGGAGGATTTCTGGATTCAGAATCAATGTCCACAGTATGGGTTTAAAATAATCTGCAGATCTCAAAGTTGTCTTTATTTATAGATCAAACTTACATGTAAGTGAAATAGAGTCTTAAAGGAAAACACCATCCTTGGCTACATGCAAGATTGTATGCCAAGTACAAAGCCCAAGTCAGAAAACTAATTTGAGGATGTCCCTGGGCAATCCCCATGAGCAGTCAATAATTAAAGCTGATTACTATCCTGTTTTGCACTCAAATTTGGAAAGGCTTTAAGCCATTTATTACTAAGCCATCAGTGCTGTTCTCACCATTATACTTGAAGCACACCCATTCCAAACTGGGCATTTAGCAGCAAAAATTTGTCAGAAAAGGGCTTTCCATGCCCAAGGCACCAACTGAAACCACAGCAAGAGAAGTGACATGCCTGTTTTCAAGTGTGTCCAAAAGAAGTCTGCAGAACTTCTCATAGGAAGACCTATCATAAGGTGACAGACCTGCACCAACAGGAACATTTTTGAAAGGCCTTTAGGTCCTCAAACTACTTGACCAGTTTTCTTATCAGGCTGACTCTTGTCTAGGGTATCCAAAAGTTCAGCAAGGATTTGACTGACCTCCACTAAAAGTCAAGTTTTGAACCAAAACAGGCCTTCAGCTTTCACATGCAGCTCTGCCAAACTAGGTAATATTGAACCAACTGGCTCTATACAGAACCATTCCCTTTCTGGACCTGCTGTGTCATACTGTGATCCAACTACTGACAGCCCACAGGCTTGACTACCCTCTGGACATGACCCATGCATGTACTGAGTTTAAGAAAGCAGAAAGCCTTCTCACATGCCTGAGAAGGAGTTGTTTAAGAAACACCTTACCTCATAAATGTTGGGGTGCCACATTTTGGTCAGGAATCTGAAGGTAGGTGGTGAATATGGATAGTCGATAGGGAATTTAATGTGAGCCTGAAAAAAAGAATAAAATTTTAACTATGAAACAGAATGAAAAAGACTAACAAGCAACAATTACAGTGAAAAGATTGGAAAAAAACCCATTTCATTAAGGCTACTAAATTGCACATTTTGTAAACCAGTGTCCACGTGGCCCCACAGTCTAACTCTATACGATTTCTTATGAGCAAAATGCTAACTGAACGAGAAATATCTAAACACCTGGGCTGGACTGGTAATGCTCAGAAAACAAGCCAAAAGGTGTTTAGGTGTCAAGAAACACTATTCAACAACTGTTGTTACACAGGGTAAAATATACTGCAAAAGTTATAACTCAAGATACTACTGGGTTCAAAAGCAAGCTAAAAAAATGTTGGCTAAGTTGAATAGACCTGTGTTACATTTGCCTGTGCAAATATTTAAAATTATTCACTCCATGATGAAAAAAAAATTGTTACATAACTTGCTCTACTGGGATCCAAAGATTTTTTGCCTTTCTTGTGCCTAAGTTAAGCTGGTCCATCTATCTGTGTTCCTAATACTATATGTTTTGCTAACACAGGCATTTTTGAAGTCTCAATACCATCAGTGTCTGTTTAATAAATTAGTGCAACTTGATGAACTGAATATTGATGGGCAGTGACAGCAAACATTTCCCTCCAGTGGCCAGCAACCAGCTGTGGGGCATGACTCTGAGCAGTCAGTCGTGGGAAGGCTGCATAGATCCCAGCACTGCCTATTAACTTCTCTGTGCTGGCCTGCTCTTCACAGCAGTCTGAATCTGGGCTGCTCAAGTGGCCAAAATACCCTTCTCCAAAAGGGGGACGTGCTGTGCTGTGGAGCACAAACCCTTCCCTTGGAACTGCTCAATCTGCCAACAAAGTCCCACCACCAACCCAGTGTGGGATCTCCAGGGAAGCTTCTCCTGGCCCCTGAACCACGGCCAGGGTAACACAAGAGCGAGAACACAAGAACAGATTCCAAAAGCAATATTGTGAGACCAGAGTTCCAGGCCATCCCCCTCCACTTACCCTCTTTCCACTACCTAACCATGCCACTTGGACACGAGGTGCTGACGTAGTTCAACAAGGCAAACTACAGGAAGTTTTATTCCCAGAAACAGAAGTAGACAACCAAACAAATGGATTACTGACCCATGAAGTACCTGAGTACAGTTTTACTTATCAGTATACAACTTTGCCTTGCAACCCAAATTGCACAGGATCAGAGTGCCAGGCAGCCTAGAAAATAAGGTTTTCTGTTCACCTTAATGTAAGAAACTCATCAGCTCACGTGGCTTTATGGTCTGTACATGCCTGTACGTGACTGTACGTGGGTATGTTACAGCACCTCTGAGTCCTCACCCCACAGTCATTTACCACAGCACACTCACAACCAAGGGATTTATGATCCACTTAAATCTCAGCCCAGTTTAAGGTCAGTTGCAGCAGTGGCATTGCTCCAAGAGCACTGAGTGAGTACCTCTTGTCACCACACCACTGCAGAAGACATAGACCACTGCAGCAAGGACATGCCTGGCTGTACAACAAGCTACTCTGCACTGGGAGCAGAGCAGAGCTTTATTCAGGGCAGAGCACATTCACTCCAACTCAAGTTATTGCATCATGTAGCTGCAGACTCATCCGGACCACTGGGGTTTTCCCAGGAAAGACCATTCCTGTGCTTACATGCAGTTTCGTGAGATCTAAGACATAAAACAGCCCAAGGACTGAGACAACAAAACTCAGGAACTACCTACAAGATTTTTTTGCAAAATCTGTCTTCTACACAGGTGGAGTTTCTAGGTGACTAAAGCAAAAAGCATTGTGCCAGCAGAGTACCAGAATTGCCATGCTTATATTCCACATTGGATGGTCAAGGAGTGCAGATCTCACTCCTGTCAGTAAAAACTTTCTGCTCCTCAAATTGTCTGACCCTGAGGGTTTTCTCTCAAGAAGACCACTCCTAAAGCTGAGCCTGCAGCACCAGTTATGGGCCTTGTACATGACGCAGGCTCATGCAGAAGCTGTAGGTCCTGGAAGACTGTTCCAAACTTCTAAATCCTGTTTTACAGATAAATCTTTAGTAGGAGAGGATCACCTGTCTACAATAATTATTATGGAGTGCAGTGTTGTGTCACATGAAGGATGCTCTTGAGCTCTTGGGACAGAAAATGCAACTGAAGAAATGACAGAAACCTTTTCTTCCCACATGGAGGCAGCTAAGACACTGTAATGCATCACATAGTTAGAGAAAGCAGTCACATTATGTGTTGATAAGCTATTTCTAACTAGTCTGTAATTGTTTAGCACATTGAGATGCTGTACTGGAGCATAAAACAAATGAAGCTTCTCTACAAACCTGATTTCAGAGCCAAAGGACACCAAAACAGGAAACCTCCCATTACAGGCAGGGATTTTTTCCAAAAAAAAAGAGCACCACTTCAGTCCCCACGGTGAGATCATCCAGAATTTGAAAGTGAAACCAGATGCTTTTCCAGGCCATTATAAACCTATCTGAGAGAATTACTCCACATCTCTTCTGTAAGAGAAACCATGGGAAGTTACGTAACCCCACCCTGCTCTTGCTGAATGCTATTTGAGTTTCTGTGTGCAAGCCAAGAATTTCCTAGACAAGCTGAAAGACTGCTTGCAAAGATGCAGCAACAGCCACGATTACAGGTCATTTTTTTCCCCACTGAAAGCCCGATTCTAAACATGCTGAAAAACAAAAACACCAAATTAAGCAATAAACTTATTTCCTAAATAGAGCTCCCAGAGTGGTTTTCTCCCTACAATTTCACTGATGTAAGTCAAATCAGCTCATTTCTGTTAAGTTCAGCTAGACTGCTATGTACTAGAGAGTTCTCAGGCAGCTTGTTGTTTGCTCAGTTACAGCCAGACAAACTAATTTAGGAGGGCTAAAGGTGCAGCTCAGTCCCCTCTACAAGTACCCAACAGTTACTGCATTCACCATGTGCTTGACTCCTCTAGCTGAGCTTAACCTGGGGATAAATAATCCTATTTTGGTTTTCTGATTTTGGCCAACTGCTTGTCACAGCTCTTTGGCATCACTGAATATAGTCAATAGCCAGAAAGATGGAGACTAGCCATCAACCCATTCCCCCCTTCTCCAGTTTTTATGATCAGTCATACTTTCAGTCTCTAGAAAAAATAAACTGCTCTGGATAGTCCAGCCTGGCAAAAGATCCAGGCATTTACAGCTTCTGCACAAGAACTTCAACCTCCAGGTTCCACCATGGCACATATTTTAATAATATTGCTACCAGCATGGTCACTTCGTTTCCTATTTTACTGCCTTTCTCCCATGCGTCCTCAAAAGTGCCCTTCAGGTTTGTAACCTTTCCTTTATTTCAATAAGGCAAAATGTTGCTATGCGTGGCACAAAAACAGAGTGTCAGTAGATCCTCTGTTATCTGACTGAAAATACAAAACTAGTATTTCTGCCAGCCAACAACTTATTCACTGATTGAGTCACCATCAATAATTGCTACAGCAACTTTGTTTCTTGAGCTCTTGCCCTGATGGATTCAACACTTCCACCCGGGTCACAACTACTCCATGCAGCACCCCAGGCTCAGGGCAGAGTGGCTGGGAAGCTGCCTGGCAGAAAAGGACCTGGGGGTGCTAGTCAGCAGCAGCTGCACATGAGCCAGAGTGTGCCCAGGTGCCCAAGAGCATCCCGGCCTGGATTAGCAAAGCGTGGACTAACATAATCTGGACTCCCTCCTAGCTTCAGCTGTCTAGAAATTCAGTACTTGCAGCTGCAAATGACACTTTAGTAGCCTGACACAGATTTCTTACACTTCTCTCAAGCTGACAAAGCCTAGATCCCTGGCTCTCAGGCAGCAAGGGTAGGAATGGTGAATACATCCTACCTTCCCCCTGCAGAAAGGTCATTGGGGAAGAGCACACTATGCCTGGAAAGCCACCAGCATCACACCTGATCTGATCTGAGGGTAATGGGGAGCATAAACAGCTTTTACAGTGGCCAGCACAGACCCCAGCTGCTCAGTGTTTCTCTTACAGATGAAAAATATTTCACATCACAAGCTTAAAGCCACCCCTATGAAAATACAGCATCAGTGAAGCCAAGGATCTTTTTCAAAGTGTATTTAAGATCAGATACAAAGGAAGTGCTTTGCAGTTTTAACTTATTTTGCAGTTATTTGTAATTATCTGACGCAGCCAGCCACAGACAAGCTCCTGCTGTGTGCAGGTACCACCAAGGTCTCTTACAGATCACCCACCCTGCCTTGGTACACTTGCAGACAGCTCAAGGTGTCCCCATGTTCCTTTGTAACAGGCACAGCCAGGTTCCTTGCTGTGCACATCGACCCTTCCTGCTGGACTGTGGCTCCTGCCCATGTGCTGAGGACTGTTCCACACACTGAACATGCAGGAAAGGCAAGAACAGGAACCACAGGTCACTGCTGGGTGAAGTGTAAAGATTTAATCCCACAAAATGCTTTACTGCTTCTGGTGCATCAAGCATCTGCACAATTCACCTAATGGATTCCCCTCTTCCACACTAAGCCTGGATTAGCAAATACAGCATTAAATACCATGTGCCAGAAAACATGTTCAGTATTGCCCAGCTCAGAACCTGTAAAGCAGCAGAATATCTAGGCCTGTTGCATTATCAACTATTTGATGAAGTAAAAATGAATATAGGACCAACATTGCTATTTCGGCTCCAGTTATTGTGACTTAGGACAGAAGTAATTTCTTGTGGCAGAGCTGGGCACTAGCCCAGTTTGTGCTTTATTTCCCACCAGCACTATATCAATGTTTATTGACATCTGTTATGCTTTGAGAGAACTAGAAGCACATCTCTGATTCAAGATGAGTGATTGTCCTGGTTATAGCAGCTGGAACCAGTTTGTCACTGTGTAGGTGCAACCAAAACTCTGTGTTCTACACCCTCTATGTCATTTCTCATGAACTGTTAATAATGGATCATTTGCAGCATGTGCCCAGGGCACACCTGACCCCTCAGGCTACAAACTGAGTGTTTAAGAACTCTGTGAGATAAGAAGGTTTTCCTGTCTTCACACCAATGACTCAGGTATGCCTCTGAGGAGGCATTAGCACCTTCACACCCAACCTGAGGGGTCATGTCTGCTAATGGGCCATCAGGGATCCCAAGAATATGCCATGATTCATAGAGTAAATCACCCATTGTGCAACTCCTCGACCTGGGGGAGATACTGGGCATTACCTCCTGTACGTGAGCATAGATAATCTTGGGGTCTGGGGATTTGGGACCACTTGTCAGATCCAGAGGATCAATAGGACTGCAACTGCCACTCTCAACCAGATTGCAACCATCATCCTCAGCAACAGGTTTTCTTTTCTTTTTACTTTGTACTCAGGGGAGCCACGTGATGTTCAGCACAGGGACTGAAGAATTCCATACTGTTTGTGCCCCAGGGTGCTGGGTTATATCTGTTTTTGTGGGGTAAACCCCATTTTTTCTCTGCATCATTGTATTTATTGTAATCTTTTTATTAAATTATAAGTCTAACTTGTGATCTCTTTTTGAGTTGGGTTCATTTCTCCTGCCAGTTTACATTTAAACCAGCACAGTGACCAGATCAATTAAGTCTCATGAGTCCTGAAAGCTCTCCTGGTGCTGCAGTGTCTATACGAACTAAGAGCAGCAAATGCCTTATATCCTACATTACCTGCAGTGCTTCATAAGGAATTCAAAATACAAAGACCCGAATGTGAAAAATGAACTAGATCTCATGAAAAGGACATGGAGCTTTAAACAAGGAAGGAAATAGAGCCTCAAGACAGCGGGGTACTGATGAGCCAAGAAGTAGGGTTAGCTTACACAATCAAAGGCCGGTTTGACAGGCATGAGTCCATTCTTGTTTTATACTAAATCATATCTTGTATACTCTTCCTAATTTAGTCATCTGGGGCAATACTAATGTTCCTATTTCCTGTGAAAGTCTCCCTCTGGTACAAACTAGGTTTCCTTTTACAAAAATTTCTTTTAACAGTAAAATGTTATTTAATATGTTTATCATGTCCATGTTCATAGAGCTGAGACTGTTGTCAAGGCACACAACCTAGACCAAAGCAGAAAGCCAACAATACAATTATACCTGTAGAGAAAGGGCTTTCAGCTGTATATTAGTCTTTTGCTCCTTAAATGTGAAATCTGAACTAATAATAGACATGAAACCATAGTTTTGCTGAATGATACAAAGAGGATTCCCTACACCCTGTTAAGCTGGTTTGCATCCAAGCTGCTGCAATCTTGTACATTCACACTCCTGCTGCCTGGGTTATCTCTCATGGGAGCAGAGTGAATAAAACTGCTCTGAACAATGAAGTTAGAATAAGGAGTGCCTGTAAACCAAATTATTTTCCTCTAACATTAGTCAAAAAAGGCAAAAGGATTTTTTTTTCATATTGTCTCCCTTTGTTAATGTACAGATTCAGTCTAGAGAGGCTTCATGACAATAACCACTTCTGGCAGTGCCACCCATCTAGAGATTGAGTTAGCCTGCACAAGCCAGTGTGTTCAGTACCTCAAGCAGTTCAGCAGTTAAGAGAAGATATTCCTTTCTTGCAAGGGGTTTTATTGCAGGGACAGTCCATGGCATTGCACAGCTAATTGTGCTGTTTGGTCTGAACCACAATCCCACTGCTTTGGTTCTGGCTAGAAATACTGTCCATGCTCTTGAGCCAAGGAGCATCCAGCTTCAGAGCAGGCAGCTGTTCACACTTTTCTAAGGACAACTTGCTAGGCACAAGCTGGCATTCGGATAAGGAGGAGTTCCCCTTGGCCAGAGGCCACCTGCACACTCCTGAAGCTGATCCCCTCCCCGGCTGTGCAGCCAAGCATGGCCCCAGGTGCCCACCTCCAGCCACACACACATCAGTCCTGCCAGCCTGTGGTTTGACAGAGAGGTTTTTCCTGCCTCAGCTCTATGTCCCAGGCTGACAGTGGCAAAGCAAGAGTGTTTCCAGACAGGGACAGACTTCTGAACTCTTTAGCATAAGCTCTTAAAACACAGTTGTGTTAACTGGACAATTTTTTTCCCAAAACTGCAGGTCAGTGCCCTAAGAGCTCAGATGAAGAAGCAGATTACAGGAGTACTTGCCTACATTCAGCTAACAACTGACAAGTCCACGTCCATTACTTTGACTGTCAGTTTGACTTTTCATGATGCTACAGAAAACACCATCAATTCAACATCATTTCAGGAGATGCAGCATCCAGCAAGAGATATTGAGTTGGGAGCAGTGGCATCCTGAAACATCAAAATATTTATTCTATAACCTGCCCATTTTCATTCAATTTTTGCTCTTGTATGCCATCTCATCACTGAAAAGGCAGTAACTAGCAGCTACACAGACACAACACCAAAAAGAACTATTTGATCCTCTTCCACCGGGCAAGCTGCCGGCCTAACAGCTTTACTTGAACTTAGACCACAGGAGCCAAGCACTAAAGCAATTTCAGATTCCCATGGGAGAAAGCTGACATCATATTGAGGTTTCTGTATTTTCCCAGGCATTCCCATGCTGAAATATTACTTGATTTCACCCTCAATTTAACCTTCACTCCAGGATCAGGCATGATCTGAAGAGGAAAAAAAAATTAAGATGGAATATATTACGAGATTGTGATAGGCCAGATGTTAGCAGACTCGCACCATGGCCAAAGGCCTCGTGTAGAGATTGTGCTCTTGCGTCTGATGCCTTTGGGTTGCCCAGAGACTGTTCACAGTATGACTTGAGACCAGGCTCAATGGATGTATGTTATGCAGAGAGGCTACTCTGTGTGACCATTTTCCAGGCAGAAACAGATGACTCAGTTCTTCCTTATATCTGTACAAACACACTGACGTCCCCATTTGGACAAAATAGGACTTAACTCCAAATGTGTGAACCGTAAGTTTCTCTACTGCCTCTGATACTTGCTGAAGGAGCCAAAGATACTTCGGAATACCACATCTAAAGTTTACAATCACGCATCTTTTCTTCTGCTCTGAAGCAGAGACCCAAGCTGGCACTTGAAGAAGTCCTACTGCAGGAATAACTGAGAATGCTGGTACCTGAACAGGTAAAGCTGTAACATGAGTGTAGCTGTTCCAGAAACAGTTTGTGTCCACTTCTGAAAAAAGCAGTTTTTCATTTCTTTCCATTTGTAAAAACAATAGTTTTGCTGAAGCAATAGTGAGAATATTTGAGCCTGCTTATTCAAGGTATCATCCTACACTACTGGCATATCTGTCATTGTGTGTGTGTAAGTCCTGCCAATACATGTGCACAGGATTGTCAGTCTGGGCACCCACCTCCTCTTGCCAGGCTTCAGGGTCCAGAAGATTGTCTCTTTTATTAAGAACTGCATTAGCCCACAACATCTCCAGCATCTTGTTCAATCTCACATAGAACATTTTGGAATTTCACTTTACTGGGTAAGTAGTTCATACTTTCTTGAAGCAGATTTTACACAGGCACATCTACAGAATGGTTGAGACAGTACGATATACTTCAGATCCACCCAAGTAATTTCTATAGTTTAGTTTGCTCAGATTCAAGTAATCAGTGGGACTGACTGACAGTGGGATCAAGGGCAACCTTGGCAAGTTCACCAACACCAAGCCCTGTGGTGCAGCTGCCACATGGGAGGGCAGGGATGGTCCCTGCAGAGGGAGCCTGCACAACACTGGAGATGTGGGACAGTGCAGAGCCCATGAAGTTCATCAAAGCCAAGTGCAGGTTGAAGGTCTGGGTGACACCCAGAGTTTGGTGGAGAAGGGATTGAGAGCAGGCGAGAGGAGAAGGAGCTGTGGTGATGGTTGATGAAAAGCTCCCCATGAGCCGTCCGTGTGCGCTGAGAGCCCAGAAAGGCCAATGTATGCTGGGCTGCATGGAAAGGAGTGTGGGCAGCAGGCCGAAGGAGGGGATTCTGCCCCTCTCTTCTGGTGTTGGGAGATCTCAGCTGGACTTTTGTGTCCAGTTTCTCGTATCCCCAACCTAAGAAGGACATGGAACTGTTGG
>VWZF01003910.1:85881-109322 GCA_013396755.1 Sclerurus mexicanus | reverse complement strand
TTCCGAATTCCTTCCGAATTCCTGCCTGCCTACCTGCCTGCCTGCCTGCTTTCAGTTGACATCTACCTTTTGGTAATGCAAGTGAACCTTGAATGTGAAATATCCTTTTCGCTAGCTCTGCTTGCTGAATTAGCTGAACTGAATCAAGGGTTCACTGTTCAGCCCATTACCATTGCAGGATGAAAACAGGTCTGCATAAATGACTCTCAGCTTTATTGTAGTTTGACTTTGTTGATCAGTAATATAGCAATCAACACATACCTTTGAAAGTTAGGTTTTGAAAATTAGCTACATTAGCAAAGAGCTAAGTGAATTTTATGATGTGTGTATTTTTCATTAGACAGGAAAAGCCCAAAATAATTTGGATTTTTTTTTCATTAAGAAGCAATATTTTCTCATTTTGATCACACATACTCAAAAAAGTTCACAAATCAAGCATCAAATGATTTGGTGTCTGTCTGACCATGGAATAGATACATATTATTCACGTTTATTTGAAGTTAAATAAGAGAATAAGAAACCGTTAAAACAATTCTGACTAGCATTGAAAACAGAATATATAAAATACTGCATATTGGAAAAAATATAATTTAAAGTTTCATCTATATAACTTTGATACCAAAATATTGTCTACTACTGCTGCTTCACAACTGAATTTATATTGTTGTCCAACCATGTAGTTGTGACCCCTATTTTCAGGCTTCAGGCACAGACTTATCTGTCTCAGGGCTTTGCTCACCAGAGCTTCTGAAGTTTTTCACATCTAACACTAATAAAAAAATTCTTTAAACTTTCTGAGTGAAAATTACTATGGAACAATTATTCTAGGTTTTGGGTTGTTTCACTGTCAAATAGAAGCTAACATATATTACTGCAATTATTGTGCAATGTTATAAATGCAGCCTGCTGTATCCTGGCACTACTAAACAAGGCAAATTAGGCCAATTTATGAAGTGTTTCTTATAATCTGGGATTAGTGAATTCTATAATTATGAGAACATTTTCTGGTTTCATTTGATAGAGAAGCATGGAGGGGTTTTTGGTTTTTTTGTTTGTTTGGGGGGCTTTTGGTTTTGTTTTGTTTTGTTTTGGGGGGAGGGGTTTTTTTGTTTTTTATTTGGTGGTTTTTTGTTGTTGTTTGGGGTTTTTTGTTTTGGTTTTTTGTTTTTGAGAGATTACAGCTCTAACTCTTCCTAGTGGCAGAAGCAGCAAGCAACAATCTTAAATTTGAGTCAACATGTCAACATTATAAGAAGCTTCAAATTTCACACAATGTAGATCAACATTTTAATCTGTGGAGTGATTGCCAGTGGTCTTCAGAGAACCAGTTAGCCACACTGTGCCAGCTGTCCTAATTTCTGGCTTCTGTGTCTCACTGAAGTGTCTAAAAATATATAAACCACTTTTTTAGTGTTGTTTCCCCATGTAATCCCTTGCTAGAGCTGTCAGAGGCATGTTACATGTTAGCATTTTGGGTAAAAACTGATCTGTAGAATGAAGGGTAATCAGCATTGTACCTACAAATGAGTGATGGATACATTCTCAGTAAATCCATCTCTCCATTGAGAAGTAGCCTACCTAGCAAAAATGTCTGTGAAGCTTTCACTTGGATATAGGCTGTTCTTATGTCTGGTCTCACTAGAAGAGCTCTTCTCTATTCCTAAATCTTTCAATAAATCTGATTTACCCAGAAGGATACTATGACAAACTGTATCAAAAACTTTGCTAAGTTCCAGAAAAATACGTCTACTGGTCAACTAGATGGCCGATCTTGTTATATAGGTTACTTAAGTTAATTAAAGAGGATTTTTCCCTCATGAAGCCATCTGTAACCCCAGCATTCTCAGTCTTCCTTTATAGAAGTGTTCCAGCCCACTAATTACTTTTGTGATATTTTTCTAGATCTCCTCTAACAGTTCGATGTCTGTCTTTTACTGGGGACTCCAGAGCCAAACACAGTAGTTGAAGTGGAGTCCCATGAGAGCAGAGTAGAGGGAGAGAATCATCTCCCTTAATCTGGTGGCCACACTTCTCTTTATGCAGCCCAGGATAAAATTGGCTTTTTGGACTGCAAGTGCATATTGTCAGCTCATATTTAATTTTTCATCCACTGGTATCCCCAAGTCCTTCTCTGCTCTTGGTCAATTCATCACTCTGTCTGTTTGGAGATTGCTGCGATGCAGCATCTCACACTTGGTCTCGTTGAGCCGCATGAGGTTCACATAGGGCCGTTGATGCTAAGCATAATAATATTATTTACATCAGAATTATTGATTGCCTAATAGCAAGATTGTGAAAAACATTACTTACAAAAAAAGTTGGCTTTTTGTGGCCCTACATCAGTACCCATGTTTTTATTTGCCTCACATGTTTCCTGCGTATTAGTGACTGAAGTTGGTGTTTTGCCTCCTGCTTGTTTATTTTTTTTATTTTTTTTTACTCCTGAAGAAAGACTGTTCATAAGATCTGTAACAGAATTTGCCAGGGAAAGTTGGCTTGTGTAGCCATGCCCACTTTTCTTGTGTCAAAGTTAACTATTCATATAACTCCTCTGGTATTTCATAGTTCAACAACATGCAGGAGCTTGTAAGAGATAATCTTCTAAACATAGAGGATGAAAGATTTTTATAGTTGCAATGCCAAGTTGCATGGCAAAACATACTGGTGCATCTCTACAACCCATCATGCCAGGAAAGTTGGTTGTGAACAAAAGGATATGGAAAAATCTTTGCACATCTTTTCAACTTATTGAATGATTTGGACAATTGAATGATTTGGACGTGAGGTTGGCAGACCTGACTGGATAATTTCCAGTAGTGAACTTGTTAAAGTCAATGCAGTCCTGATGCCTCTTCCTTGTTCATAACAATTTGGTGTTCATGGTCTTCCCTTGCACTTCCTTTATTGGAAAGGGATATGCTGAAAGACTAAGAGACTCACTTTTCCTCAGAGAAGGACGAACAGAAATTGCATTGAGAATGACAGGGGTGTCACAATATTGTACATTTGGGAAAGAGGTAAGATCAACCGGCTGAAGAAAGAGAGATGCAAGATGGTGTTACTCTGTATGTGTAGCCTGGCCTCATGCCTGCTGGCACCAGGGGACAGGGAGGGCTATCACAGCCTGCCTAAGATAAAGGAAAAGACAGACTCACAGCATACTTTTCTCATAAGTACAGTGCAAAAACCAGAATCTGTCCCAGAAAAGTGGTTATCAAGGAGTGTGAAAATAAAGGAGTGAAGATTATTCAACATTATATCAACTTCCAAAACCCTGTAGTGAACCCCTGCATCAAAATTCACTTAAACAAAAATAACACACCCATAGCTCATAGGTGTTTGTTTATGAGGAGACTTGTTTCTCAAGGAAAGCATTTCAAACTTTGATGACTGCTGCAAATGGCGAGAGTTGATGAGATTCTCCTCTGCAAATCTCTTTCAATGTCTTTGGTAATTACAGATAAAGGCAACTTCGGAATGGGCTTGCTATTCTTGCTGGCGTGGTTTATTGCAAGGCTTCTAACTCTAGCTGAGCACAAATGCACATCTACTTGAGACCTTTGATGGGGGGGACTTGAAGTAAGTCCCTCTACAAATTGGAGCCTGGAGAAATAAATACCGGGGTTGTTTACATTAAGAGAAGGGAATATTTTAATATATTAAATGTTGTTAACCTCTTTCAGAAACTTGAAACAAGTGACTAAGTTTAAGGAATGAAACATGACTCCCTACAGCTTACTTTTTATTTCATATTCACTTGATAATAATTCCCCATCAAGCCAAGTCCTCAGCTACCTTTTGCTGCTGAAAAATGTACATAACAGTGTACATAACAGAGAAGGCTACAACTACTTTGTACTGCTCCCACTCTTTCTGTGTTCTCCAAGATGAACTTGGCATTTTGGTTGACTTCTGAGTTTTCCTGATGGCTGTGTATACTCATTGTTGATATGAATTCTCATTTATATGCTGCAGAGATCAGAGGACCTATGGTGACTGTATCTCACAACATGGTCCCGCTAATCTGCTACAGTCTTTCCTTGCATGTGAAGTGCTCAGTGCTTTGGAATTCTGCAAAACATCCATACTGAGATATGCATGCAAATCCCATGACTTTGAATCCAAAAGTAGATACTTGCGCTTAAGAGAATCTGGAATACTGTCCTGAAGCAGCATAGATTGAAACACAAGCTACTCAGAAAATCTGTTGTGAAAATATATTTTCTCAGGCTGAAAGCTCTTTACCTGCTTTGGTTGATGGGTGATAACTGGGAAACGACCTTAAACGACCAAACTCCAAAGTTTGGTCTTGTAGAGGGTACAAGGGGAGTTTCGCAAGTGTGGTTCCTAGTGTTCATGAATCATTGCAGCACCAGCTGCATCCAGAATTGCCCATTTTATCTGAACATACCTAGCCATGAGCCAAAGGAGCAAAAATGGAAGAAAAAACTTGAATAGTTTTTTGGCACATGTCTAATGAAAGGAGACCTCTTCTTTTTCCTAATGCAAAGAATAACTGAAAAATAGTTTTTTCATTTCAAAACATATAATACAAAGAAACCATGAAAAGAAGAAGAAACTGAGAGGCAGCTGATAAAAAGGAAGTTTACATTTCCATGTCAGCTCGATAGTTCTAAGGTTAATAAATTACAGTAATTGAAATTGTAGTGTCAGCAGGTCTGTGTGAAGCAAAGTAATGACTGACAGGTTGTGTGGCATTTTTGAGAGACAGATGGGGCATGTATCAAGCTTGAAAAACAAGTTATTCAATATGTTATACAAGGCCTGCACTAGGCCTGCCTGCACACTGCATCGTATGCTTTTTTATTTGCTACCTATCATTAACAAAGTACTTCTATTAGATGGAATATAAACACGTTTTCATGCTACTTTTAGAAACTTGTCTGTATTGCTTAGGAATGACTGGGATAGTAGTGGTAGGCATGGGATGTCACTTGGGTGTTTGGTTATTGTTATTGTTTTCAGTTCATAGCCTATTGTGAATACAATTTTTATTAATGTACTGCCAAAGCTAATTTTTCAATGATCAAATTTACTTTAATTAATTGTTTTCCTATAATGTTTTAATAGCATTTTATATGCCAAATGCTACACAACAGAGCATGTTATCTTTCTACTTAGATTTCCTCTGAAAATATGATGAGGATTATTTACTTTCTTATCTTCTCATGTCATTATTTAGACCATGGTGATGCATTTGCAAAACTCTGTTTTGCCCTGATTTTGTACTCATATAGGTGTAAATGACTACTGGAGGAGTTTCATAAATAAGTCTTGTAGACTTCAATAACTTAAAGGAAACTTGTTCTGTTTATTTTAGAGTTAACTCAGTATGGAAAAAGTTTTCTGCTTAAAAAAAAAAAAAAGGCATGAAGCAGATGCTGTCCTTTCTCTTGGATAGTTAAAAATGGTTTGGATTTAAAAATTCAGTCTTGGCAGGCATTTAGTCCTGAAAGAATGTGTACTTGTTGTGTCCTGGCCAAAAAAAAGGAATGGGGATGTGTGTGGGGAAAAGTTGTGAAATTAAGAAGTTAAAACTGTTAGGAATTCTATTCTTTTGAAGAAAAAATTTTAAAAGCCAAACTCTGCATTCTGCTTTGTACTGAGGATCTCCACAGAGTATGCTGGCTTAATTCATAAAACATATGAAATTTCACCTAAGGTCAAATACTTAGAATACAAGCAGCTGAGTGCTAAGAAGGTATCTGGCGGTTGACCTTTCTTTTGAGAGCCCGGCCAGCATCAGGGCTGGTATGGGTCTGCTGTGGGAGGAGAGGAGGAGACCCATGGAGAGCACATGCCAGGGTACGTGCTCTCCTTGACCTTGCTGGGCCCAGCTGCTCTTTGGATGCTGTTCTGCAGCAGTTCTGGGAGTAGTGAGTGACTAGTGAATTGAGGGGAAGTTTTATGCTCTCCTCCCTTCATATCAAATTGGGTAAAAGCCCTGAAATCTACCCTGAAAGAGGGTAGATTTAAATTGAAAGACAGTAGGTTTAGATTAGATGTCATGAAAAAAAATTTTAACTGTGAGTGGTGAAACACTGGAACAGGTTGTCAGGAGCTGTGGATGCCCATCCCTTGAAGTTCAAGGGCAGGTTGGATGGGATTCTGACCAGCCTGGTCTAGTGAAAGATATCCCTGTCCATGGCAGGGAGATTGGGAGTAGATGGTCGCTTCCAACCCAAACTATTCTGATTCTTTGATTTCACACTACTGCAGGCATAGTTCCCTCCTCCCAGTGCCCAACTGTGCCTGGCAGACAAAGTCTGTCTGTTCAGACTGTGTCAGTTCTAAGGTGTGTGCCCAGGTAAGCAAAAAGCTGTGCCCTTGTGAAATCATTATGAATTGCATGGAGACACAAAGCATTATTAATGTGATTGAGATGCTGCTTTACAGATAAGTTCTGTATTCTGACCTCCAACCTTATCTGTAAGTTAATGCTACATTCTAGAAAATGATTTTTAAAGCAAAGGTAGGAAACTAAGGAATTGTAGCAAAGAAGGTTGGTGGAGGCGTAAGTGATTAGAGATATGTATGGGAAAGGTATTGACACAGTAAGCATTATGTGTTTGCTTGTTATATTCAGCTATTAATGGTTTTGGTTTTGTTTTCAAATTTTGGACACAGGACCTGTGAAGGGCGGAACATCCGGTACAGGACATGCAGCAATGTGGTAAGTGAAGTATAGCTTTGATATGATAGAAATCATCACATATGACAATTATGTCCATATTAGAGCAAATAATTCAGTAAAGTGATAGTGAGAATATTTTAGTTATCTAAACTGCCTTATAGCACAGACCACAGACAAACCTTTGGCAGTTTCCTGAAGAATGGAGAGATAATGGCATGATGCTAAAACTGTTTGGAAGGCATTGAAGTCATAGTCATCAGAAATAGAGTGTCAGTGGAACTTCAGAATTGTTATTTACAACCTTCCTGCCAGAACCAAGACCCCTTTCATTCCCAGTATTACTTTGATAACCAGCTATTTCACACTGCGTAGTCTCTCAGGCTGCAGGATTAAGCCATTAAGAACTGAAGACAAGTTAGCAGGAGATATGTGATTCTATGACTTTATATGTTTCTGTTCACCTGTGGCCTCATAGCATTGTAATTCTGTTGCAGGTCTTAGAAAAACAGTTTTACATCGACTGTACCAATGTTTTGGCATTTACAAAGACTCTTGCTTGGGTTTGTTTATATGCGGCAAATAAAGTTTTCAATACAATAAAATAAAAAACTTCAACTTCTGTCTTGACAAAGTGAAACTGTGTTTTCTCTGGTGAAAATTGAAATAGAGACTTTCATATGGAAAGTTTTATTGAGTGCCAAGAATAGTAAAGGGTCTCAAGTTACATGAAGAAATGTCAGTTTTACCAGTAAAGATGGAAAATGAAATCAAACGTACACTGGGCCAAGCTTTCTCATGCCTAATAGGGACATATTCAGAAGCCTTTCAATAGATGCTTTGTTTAAAAAAGTTTAAAAGTTTAAGTTAAAAAAATGAATATGTTCACTCATATTTAGCTTATCTTTTCTTCAGTAGACCACAGATCATAATGAAAGAAACTGCTTCCATCTGAGTTGTGGTCTCCCATGCATAAGATTTCTCTCAGTTCTTTGGGAGTTGGACTTTGATAATCCTTGTGGATCCCTTCCAACTCAGAATACTCTGTAAATGTGAGTCTTCTGAAATTTGTTTTGAGTGTATCCTTTGGGTTTCTGAAATGTCTCCTCAGCCTAACCTCAGCTTCTCTAATGGACAACACCTATAGTAGTTAATAGATAGGTCTGCTGGCAGATTAGCAGTTCAATTTTCATCCAAGGAATTTAGGCTATGCCACAACAGTGTAGAGAATTGAAAGGTTGATTTATACTAGTCAAGCTGCATGCCATAGCTCTGTGGTATGACACACACAAAAAAACCAAAAACCAATCAACAACCAAACAAAAAACAACAAAAAAAAACCCACCCAGGTACAGTTAAAGGCTAAGCAGGCTACAGTTAAACCCATTATTTGGTTTCTTTTGGTTGTGTATGCATGTGCATTGTGCAAGTCCCCTTCTGTGTCTGACCTGGCCTTGTGTATGTTGAGAGCAGTGAGACAAACTAGTATTAACTATTCCTGGGTCACCTTGATGAGAGGCTGGGATTTTAACTTAGTTGCAATCCTTCTTTTGAAATCATTGAGTTTAACTTTCCACGATAAGGAACATTTTTATTATTTTTAGCTTAGGTTCTGCTCTGCAAATGTGCACTTGAACAGTTTTCCTTCAAAATAAAACCATACATAGTTTTGTCAGGCAATTCCTTTGCATACCTTGTATTTGAAAATACTGGCTCCGGAATTTGCAACATAGCAGTGAGGCATACAGCTGCAGAACTCAATTATTTTATACCAAATAATCCAAAGTGAAACTTTCAAACTTTCAGTTTTACTATGCTGAGATCAGTGACAGTTTTGCCACTGAAATACAGAGAGACAAGACTGCATTTATGGATGTCAAACCATTTTTTGGGAGAGGTTAAAGAATGGCTTGTGCTGCATTGCTCTTGTCCTTAATGAAATGATTAAATGAATGTTTTCTTATTGTAAACTAGCAATAAATCAAACTACTGTCAAACTTCTGACAGCATCATACTTTGACCAGGCCTTCCAAATACAGCTTTATGTCACAAAGAACATATTTGACTGTATTCATTTTGCAGACATTCGATTTTGGGGGTCTATTTTCTATTTTTAAAGTATGTTGAGTCTTTCTTTGATTCAGGTGTTATGCTCTCAATTTATAGTCTACACTAATCTTGTATACTGTGCACCAGTATTCAGAACATCAGGCACTTGCAAGGGCACTGGGATCATGATTAACATCAGAAATTGTGGTACAGCCATGGTGGTCCACAGCAACATGTGTCTGGGACTGGGTACCATTTTGAAATACCTTGTGCATCACCAATGTTAATCTAAAACAGTTTAGGAACTGCAGACTTGTGTCTCTGTTCTAAAATCCTTTCTGCTACTGAGTTGTTTAGCTGTAACATTGAAATACTGTTTGTCTCTTTCAGAATAGTAAACAAAAAGTAAATCATATGCTTTGTCCCTAATGAATTCTACTGTTTTGTCTCCAAAATCCAAGAATACATATACACAAATTGGATCTTGGAAACAATTCATTAACCCCATGGCTTGTTGTGGAATTCTGCATTAGAAAAGGCCCACAATATTGTGTGTATTTTTGTTAACTCAGATTTTGCCCGTTAAGATTTCATCCACAAAGACACTCAAAATCCAGAGGATGGAAATTCCAGGCTCAAGGAGACCTACATTTCATCTGTTAGATGACTGTCTTTGTGTAAAAGGAAAATGAGAGCAAATCCTCCCATTCCAACCCTGCAAATGAAACTAGCTACCACACATCATGGAAAATGTCTTTTTGATTCTTATGAAAATCAGTGAGTCCTGAAATACAAGCTTTCACTACCATTAGGTTGTGTATAATTTGAGGAATTGTGTTATTGTTCATAAAAGAACCAGTCTTTTTATTTTTTGAAAGCTGTCTTTCTGTGAACTGACAGAAAGACTGTCATGACTGACTTTTATGACTGTGCTCTTGCAGGAAAGGATGAGTAGTCACAGATACTAAAAGCAAAGTGTTTAAAATGTGAAATTGGAGAATGGGAAGAATACTTCTTGGAGTCTGGCAATGAACACATTTTATAGGCACTATCATTTGCAAGATTTTGCTACAGCTGGTTTTAATTCATCCTGAAATTAAATTACAGAGGAGGAAAAGATGTGATAAAGAAAGGAAAGGGAAAGAGTGGCATGCCTGTTTTTCCAGTGACCTATATTAATTATTTCAGGGATGCTGAACCATTTTGCATAATATAGACTGTAAGAGAGATTGATACTGTTGTCCAGAAGGCTTCTGAGCAGTCCTTAAAAGTACAAATCCAATCCAGTATGTTTGCCACTTACATTGCCTGTTGATCAGAAACTGGAAAGATTATGGGTATGAAGCCACATGTGTAAATAGTAAAAGAAGGAATGAGAGAATCTGAAGATGATTTAGGGTTGAATTGCATCTGGGATTTTTTTTCTTACTGTTCATACTGACTCAAAGCATGTTCCCAGCCATTTTAGAACATAGACATGGGAGGGAGAGAGAGGGTGATTTGTTTTTCTTTAGAGAAGTAGTCTGAATGCAATGAAAACATACAATTGCATCCAGTTATTATACTAAACATTAAGCAAAATAAAAAAAAAATCCAAACTCTAAGTAGGCATTTTTTTTACTTGTTCTTTTTCTTTTCAAACTGCCACACTCTTTGTTCCTTCTTCTAGGTGCATTCTTAGTTGCCAGGTTCTTTTCAAATACCAGGCTGTCACACCTCCTCATCTGCCTTTTCTCTTTTTCAGTCCTTCTGTCCCTATGCTGTGTTTTGCTTTCTCTTCCCTCCATTTACATGAAAATCTATCTGAAGGTTATTTGTTGGAGTATGTACTATTTTCATACCGTCTATCTTCATTCTCCTCAATTATCAAACTCCTTCTTGTGATTGAAAACGTTTTTATTTCCCCCGGTATTTTTCCTTTCATTATACTGCTTTCTGAACCAGACCAGGATAAAAAGAGATGCCTATGACTGACAGTGAAGCTGCACATTACTAGCTCCTTCAACAAGGTTTAGAGCAATTCCGTTAAGACTAAGATAAAATTTGTAGATAGTAGATCCCATTAATCACAAAACCAAAACCTGTAAACACCACCTGAAACTCTTTTTATATATACCTCGCTTTCTTCACTTGGCTGAAGTACCAGCTGTAATGACATCCCCCATTTTTTGGCTTGCATTAAGACAAGATACTTCCATCTCTGCTTTTTATCAGCTCATGCTGCATTTTGTATACAGCAGCATCAATATTGCTCATCTTACTTTCCACAAAATAACACTATCTTCTTTTCGTGCACTAAATCTCAGCCTGTTGTAAAGTGTCAAACCTAAATTTCCATATAAGTTCATAATTCTCAGAAGCATTGGCTTATATGTATGAGAAGCATCATCATGAAGATTTTTTCAGAGCTACAAGAATGATTAGCACAACTTAATTTTTCTACTCAGTGGTGATTAGAAATACCATGTGTAGTCTTTTGCAGTCAAACCTCCTGGCTTGCATTTTGCAGTAAAATACTAATTTTTTTTTTTAAAAATCAATTACAGACACTACACATATCTCCTTACTAATAAACAATTTATTTAATGTCAGTTCACTTTTTAAGTGGAAATTCTTCAAAACTGATGATTTACTGTTCTTCAAACTGCTGAATTTTAATAACCATCATCTTATTTCTGATTGGGTGCATTTTAAAACCTCTGTGTGGCATCTTGAAATTATTTCTTCGTGCTTGGAAACAAGTGATTGTATTATCTTGCAAATGACAGAAGCTTGGACTTCTAGATTTGCTATCTTCTCAGCAAGGAGAACTGTGAATCTCTAACAATTGAAAAACAGGAAAAAAAACCCCAAACAAACCAAAACCCAAAACACAACTAAAAACCAAAACAACAATCAAACAGCAACCCAAAAATCCTCAAGTGTTGCTGCCATTTAATGTAAATTTATAAAAAACCTTTTTACACCAAACAGAATGAATTGTTTCCATTGCAGTGACATTTCATTACTATTCAAGAATCTGGATAATTCATACATTTAAAATTGATATTTCTTTTAGTTTTTGTTTTGGTTTTTTTTTTAATTTGAACAGCTTATTTTTATCTGGTAATATGGCACCCTTGATGCCTTTAGGAAAGTACGTACTAGTGTTACTTTCTGATAGAAATATTTGGAAGTTTTTCAAGGTGAAATAGAAGTTACTTTATCTAGTATAAACACTTCACTTTAATATTTAAAAGGGATGAACAACAAAAAAAGAACTACATTAAAAGCTGCATATTTGAATTATTTGCCACAATGGGAACTGACTTTAAAATCAGACACATTTTGGGGAGAAATATATTTTATAAATACTTCTACTGAAAAATATTAATGAAAGTTTGCATTTATACATCACTGATTATTTTAGCCCTCATCTTCACTCTATGTTTATTTAACAGAGTAGAACATTTGCTGATATTTCCCCGTTTGTTGCTATTATTTTTCTCATGCTTCTCTCTGGGAGATGCTGCAATGTCTTGGTGTTGTCAGAGAGCTACAGTATGAGACCCTCTCAATCTAAGCTGTTAAGTATGATCCTGACCTATTCCAAAGTTCATGAGAATACACTATTGAAAAGTCTATCTGCAAGGAACTTAATTCAAGCAGGGCACTCAACAAGGTTTCAAGGCTGAGTGGAGTTTCTGTTAAATCCCTCGATCTTCTAAGTCTCTGTACTTTTATCTAAAGTTCTTATTTAGTCTTAGACAAGCCCCTGCTTGAGGACCTCAGGCTTTCTTTCTGGGTAGAGAAATTGGTGCAGCTGAAACACTGTGCGTACTCCATGGAACTGGTTCAATAAGCTGTTCTGTCAGATGCTGCACAGCGTCCAGTTGTTAGTAATTTTTTGCACAGAGGAAATGCTCCAGGTACAGTAAATCATTCTTGGCCTCTACAAATATACAAGCACATATATTGTAAACTGTTTTAAACTTCCTCGACTCTTTCTACCTATTGCAGCTAAGATATAATCTTCTACATTTCACCCACTAAGTAAACTTTAAAAAGCCTGACCCTCTTTTGTCCCATGAAATCTGATCTACCTATCACCACCAAGGGACATCTGGGATTCATCTTATCTTTTCCACTAGATTGTTGATTAATACAAATTGTTTTGAATGGGATTCAAACCTGGCAAAACTCCATGGACCTTATGGTTTAACTATAGGGTAAAATAGGAGGTCAAGTAAAAGAAAAAACAAAAAAAGTTGGATGTGGAAGAAAATGAAACCATAATAATATGACCAGCATTAGGTGCCTAAGAGGTGAGGATGAAACTCCTGTGTTTATTTTTAAATGAGTTTCAGACATCAAAGGGATTTCTGATCACCTTTAAAGTTATACATATTTTCATTATATTAGAGGAAATCTTGATCTAACAGAATGAATGGAGATTATAGGTGTCCAGCACAGGCTCAATGTTTCAGCGATATCTCATGAGCCTTCACAAGCTGAAGGTCATGAAAGAGCCATCTAGAGCTCACAGAGCTAAAGGAGGAACAGTTGTTTCCTATTCACTGGAATTTTTCTTCCCTAAAAAGTCTTAATGAATAAGAAACTTGAAGATAAATGGACTTAGATGAGACTTTCAAGTTTATTAGTTCTTTCTGATTCTTCAAGGGAGTGCAATGGCAGCATTTCGTCCTATCTGCAGGGGTCCACAGATAATTTCCAAAAGAAAACAAAATGGTTAAGATTTGAATATAGCACCAAAACTGGAGTAACCTGAAGTGGCACTGTAGTACTTCTGCATCCAGATACCAGTGCTGCCATATGCTCCAAGCCAAACAGAGGCCATGCAGATGTGGTTAGCAAAATGTCTACAGAACTACGTAACCCGTGCAGAGATGCGCTACCTTGGGTTCACTACTACATTGACTTGGCCCATGACTTCTGGCTGTCAATCAGTTGTGCAGATAGACAAACTGCACATAGACAAACTGTGACATAGCTTCTACAATCAGGCCCTCAGCTGGAGGAACACATAACTTCCCTCAGGCCAATGAAGCAGTGGTAGCTGGCAAGTGTAGAGGACAGCCTTCCACTAAAGCATCATGCACATATCAAAAGCAAGATGATTTTTTTTAAAGGAGAAAAGACTTTGTAGAGTTAGTCTGCAGTTTCTCTCAAGAAGACTGCCTCAAAACAGCAAACAGCCTTGCTAAAGGTGTGCACAGTGTTTAGAACAAAATAGCAATTTGCACTTTGAACAAATACACAACAAAACATTGACTTTGCCTTATCTTCTATTTCAGCAACTAGAAAACTGATTTATAGCCTGTGAGTTTATATCTGTCTTTCATTAAATGATTGCACCCCACTGACACAGTACAAAAAAAGGTATTAAATTTAAAATTTAAAAAAAAAACAAACCCACAAAACCAAAAAGTACAAGAGATTAACAATATATGCAAAGTTCTGTACAGTTCATACTTCTTTAGTCTTCGTGACCCATTTCTAAATATTGATAGTATTCATTAACTTTCTTAAAACTGTCTATTTTGGTATAAAAAGAAATATTATATGTGTTATACATGTAGATGCAAGTACATGTGATTTCTTAACTAGAAGGAAAGATCCTTCCTGAGGAAAAGGGATCTCAAAGGCCTTCAGATAGATTTAGGATTCAAGATTTCAGCAGAAGAAAAGTGGTGTGCCAGGCTGTAACCCTTTTTCACGTCTGCCTGCCAAGATTAATATGCCTGTCTGTGTTTCTGACCACTTGCATGTATTCTTTGATTTGCCTCAAGTTTCACATGAAAACTTTTTTAAACACAAGCACTGCTATTTAAATCCGTTGTTTTATTTTGATCACGATGTCAAAGACTGGAAGTATTTAACATCAGTCCTGGTCACCTGCCGTGTCCTGAAAGCTTGTTATGTTGCCTGTACATTTTTTATTTCTTTGATTTAAAAGTAAAATCCAACACAACACAGTACTGAGTACTGTACAAAGCAGGATTATAAACTCTGTATGTGTGCTTTATTGGGCCTTTCTCTCTTTGTAAAAACAAAGCTGTTGCAAGCCAGAAAGTTCCGAAGGTAGAGCCAAGCTGGAACCAAACAAGAAAATTGGCTTGGATCTCTGCAACAAGTCTAAGCCAAGCCAATAGACCTGATTGTACTCATTTACGGACAGAAAAATTCAGAGAAGGGTATGCAAGAGAAGATTTTGTGGCAGGAAATAAGGCCACAGTGTTCTTTGTTTCTCTGTTTGAAAATTGAGCTAAACCAGATCTTAGGTCAGCTATAACTGTCTTGTTGTTCATCCTCTGTATAAGGGCAGAATATGAAGACCACTTATTCTCTAATTACACAGCTATAGAGGAATAATGTAGTTCCCACATACTTGTCTGCTCCCTTCACTGTCCAAACTTTGTCCTGTATCAAAAGTTTGCCCACACCACAAAAAAGGCCTGATTGCCTCTCAGTTTTGTTCAAGATTTTAAAATCAAACTAAAACACTTCCAATATTTTAGTTTTTCTTTAATAATCCATAATATATTAATAGAAAAACTGTCTGCTGTGTAAGTCTTCGAGCAGTAAAATAACAGTTACAAGGCTGGACTTTCAACCTCTGCTTTCAAAAAAGGAAAAATGAGGTCTGGGCTATTGCCCTTTGATACATATTTTTCTAGATATAGCTTTAACCCCAAATCCTTTTTTTCTCCTGTACCTTAATCCATTGACCTTTGATAACAGGAAGACTACTTCCTTATACTTACATCCTGATTTAATGATAGAATGTTCAGAAATGTGAAATTAATGAAATTAATGAATGAATCATTAATTAATTAATGAATAATTAATTAATTAATGAAATTAACTCTCCTGCTTTATATGTTTCCCTCTGCCCCAGTACAGATAAGGTAAAAATTATGAGGAGTCTGAATGAAGAAGGCAAAATCACAGTTTTACTAAAACTGGAAAGAAACAAACAAAAAAAAACAATAGCAGAAGGTATTACCTAGCTATCCCCCTCCTCCCTAGATTGAAACAGAACCTGAAAGGTTGTTTCATTGATGGAAATCCTGTGCTGCTGAGGCGATGATGTGGGTTCCAACATAGCAAATCATGTGGAGTGATGATGGCAGGGCTGGGCTGACCAGGTGTGGTGCTGGGGCTTGGCAGGCTCAGGCCATGTGGCAGAGCTTCCCAAGAGGGGAACCCGCAAGTTGTTGACAGTGGCTGGTTTCACTGGAACAACTCATCTGGGGCCAGGATGACCTTGGTTGGACGCAAAATGTATCTGGGGCAATCCCTGGGAAAATGCTTCAAGAGTCTGCGGTGCTCCAGTAGCAAAAACCAGGTACCAAGAGAGAGTTCAGGCTTGCACTTGCCTTCTTATCTCTTGTCTCCCAAGATCCCAGGAAGCTTCACTTCAGAGACCCACCTTTTCAAGATGCTGGGAACAGTCCTCCCCAATTCAGCTTGGACTGGGAGACGTCCTCCACGTTCCAAATTATGTGGTGATATGAAAAAATTCACTAAAAATCCTTCCTAAACTAATCCTTTAACTAAACCTACAACAACTTACAAGCCTTTTGGGCTGCATTACACTCAAATACAAAGTGAATTAATTTAAAATTTGCTCACATGGTACAAAGAAAATTAGATGACAATCTACGGCTAGGACTATGGTTTGTATGTGTGTATGGTTCACAACAAGAAATGTTTGGAGGAGTGTGATCCAAGATTATTCAATATTCAAACAAAATGGCCATAACCACATTGCAACAGTGAATGAGAGGCCAGAATGACTAAACTTCATTTTAAGCCAAGGTCTTACAAATAACCAATTTATAATCAAAATTGTGCCAACGTTCTTAGAAAGGAGACTTGTTTTCTAAGGCAGATTTTATTTTAGATTTTAATACTATAAAATTATCCTTTAATGTCATAAAGTGACACGCAGCCTCCATGTCTTTCATATCTAAAGCTGTAACAATCCGCCCTTTTAAATAGATGCAGAAAATTGTTATTGAGTGAAGGTATAGAAAAAGATTTGAGAAACAGATGAGACAGTCATATTACCAACGTTTTTGCTTTTTTCATCTCAGTTTCCATGATGTTTAATATTTTTGTTAAAGCTTAGCTCCTATATTCTTGTAATTACATGAGAAATTCAGGTTACTTCTAAAAAAAGTGGTGAATCTCTAGCCTATGTGGTTATTTGCACTGCAGAATTTGAAATGTCATTCTTCAAGAATCAAAAAGCTCGAAATAAAAAGAACTCATGTTTATTTTGCCTGAAAACTCATCATTTTGAAGCTCTTCTCGCTCTCTTCAGGACGTGTCTCGTGTTTTCAGTGCTAAATGGTAACAAGAAAGTATATGTGGGTAAGAAAAGCCTCGCATTCTCAGTTACAAGGGACTTTAAATACTACCAGTGGTCTTAGATTTTTATATCAGGTATACTGGCAGAGTTAGGGTTTATATCTCTTACAAATCTCTGAAAGGATTAAAAAGGGGGCTTTTCTAAGGTCCTCTCAGTAAAATAATAGTAAGTCCCTAGTTATCTGAGTTGTGAAATCTTAAGTTAAAGTAATGCAAGTATGTATCAAATTTTTCTTGTTCCTGTACCAAAAAGAAAAAGGCTAGTGAGCAGAGCTTAGATAAAGAAGCAGTTAAATCATGTAGTTCTTTTTTCTTTCTATGCAAACAAAGAGAAAAACCTGGCTGGGAGAGGGTGGCTGTGCACACACACTTCTCCACATATGTGCACAAGTGGAATGAGATCCATCAAGAGCATTGTGATGCTCTTTTGCTTATCCACAAGGCTGTGGTCAGACATGTGCAGTGCATTTATTATTTCCCATTGACACATGGTCTTGATGTTCCTTCAATACTTTTGCAGAAAGAAGAAAGAAAAATATAATTATCCAACTGAATTATGTGTCGCTGTAGCTATTTCAGTCACTCTTCTTTGTTTAAACTGAAACTCTCTACATCTGGCAGCAGTGGAATCCAGGGTGCCGCATGATACTGCAAGTGGCTGTCCTCAGGTAGGCCTGCTGACCCTCTCCTCTTTCTTTTCTGCAGGACTGCCCACCAGAAGCAGGTGATTTTCGTGCCCAGCAGTGCTCTGCTCACAACGATGTCAAGTATCAGGGACAGTTTTATGAGTGGCTTCCAGTCTCTAACGACCCTGACAACCCATGCTCACTGAAGTGCCAGGCCAGAGGAACAGCTCTGGTTGTGGAGCTGGCACCAAAGGTTCTGGATGGGACCCGGTGCTACACTGAATCCCTGGACATGTGCATCAGTGGCTTGTGCCAAGTAAGGAGAGAAGCCCTACCCTAATGCCTTTCTTCATGACTCCTCAGCTCTCTCTCATGTGCTGACTCCCTCTCGTCCTCCATATTTGTGTCATTTTGGGGTCTTTGTTTTAATAATCTGTTTTCATTCTCTTAAGCTGATTTCTTGTACCTTTTTTTTTTTCTAAATATGTACAAATCCAAAGGTTATTTTCTCACTTTATGTTGTTTACTTAGTGTTCTTTTAAATGATTGTATTACCGGTTTTTGAACTGTTCTGTACAGCTAGATGCAGTAGCAGATCTGATTTGAAGCACTAGAAGAAAATAATGTTGCAGCTTTTAATCTGCAGACACATAAGTTTTCCAAGTCTATCAAATTACGTTTTCTTTGAGCATTATTGCACCCTGTAAGTCATAAGCCACATGGCAGTAGAGGGGGTGCTAAAGTGAAAAAACTGCCATTCCTCTGGTAAGACTACACAAGCTGCTACATCTCCTTGGACCTCAGCTTCCTCGTTTGTTAAAAGTGAGAGATGAGACCTTTTTAACCCTTTACTTCACAGCGTGTGGAGATCTGTTGGACATTCAACCAATTTGTTCACATCCTTGTTTATTTTTGTATTACCTTTGTGCTTTTATTTGTATGTTGCTACTCTTTTGAACATATCTACATCAGACTTTAGTTTCTGTATTACATGTGTGCTATGGTTGATGGAGGGGAGGACTTTCACACCACCTCTGTTAAGTACTGAACACACCCAAATCTCTAAAACAGTTGAGTGTAAATTCATGTTCCAGTGCCTAGTCTCCTTCAAATCTGTGTAGACTTGATGTGTTGTTGGCTTTATAGTAAATCTGCAGCCACTTCATGTTCTTTTAGAAGCTTTGTTCCCTGTTTCTTTTCTCTTGGATTTTCTGTTCTGAGCCAGAAGCAGTCCTTCAGTAAAAGAAAGAGAGTAGGCAGCTACTAGGCTAATCTCATTTGTGATCTGAAGAAGGTAATCATCTAGACCTCTCGACCTCAGCTGAGGGCATGCTTCTTAAAATTCTAAATTTCCTAATGAGACAGACTGATTTCAGTCTTGTTTTGGGGTTTTAAATCTTTTAAAAACTTAACTGGAAGCATAAGAATCTGGATGGGAAAAAGATTCAAAGTTGTTTGCATATATTGGCCCAGAAATTAGGAGCAGAGAATTTGACCTTTGTCAGGCTGAATTCTGTGTTGATCCAGATATGAAGCATACTTTTTCAAGAAAACCTCTCTTTTGAACAGAATTCATACTCATTCACTACTAAAACAAATTCTTTTGCCTTCTCATGATGATTCTTATTTCTTGTAAGGCTGAAGGTAGTTGCACTTTTATAACTGATGTTATTTCTTACTTGTTTCTGTGGCTTGAGAAAAGACAAATCTATTAGTACTAGTGTCCCTGAAGAATTCTGGTTAAACTAATCCTTTCCTTATTTACCATAAAATAGTAGAATAATTTTTAATGCATAAAGGTGACTTTATATTTTCTGGGTTCTTCAGCACTTAGTTTCTTCATCAACTTTTGCCATATATTTACAATTGCTGTATATTTATGATTTTTTAGGATGAGCAAAACAAAAAACCTCATCTAAATGTTCATGCTGTATTCTTCACAGTGAAAAAAATTGTATTTCAGAGCATGTTAAATTTAAAGCAATTCAAGGTATTCTTGTGTCAGTGTATACCTGTTAGCCCTGACAGTAGAGGTACTGTATTAGAAAGTTCATAACTAGATTTGCCCTAACTATATGCTTTAGGACAGCAACTGCTTTACTATCTATTACAACAATAGCTAGTACTACATAAGCAGTGCAGAAAGGTAAACAATATGGAATTTGCTGTAATTAATGGTGAACCCTCTTCAAAAGCAATGATTTTCCATGGTCTTGTACAAAGATTCTTTTAAAAGAACAGTAAACTGCAGTGTTATGGAAGAACAAGTGGAGAATTCTTCCTCTCTAACATTTATGTGAATAAACTTACTTCTGTAAGCATAGTGAATGCCTGTGAATGTCAGAGAAGAAAAAATATGATTTTAGAAATTCTTTCTATTCATTTGCAGTAGTAGCTGCAAGTTACCACTTACCTAAAAAGGCTGACATACTGTAAACATAACAATCACAGATCTCAGTAGTTTGTGAGAGTTCATAATGATCCTGGGAGTTCAGCAACATTTGGGGCAATCAGCAAGATTTGGGGTAGTGCAGCAGACAACTGTAATAATATGTCCCACTCTGATCTGCATTGATGCGGCCTCACCTTGAATATTGTGGGCAGTTTTGGACATCACATTATAAGAAAGATATTAAGCTCTTAGAGAGTGTCCAAAGGAGGGCGACAAAGATGGTGAAGGGCCTTGAGGGAAAGCCGTGTGAGGAGTGATGGCCCGTGACAGAACTCAAGGTAACAGCGTGAAGCTGTCAGGGGAGGTTTAGGTTGGATATCAGGAAAAGGTTTTTCACCAGTGTGTGGCTGAGCACTGAAACAGGCTCTCCAGTAAAGTGGTCACAGCACCAAGACTGACAGAGTTCAAGAGGCATTTGGATGATATTCTCAGGTACATGGTGTGACTGTTGGGGTGACCTGTGCAGGGCCAGCAGTTGGACTCAGTGATGCTTTTGGGTTCCTTCCAACTCAGCATATTCTATGATAAAAGGTTCTTTACAATAATTGCACTATGTTAGAGATGAAGAGATACATTTTCTGAATTGCTCAGTCTAAAACTACTGAAAGCAATTTTATCATCCTATTGGCTTACATTGATGCAAGTGTTACTGCAATGAAGAAGGAATTGAATGTTGTTCAGATAGAACATTTTATGAAACATATAATTATGTCTATTCAATTATAGTCTGTACAAGAATTAGTAAGAGTTAAGATCAGTGTATATTTATGTAAACATAGAGCATTTTTTCCAGTGTCAACAATGTCAATTTTCTTAACTAACCACAGGAATGTATTTCTCAGTACACAAGATGTGGGTGAGTTCATGGCCTGTTGTGTGCTCACAAGCTGTTCTTCAGGCTATAAATGGCAGAAATGAAAGGTTAGTTGTATTGCTGTCTGTGTGCCTCAGTACTCACTCTTGATTTAAAGGTGGTGGTTTTCACTCTCATTTGTTAAAAATTTCACTCCGCATTTATTAAAAAGGTGCCGTATTTGGAAAGTACACGATCCCTCTCCCATATTTATCCCTTCATTTTTCATGTTGTCTGGAGGCTTAGAATTACCAGTGCCTTAGTGGCATGTTTATGAGTTTTTGTTTAATTATTAGTTTTTGAGCTGAAGTCTTTGTTTCACATACTGGCCACCTATTAGTTAAAGTCAGAAGAGACTTCTGATTGTATGCAGGGCAAGCAAAGCCAATTTTGTGTGTAGAACAAGCTGTATCCCTGAGTCTTCGATCCAGTAAAGAGTATGGTTAGTAATTCTTAAAAAGATATTTAACTTTTATTTAGAGAGATAGGGTATTGGAGAAGTTATGCAGTAGCTGATTCCTTTCTGTATGGGTATCTGTATTATTTGTGTCTCCACCACAACACATTTTTTATCCTCTTTCACCTCATGATGTCTCATGGTTGTGGGCTGTGACCTTTCCTGACATGTCCCCATCACTTCCTGCCAGACCTCTAACTGTGGGCTCTCCCTTGCTTGTTCACTCAAATAGCCACCTGTTAGTGCAGGTCTTTGTTCCCTCATACTTTCACACTTTGGATTCTAGACAAATGCTGGCCATATTGCAGCACTGAGTAGAGGATCACGGCCCTTCATGTTCTGAAAGGCTTGTGTCACAAAACACCAATAACCCTTGCAACCTGCTGGGATTTTTACTAATGCAAATAAAATCTTCTTTCTGTTTTCCTGGCACAATCAAAAAAGTCTTTGATTTCTCTCTGTTTCTGCTGCAGGGAAAATAATCGATTTTCATTTTTGGTTTTTCTATTTTCTTTATCGCTTTCACTTTTTCTTCCCATTATAATCTTCCCATTTGGTTCTCTTTTAGTTTTTGTCTTCTGCTTGTGTGAATTCCCCAAATTTCCTTTTCTAAAGTCTGACCAGGAAGAACAGTAAACTCAGTCTTTGCTTCATCAGGTGGGTGATCAAGGATTATCCAAGGCTTCTTCTATCTCTGGTACTGATATCAAAACCTGCATGTTGCTATGAATGAGTATGGCTTCCCTGAAGTCACAGTCATGGATGAGATGCTTTCAGGCCATGCAGTCTCTTTTACTTGCACAGTTGGAATGGCTCTTCTCTTCTACTATCCTTTTTGCCTCTCCAGCCCATGGATCCTGGCTTCATAGGGAACCACTTGTCATAGAAGCCACAGCAAAATGTATGATTTGCGGTCTTGCTTTAAATGTTTAGCCATAGCTCAGGACAGCAGGAGTTCTCTGTGAAAATTCGTAACAGCCTCTACAAAGCTTGCATCATTTTTGTATTGAAAAGTTAAAAGTTGAAAAAGGGCACAACAGTGTAAAACCTCCCATCAAAGGCAAAAATGTAGCCACAGTGTCTAAAATAGAGTAAACTTTAGAGCAAAATTCTGAAGGAGAGAAAACAAAACAAAACAAACAACAACAAACCAAAACAAAACAAAAAACAAACGAACAAACAAAAACCCAAGCACATTTGGGGAAAAAATTCTATGTATTTATACAGTGCTGGGATTTTAGTCTCATATAGTTCAGCTATTTCTGGCTCTTGTTTGTAGCTATTTGTTTGGGTTTTTCCTGAGCTGTAGAAACACCAGAAGAAAAATGCAGAAGGTGTAATAAGTGCATTGTGTTGCACTTAGGCAGGAGGGTGTTTATTTTTCCTCAGACACCTAGAACGTATTATAACAGGATCACTTCTAAATTGTCTTTCAATTTAGACAGGCCTTTTGATATTCTGATTATAAAGGTTTTAAAGTTTCTGATGTCTGCATCAAGCTCCTAGGCCTACATGCTTAAATTTATTTTTTTTTGAACCATACATGTCTTCTGCAGATATAGCACTTCAGAAAGTACTGATTTCTTCATTTCTTATGGTCGAGTGCTTTTGAAATGTGTCAAGTTGAACGGCTGAACTGCTGTTTGAATGTTTTGTCTATTACTCCATCCTCATCTACCTTATGTTCTGTGGAAAGTGAATCTTAATTTTGTTTTCTTGTTGATGAGTAACAGTTTTTCTGAGATGAAAGAAGTATCTTTTCCCCCAGCATGACAACTTTCCAGCACACAGAAAGGAGTGGGATGGAGAACCTAATGATTCATGTCAGTAATAGCCAAATGCTTTCATCATGCCAGGTAACAACAATTTGTGGCAGTGAGTGGCAAGGAAATGGTTGGTTGTGTGTGTGAGGGTGTGTGTGTGTGTGAGTGGGGGGGTGGGGGTGTGGGGGGGGGGTGTGTGTGTGTGTGGATGTG
>VWZF01003910.1:62505-85794 GCA_013396755.1 Sclerurus mexicanus | reverse complement strand
CCACTTCCGTGCCCTGAAGTACCAGTTTTAACTTTATGAACCAACAGAGACTGACACCACTGCAGAGATACTTTGTTCTGGCCTTTCAGCAGAAACAATACATGCTGTTACTCTCGAGCAGACCAACTTGTCTGTTGTGCCTGTGTCTTTGACCAGCAGTACTCAGAGAACCTCCCTTTGCTGGGAGGGAAGAAGAAAGGAACATTGTAGTTTGGAGGCTTAGCAAAAAGAACAAATTCAAAAGAGCAGTTTGGAGACTTCTAAGCGTTCTCTGTTACCAGGATGTAATCTTTGTCCCTATATTTCCTTAGCACATCTAAAAGCCTGAGTTTTGTAGAGTGGTGCAGGGGGTTTAGTGCTGTATGAAAACGGCAAGGTTGTCTGCACTGTCTGTGCAGTTTTGAAAATTGCAAAACAGAAGCGTGGTTCTCACTAAAGACCTTGGCAAGAGTTCCAGTTACTGTGAAGACCCAGGACAGGGTGCCTTGCAGGTGTTTTAGCTAGTTTCCTCCTTGATGTCTTCTCATAGAGCCTGCATGTACTCCTGTTACATATTGAACCGCAGGCTGGAATATCACATAGACTAAGCGGTTTCATCAGTGGCTTGGGGACATGTAGCCTCTCTCAAGTATTTGAATTGTGAGTGATGTCTCTTCCTTGGTAACACAAACTGTGTGATTGCCTGAAGCACCAGAAAGTCTGTGCTGGCACTGTTAGTAGCAAAGTGCTGCAGCTGGATCCCCACTGATCCAGCCGACAGACTCCTGCCAACAAAAGAAGCCTGTGCACTCAACAGAAGAGAGGTTTGAGTAACAATTTCAAATATGTCATGAAGTGATCAGAGCTGACAAAGGATCATAGTCAAATGTAATGTGTCACAAGTGCCAATTAAATGCCTTTACAAGTTAATGTTTCATGGATTAGGAGGAAAGAATGGGTCCAGAGGGCAGATGTTATGGAATCTACTCCTGGTTTTCCAGGCACATTGCTACAAGGAAGCTGAAAGAGAGCTGCCTTGATGATTTTTGCCTTTGCAATCACCTTCTGGTGTAGTATTTTGATCTTCTTCAAAAAGTGACAAATTTTTCCCTTGTAAATGCTTAGCTATCCAGACAATAGGTGTGATCTTTTTGGAGAAAAGCAAGCATTTCAGTAATGCACACAAGAGTCTTGGTTTAAAAATAGTACTAACAGAAAGCTCTGGCTAGCTGAGAATGCTGTGCTGATGGCACACATACCAATCTGCAAATTGATTCCAGTGGATAAGTGCAACAAGCATTGACTAAACACTGAGCTGGCCAATCACATTTTGCATGTTGGAAGGTGTGTCTTAATCACTTCAATGATTGTATTTAATAATTACTGATCAGTAACTGAAGTTTGTTTACACTGCCTGAACAGTTGCGAGATATGTTTGGCTCAACTGCCGTACAAGTACATTAACTGCACATGTCACTGGATCTGCTGTTACCAGCACAGTCACAAATTGCCTTGCCATTGTGAAAATCATCTTGTGGTATTCAATTATAGTTGATTGTGCTATACTTGCACCTGTATTCCTGGGAACTTGGGGGAATCCTGCACAGTGCCTAGTTCTGGGCAAGACTGCCTGTCGCAGGATTATGTTGGTAGGCTGTGCCAGAAAAACACTAGGGATGCAAACTGTCATGTCAAAGTGTTGGTGGTCTGAATGCTAGATACCACTTTGGCAGAGACTGCGAGTCCCTGTGTCACAGACACCAGCCCAGATCCAGTTTGCTGTACAGGCTCAAGCTTGTTATCTCCACAATAATTTAAAGAGTAGAGCAGCTCTTTCTCCTGATTCTAAAACAGGATTTTGAACCCAGTTGAAACAATGGATCTGATCCAAAACTTTCTTCAGCTGAGTAGTGACAATCAACACAAGTCCCAGACTGAGCTCCATATCAGTATCTATGTGAAGGGAAACTTTTTCTCAGATTCTCAGATTCTCAGAACTTCTTCAGTTTGAACTGTAGACATGCCCATTTAAAAACAGAGATTTATTTATAACTGGCTAGATTTGCAAGCTTGTTTTATTACATTATTTCCTGCCCAGGGTTTCTTAATACTGAATAGAAATTATTATGAAAACTTCTTACTTCAGGGCATTTCCAGGCTAGCAGGGCTGGAGCAGAACCTGTCATTGCTTGTCCAGTTTTATTTCTGGAAAAATTGCTAAGCTGAGCCAGAGTTCAAATCCACAAGGGGAACACATGCACACATAACACTTGTGCACGCACTCAGTGAGTAAGTTCCAACTCTATTGTGGGACTTTCAGCCTGATGCCTTTAAATTATGCACAAGCAATTGATCTGCTAACTTGATGACCATCTTTTTTTCTTGCAGTGCCCTGTCAAATTTTTTTGTTAAAGTATATCAGTCATGTTGATGTGTATCTGTTTTTCTGTTTTGCCAGCCCATGGGCTGTCAGTGGAGTAAAAGTGTGTGTGGTGGGGGGAGTGGGGAGAATCAAACTCAGCATGAAGTATGGGACTTCAGCCTAAAATGTAATATGGAATCTTTACCTCTGAGCAGAACTGTGGTATCTTATGCCAGAAAACAATACAGGCTCAGCCAGCTAGGGATTAGCTGTTATTATTCTGGCTTTTTGTTGCTAGACTTTTAATGCTAAACCCATAAGGAGAATAAAAAATCGGCTCACTTTAGGGGTGGTAATGAAGAGCTGGGCAGGGAGTTGATACTCACCTGTGATTTCCTCACTTTGGTACTACAAGGTTGACATCTTCCATATACTGAGAGACCTCCAGAGCTCTGCATAATCTGCCTTTACTTCTTTAAGGGCATTTTAACCACAATAGCAATGAGCTTCATAGATGCACTTTTAAAAATGTACAAGAGCTTCATCCCAAGCTTATCAAGTTTATAAGTACATGTTCTTGATTTTAACAGTGTTTGAATTAGGTTGTCAGGGAACTTAACGGAGCTGCTTCTGACATTTTGTGCAGTAACAATCTGCAGTTCAAGCCCCTGACCGCACTCAAATTCAGCAATTTGAAACTCAGATTTGAGTGTGGAAAGTCTGTGCTTCATTATGTTGCTTCAAGGGGAGAAAGTTGAAAATGTAATAGAAATGAGTATGAAAACTGCTTACTTCAGAACATTTCTAGGCACAATTTGTTGCAGTAATCCATTTTCATTCCTGGTGAGGGTTTCCTTCCCAGACCTTTAGGGATTGAAAAAGACTTCATCTGCCGAAACCCCCCAGGATATATTAAAATCAGGATTAGAATGCATTGGAAAAGGAAGTTTCTATCCCACAGAAACTTCAGAATTTCAACATTGGTTCCAGTTTCAAACTAAGACAAGGAGTTGACATTTCAAAGCTTTTTGGCCATTGAAATATTCCTGAGACCTCTGATTCAAATATGTCAGTATTTTGTTTCAAACTGTGTCCACCAAGCCATTACTCTGAGCTGTATATTAGAGGTAAAGTATCCTTATTCTCTCCCTTACCTACCAAGGAGTACCTTCCATGGTGCTTATTTTTGTGACAAGGTCCTCAACCACCTCTGGTCAGATGAGTTATGTCCATGGGTTGGCAGCCTTGGCAGGCTTTTCTGGCTCTGCAGCCCAGGTGAATCTACTTTCCTGATAGCTGGCCTCTCCTGCTGTTGCATCTTTGGCATTGCTGATAACCACCATTTCAAAACCTCCCCTCTGTGTTTTGTTCATATTGTGGGTGGATGCCGAAACAAACAATTCTGCCTTCCTTTTCCTTGCTAACTCTCTGCAGACTACTGGGGGAGTAATGACATATTTTCACTCATACCATAATCTTTTTCAGTGAGCTCTCTGCAGCCTTGATGGAGAGTGAAAATAATATTATGGAAATTGCATGTTCTCATCTCCATTTAGCCCAACCTATGTTTCTTGTGCTCAGAAAGACAAAAGTTGTTATTCTCATGAACTGTGCATTTTTTTCAGGAGGACTTTAATATTTCCTTTTTTGATCTTTCGCTTTCATCAGAGTCCAGCCTATATGATGTTTTCATGTAAGAGCTACTAAAAAGTAATATAACAGATATGGAGTAGTGTTTTTCATTTTAAAGCATCAGTGACTCCATTGCAAACACTAGAAACCTTTCTACTGCATGTAATTACCTTCAAAAGATGGAAGAAGGATTTCCCTAGGTAGTAATAGGAGAAAAGAGAAAAGAAAAAGCCAGTGAACATGGGAATGATTTTTATTTCAGGCATTAGTTACTCACTCATAAGGGGGTTTAATGAAAATTTTATACATATTCACAGACCTCTGTGTATCTATTAAGACAGAATCTAACAGAGTAAACACAAAGCTCTGCAGAAACCTCAGGGAGAAAAAGGAAATTCATTTAATTTCATCAAAATTTTAACAGCATTAAATTATCTGAGACGTTACCAAATACAGGAAGGTTAATATATATTTTGTACATACCACAGAAGTGTTGATATTCACAGAGGTCTCCATATTTTCACTTTGTTCATGCTTCCATTTGAAATAGAGCATTTCAGCAGAAGAAATATTTTTATGCTATACACTGGTAATGGCTGTCCAACTCAAAAAAGAAACAAACCTCAATATAACTTCCTTTCACACCTGAGATTTTCCTAGTGGTTTTCTCTGCAAGTTGTGACCTGGCTCGAAATTGCTTAATTTATAGATTAACTTTAATCAGGGTACAGCCCATGGCAATATGTGAGCTGATGATTCATAAAGTTAAAAATGCTTTAAAGTGGTTAGTGCTGCTTTTTGAAATTGGTTACCTCATACCTGGATTTAAGATCCAGCTCATTTCACATCCAAGTAGTTCATACACTCTTTTCAAAATAGGCAAAGGGATAAAGATTTGTGTACCACTCTAAATTGAAGTCCATATACTACTGCATATAAAATATATTATTAGCAGATATTAAAGGGAATTCTAATGTTTCTTCTGCTATCTGGGTTCCCCAGCAGGATCTTTCTCACTGTGGCTGCTTGTATCTCTAATGGACTACAAGGAAATTAATCTGATTTGTAGGCATTATGTCATACAGTTTTCAGATCATGCAAGTGATTCTTTTTATGATCTTGTCTACACAGAGGCTATTCTTGGAAATTAAAGCATACCAGCATGCATATATCAAAGGTGGTTCAGCTCCTGTAGGGATATTCTTTTTCAGAAAAAAATTAGACTTAAATTGTACCTGGTATCATGGATACATTTCATATATATGTACTTGGAAGTTCTGTATGGAGTAGTCACAGTTAAGATAGTCTTAATTTTGCTTCAGCTTTCTAACCATTATTTGTCATAGTGTTTCTAATGTGTTAAAATGTCTCTTGCAGTCTTGGTATGATTAAGTTTTCAAAGAAATATGTCATTTATGTGTGACTGTTACTCCATTGGGTCTCATAATTCTCTTGGAGACATCATAATGCAATGCATAAGCATAGAAGGCTTGATCCAGTTCTGACCTGGAAGAAGTGGGTAAAGTCAAAGAAGTTTGATGACAGCTTTCATCAAGCCTGAATCTAAACCTATAATGATTTAAATTGAATTAATTTTACTCTTAATGTGACAGATAACCAAGGAAACAGCTATTGTGCCACTGGTAAAGTGATGATAGAATTGGGAATTTAATTGCTAAAAGCAAGTATTGGTTATTAATGAAAGTCTGCATTTTCACAGGTAAATTAAGAGAAAGTGTCAAAATGAGGAGAATAGATCACCCTAGCAGAGATCTGTAATTCTGCACACTCATATTTGCATAAATAAGAAATATTAGTCTGAATGTTTAAGTGGGCAAGTTGCACATACAGCTTTTATGAACCCTGCTGATAAGTGCCTATTTGCTCTTATAATTTTCTAGGACCTAGCTCTCTGGTTTAACTGAAACTCAGTGATGCAGGGAAATTTAAAGTTGAAACAAGAACTTCATTTAAAATTCCCTGTGTTTATATATACTCTCTGTTTGGCTACGAGCCTTAGCACAAACTCATTAGAAGTTATATAGAAATATTTTTTCATTACTTACTCTGCCTGCCAGAATGCTAGAAGGCTTTTCATTTTTTAATACTTATAACTCTGTAAGGACTTTACTATTTTTTTTAAATTTCAATTATTTATGTGCAAAATTCATAACTTGAATGCAGAACTCAAAGTGTAAACCAATGGTCTAGATTAACACTGTGTTAAATTTATATTCCTTTAGTTATTTTAAATGTACTTAATTTTAAATTTATATTTGATTCTCCTGGGAATTACAGAGGGGTTTTCAAATTGATAAACCTAGTTTATGTATTCAATTTTTAAGATTTTGAACCAAGCAATTTGCATATAGTCATAAAGCCAAGAGCAGGTAACTGCATATCTGACTCTCAGTTCTTTTGTTGCAATCATTCCCTCCTTCTTTATCAGATCTTTTACAATGTCTGAACATAGGCACTGACAGTGTGGAATGGGATTATTGTCAAACATAATTAAAACCACATGGTTTTCCCAGCTGCATAGCAGGTAAAATTTCACTGAGCCATGTTACTATTGATCTATGCTGCTCTTTACTTTTATCTGTCTGCTTCCTATCTGTCTTCATATCTATTCCAGTCATTTTTCTTTGTGAAACTCTAAGAAGTGAAATTTCTGATAGGACTCTGACCAAGAAATGTTCACAATGCCCTAAAATAACAACCTCCAAAAATACTCTTTTCTTCCTCTGGACTACAAAAGCCATTGAGTACTAACCTGTTCATTATCTCATGCCTGACTTCAGTGCTAACTTCCAGCCAGATTTGCTTAGTCTCTTTCATTGCTAAGGTACTTTATGGCCCTCTAGAGATGCCGAAAGAGAAATTTATTCATAATTAGTTGCAGAGATGGATTGAGCAGTCGGTTTGGTAGGTGCTCACAATGAACTGCACATCTTCCTTTCTTGCCAGATCGTTGGCTGTGACCGTCAGCTGGGAAGTGCTGTCAAGGAAGATAACTGTGGGGTCTGCAATGGAGATGGGTCCACCTGCCGGCTGGTTCGAGGCCAGTATAAGTCCCAGCTCTCAGCAAATAAACGTAAGCTGTTCCTTCTGGTAAAGTGCCATCTTCACCTCTTAGTGATGTGCTCATTTCTTGCAACCTAGATTTCACCTCACTCTTTCTCTGGCCTCTTGGGTTAAAGCAGGCTTGCTCAGACTACTGGTCTGAGACAACCAACACTGCTGGTTGTGGTGGTGGACATAGGATTGTGGAAAGGTGTCACCAGTATATTCCCCATCTCAGCTAGCTAGTTGCTTGAGAGGAGCAGGAGAACAAGAAGAGTTGTCTCTTCTGACACCTCTCAGGCTATAGTAACTGGCTAGGAATAAGACTTAGTCCACACTGCTCTGAACCTTGAGAGCTTGGTGCTGCCATCCTGGCACAGTGCGTTCTCCAAGACCTATGCTCACAGTACATGTGCCTTAGCGTGTTGAGCATGGTGACTCAGTTCTATGGTGGACTGAGGAACCCAAGTTGTCAGAAAGTGATGGAGGCCTACAGACAAACTTGGCCTTTTCTGTATGCCGAGCCAGATTCAACCCAGAGTGGTACAGTAGCAGTAGTGCGCCCCAGTGACAGGGTTAATTTATCCTGGACCCCAGACAGGCTTTTCAGTCTTTTCAGTCTGGTTATAGCACCACAGATGGAGCTGAGTAGGTTTTGGGATGAGAGATAGGACATGTCTGGTCAGTTTGAAGGAAGGATTAAAAAATAAGTGTGCTTTCATGCCTATGTAGGCACACCTAGGGAATTATATGTGCTAGCCTGCAACCCTGCCCATAACCTTAGTGTTGAATCAGAGCAGCTCTACCAATCTGGAGCCCTTTCCCCAATGCTGAATAGCATAGGACCTCAAAGATTCAAATAGCAGTGTGATATCTGCCAAAGACAGTCTGCGTGTGCTTGTGGATTCCTATATAGCTAACATTCAGCTTCTGTGAGGTGCTTTTTACAAAATGTTCTCTCTGTCACAGAGTAACTGTGTCAGTATGTGTCAGCACACAGAGTAGCAATTAGCACAGTGTACTTCTAGCTCTGTATTTGCTAAGTGGGAGGGAGAGGGTAGGAGAAAGAAAAAGGGAAGACGGAAAGAAGGAAGGGAGGGAGGGAGGAAGGAAGAAGGAAGAAGGAAGGCAGGCATGAAGGGAGGGTTGACACAGATTTAGGAATGGACTTTCTCCTCATTGTTAACTGCTTCTGCAATGTGCGGTAACAGATTTGGAAATCTCCAGCCTACTTGAGACATGATAATATTTGTGAACTTTTTCAGCAAATGTCTTTTATTGTAGGAACAATTTATTGGTTTTCAGTTGCTTTGGGAAAAGAGGTGCACATTTCTCCTCTTCTGAGGATAAAGGCACTATTACACACAATACTAAAGTGTTAGTAAAATAGAGTCCCTACTCTCTTGTGGTTTGCTATTAAACTTAAAGAATGTTATATAGGCAAATGGCAGAGAGCATAGTCTTACCATGAGAGAAATGTGAAAAAAATTTTAGAGAATAGATCTTTTACACATATTTGCTTCAAAATATGTTATTCAGAGGTGAAGTGGGTAATCATAGATTTTGTATGTACTCTGTATAAACCATGTTGCATTATTCGATACCCTGCTATAAACACACATGTTGTTATGCAACACTATGAATTTTGAATGTATCAAAAGAAGTCTTCCTTTAAATCAGATTTTTATGATTGTAAAGACATAGTTAAGGATCACCTTTGTATGTGTGAATTAATTCTTTTTGAGGTTTGTTTCCAAATGGTTTATGAAAGTGTTGTGAAAATTTGAGATTTTAAAAGTTGAAAAGCATTTAAAAATTTACTGTGTTAATTTTCTGCATTTATCCTGTCCAACACTGTTAGCACTTTGTCTGTCTCAGCATCTTGCTTATTTGTCCCTATAAATACTTGTTGCAGGAACAGCTTCCTCACTATTTATAGGGCTAGTATACATCTCCCAGTGGCCTCGGAAACATAGCAGGGCAGGAGGTAATGTGACATTGAATTCTCATCCACATTTTTATGAAAAAAAAAAAAAGCAGCTGTGCCTTCTTTAGGAATAATAATTTTAAAAAACTACAAAAACCTTCATTGCAGAAATAATCTTTTCTCTTAGCACTAAGGCTGTGGGGCCCACTCTTTCTAAGTCTGCATCTTTCTATTTTTTTAATGATATCTTCTTTAGGAAAGAGTATATGTCCTCCTTAAGGGAATGTGCTGTATTTAACCAGACTTCTTTGTATTCCCCATGAAGCTACCAGGTTCATTCCATAACCTGTGAGTGAATTTTGCTGATCACCTTGTGCAATATTACATTTAGAGTATTTCTCTAAAGAAGGATTGACATCCACCAGTGAAGTAGATTACTTTTGAAAGAGACTTGTAGAAATTTTTATACTGAGGCAGGCTAGATACTTATCTAATTATTCTTGCCATTGTTGTCAAAAATAGATGTGGTTCCAGATTTCCATTGAGTATCAGTAGAAGTGGAGAAATAGAAAGAACTGCATTTTTCAACATGAGAACTGACACTTAGACCATTTGGACAAAATCCAAATTAAAAATTGAAAACTAGAAGAAGCTGATCTCTCATGGGAATCTGATGTATGTACATAACATTTAACTTTTGCCTAAATCCTTGCACTTTCTTCACAGCCCCGAGCCACTGTCCTCTCAGTTATCTGGGACTCTCCCCTGCTTGCCTATGCATGGTCTCTGGAGAAAACCAACTACTTATTATTGCACTGTGTGTTTTTGACTTGGAGTGTTCCACACAGCTGCTCCACAGTCTGCCTCTCTGCTTATTGTTAGAGAGAGCTGTGACTAAATATTACGATGCTTACTTTCACATGTCTGTTCACAGGAAATGTCTCCTTATCACTGTTAACCTCAGGAAAATATCCTTCAGTTCCCATTGCTTCTGCTTTGTGAAAACAGGAAGCACTGTGATAAGCATAAATCCCATTGAGCTTTGCTTTTCATATTAAGCATGCTAGGATGTCAAGTAGAGAGCAACTACAAGATCAGGTGAAATATAGTCCTAGCAGTATCCTGGGGCAGAAGAAGCATGCTGAAAATATAAGCTCACATGATCTTTAAACTGTCCAGTTTTTCTCTGACATATCAGCAAGTTCTTTACTCTCCAGCACAGGTCTTGTAACTGAGAGGCAGTCGATCATAATAATGACATGAATCTGTCTTTAAACAAGACTTGTAAAAATGCCTTTTTTTTTTTTAATTGACATAATTGTTTTCCCAGACTTATTCCAATAAATGTTAAATATATATATATATATATATACAGCAAAATGATGTCATACTCCTGTATTTTTTTTCCCCCAGAATAGACAATATGTGCTTATTCTAGTGGGTATCTTAAATATGAGTGTCAAAATGGTAGCAATAAAATCTGTGTAGATTATCAATATTTACTGAATCTTTTAGAATGTGAATATTTGTCTTTTCAAATGGAAAATTTGAATTCTGTATAGATATTAAATATTTCTACCTTTGCTAATCAAGGTGATATCAGAGATTCATATGAGCAGGATGTCTGTTCTCTAGAGTTTATTTCCAGTGTTACAAAATACTTAGGAGACACTGAAATTCCTGGATAGTTTGAGGAAACATATCAAATCAGATCTTGAAAACAGAGCAGAGAACAGAGAGCCTGAGAACTTGAATGGGCTTTATGTCCTCACAACTCTTGTGGCACTCAGAGAGACTGCTTACATTTGCTCCCTCATATAGGAATATTAATAGGCCACAAAAGTCTGAATATTTCATCCCATAAAGCTCTCTAATATAAGAGTGTTGGGAATTCCTATGATGCATTACACAATTTAAAATATGAGAGGGTTCTATTTCATGGGTTTGAGGTATTATGGGTTTGGATGAATTAATGTATTGTTTAAAAATTTTTGTTTCTTGTAGTGTTTCTTCTCTCTGTTGACTCTCTTCACTTTTTTGATATAGAATGACAACACTAATAACTATTTTTCTGGTAAATGAGAATCCTGATTTAGCTAGGTTCCAACAGTTTTTCCCTTTTAGTCTGTTCAGAAATGTAAGACCCCAGCTCATACATTTGAATGAAAGATAAAATGCTTTTATTGTCTGAGTTAGCCTTACCTGACAAAGCAACACATTGCTTTGAGAGCAGAACTGTAGCTCCTGCTAGCAGGCCTTTCATGACACAAGTATGAGTATTTTTAGTGAATAGATAGAGCCTTTGTTCCTCTCATGTCTACCACCTTCTCACCCTGCAAAAAAATCCTGTTAGGCATGCATACTTTTTCTTTCCCAGCTTCTAGTTATATGGAAAGCAGACAGAAAGGATAGGGAAAGGTGAATGAACCATGCTGATTAGTCCATGTCAGTGATCTTTGGGCTCCCCACTTCATGACCCAGGTATAACATTTTATATTATCTTTCCACACCTTTACTTACTGTCTCCCTTTAAGACATTACTGAGGTTACTGCCTCTTTAGAAATGCTGACTTAACTAACTTTCACAGATGCTTGTGGCCTATATGTTAATTCACACCTTCATTTATAATCCAGTTGGCAAAGCTCCAAAGGGCTTCATAGGTGCAAGATTCTGCTTTAAGACCAGTTTACACGACAGTCTAATGGGCTTCCTTTTTTTCCAGGAACTTTTTTCTAATGGTGTGAGAAGGGAAGCAGAATTATAGCATTTCTGGTCATTAAAATAGAAGGTATGAAAGGGACAACATAACTGAGGACAGAGGGAGATCACCACATAGCATGGGCAAGGTAATGGAAAAGCTAGGGTTTCAAGGAGGAAAGAGTCAAGGGAAGAATGGGAGAACTATTCTGGTTAAACATCAGAATAAGCTTATGCTTCTCTACCACAAACACCAATTCTACATACTTGAAAAAGGTTTAAATGGAGTTGTGATGAAATAGAAAGTTTTTATTTATTCTTAAAATTCATAAATAGTTGTGAAGTAGTTGAAAATAAATAAAATCAGCAGGTTTGGATTCTTTTAAGCAGAAAGTTCTTACCACATTTAACATGTTGGGGTTTTTTTCAGATCTTTAATCATAATTCTTGGAGTTATTTAATTGATCCTAAGGCTGTTCTTTTGACTGCCTTGTAAGCACCTATTTCACTGCTTATTTCCAAACAGATGGGAGTTTATTTGCTTATTTCCTCCATGCATTTTTTTCTTTCCACAGTGGATGATACAGTGGTTGCTATTCCCTATGGAAGTAGGCAAGTTCGCCTTGTACTGAAAGGACCTGATCATTTATGTAAGTAGAAGTTAGTGTATGTTTGTTTAAGAGAGCCTTGGTTACCTCCAGTGCTCTGTTTACACTGTGGTGTCTGGTTTCTCTCTCTCAGATCACTGATTTTGTCACACAGATGGGGCCTACCCTCAGAAGTTCTCCTCAGACCCAGTTACCTCAGGGGTGCATATTCTTTTCAGAGTAGATTTTGGCCAACATTGTGGAATCCCTTGCCCCTCCATATTTTTTCAGTCATTTCTGTTGGCTTTTCCTTTGGCTGGCTCACTTGGTGTCAAGTGCTTTTGTTTGAAATTAATAAAATATATACCACTGAGTGAAGAAATACTGAGGACAGTAAAGTATAAGCTTCCCTACAGCTGAGCTTAGCCATCAAGCTGCTCATGGTCAAGTTTCTGTTATGATATTCTCTCTCAGTCCCCTAGATACACACACATCCCCTTAAACATGTACCTGTGTGCATGCACACACACACACAAAATCACAGTCTAAACATCTGAAACAGCATGCACAAGTCAAATGGTGCCACTTAGCAGTGGTATTGCTCCAAGAAGTTAAGACCACTGCATGCTGCTAGCCCATCACTTGGTGATTATAACAATTCCCTGCTTCATCTGTTTATCCCAGAAGCTGTATATTCTTCTTCTCTGGGAGGAATCTCAGGATTTGAGAACACTCTGCAAGAGCTGAAGGCAAATCCACTTATTTCATGAATAGAAGCTTCTTGCATCCCTCCTACCTTCCAGTGTAGTAGCTGCTCACAAGCTTGTCCCTTTTTCAGCAGCAAATGACTACTTAAGTGTTAGTAAATGCGATTTACTGTTAGAAAAACCCCATGCTGTACTGCGTGACATCTCAGTAGCACAAATCATAAGTCAGGCTACCCTTCTCCTTTTCCAAAAGTCATTAGGACTTTCCTGCAGTGTGCACCAGTTAGAGTCCTCTATGCTTGTCAGTGTAGATACAAACATTAGTATCAGCAAGGACAAGAAACACCAAATCATTCCACTCTCTTCAGATTTCTTTTGCCCAAAGAATTTATACTGAGTGACAAAATAAGAGGTGGTTTATCAGTCCTCTTCTGTATCTCTCTGCTTGTGTTGAGAAAGCAGTGGATATGCTTTAATGGTTCTTCTGATTTAGAGCTGTGAGTGAAGACCATTAAATTATAGGTTATAAATTAAGCAAAGATGTATTTTGTTTTTCTTAAAAGTTCAAATGCTGCCTGTACTTCAGTTTTAAGTGACCCTTCAAGTATTTCTGAGCTGCTCCCTTATGGCTGTTACTACTTTCTCAGTACATGATTTTCACTCTTCCTTTCTCTCTTGTCTTCTTTTCCAGTACAGATGTTCTCTTCCAAGGTAGAAAAATTTTGTACTTTTACTATTGTTTAAGTGAAATTGAGCTGTAAGACAGCTTAGTGAGAAATGAGATTTTAGCTGAAGAGACTGATCTAAACATGTCTTCACTCAGGCCGTATTGCATTTCAAGACAAAAAGATTTGAATCTGCAAGGTCTGCCTGAGTCGCTGGCTAAGATTTAGGTTAACTGCACTGTGTAAACATGAATAAGTCCAAATACATTTCTGTCTTGTTTCAGATGTCTCCATGAATCTTTCTGTTCACCCATCAAAGGATTTTATATATGTATGAGCTACAATCAGTTGCAGGGATGGGAGTATTTTGCCCTGTGAACTTTGGTTGTGGGAGAAGTCAACAGGAGACTGGTTATTTATACACAAGTCTTAAAGCCATCTTTATTCCTGCATGCAGCCTTGCCCAGAAATAAATAGATAGCCAAATTACATCAGAAAGGAAGAGACTAGTCTCACTGAAAACCAAGGAATTCATTAATACAGTGCACATTTTTAGTGTACTGTCCAGCGACTTCCTTCATTAATTAATTCCCTTGACACACCTTGAAAAGCAGTCTACTTAGTGTAATTATCTTTCTTCCCTAATTAGCAACTTAGTATACATGAATAAAAACATTTCTCCCATTTGCTGTCTTTGAAAATATATTTTCATCACAGTATGCCCACATCTAACTCAGATTTTGCTTTAGCTGCCTGTCTTTGTTGGAGAAGTGCATAATTTCATAAACACATGTGAAAGGGTTGCAGCTTTGCAGTCCTTCATGATGAAATGTCACTTTTAAATAACTACCACAATCAGTTTAATGGTGAATGTGCTATAAAGCATAATCTGGAGCTGTTGGAGAGACTAACTAGGTAATGAAACATCTACTTTCTGACTGTTGATTTCTATTTAATAAATTGCTAGTATTTTTATTATGACACTCAGAAGTAACTGCTACCAAACAGTATCTGAACTAATGCCCACTTTTTGGGTGCTGTGAATTCAGAGAGCCAGCAGGAGAGCTCAGGAGGGTCAGGACCCGCCTTTCCTTTCTACTCCACTAGGATGGATCAGGCTACTTCTGGAGAGGAGATGGGATTGCTGTCATACTGATCTTTCTTTCCTGGACATTCTGCTTTCAGTTAATTATCTACCACAACAACATGTGGTTAATGACCCACATTTGAATTGTAAGAGGGTACAGCAACTTAACAGCACTCATGGGCCAAGGTCTGAGTCATGCTCCACATAGGAGCCTGACTTACGGAAAGTGAGTTAAACAACAGCAAATATGCCTAACTAGGAGTGAATTAATATGTCTGGAAGAGAGTAAACACATGAGGTATGGGTGAGGAGGGGAATACAAGCTAAAAATCTAAGGGTTGAACAAAAACAAAAAGCAGATTGAAGAGAAAAAAAAAGTATAGGAATGTGAATTAACTATGAAAAACAGGTAGTTGCAGCTTGCATTATTACTAATTTAGGAGGCAAATTTGCACCACCATTCTTTTGTGATTTTGAGGGTTTTTTTCTGCTCTCACTTACTCCAAATTGCAATGTTCTAGTTTCCTGTTAATTTGTTTCTGTTTGTCAGATTTGGAAACCAAGACTCTCCAAGGTGTGAACAGTGAAAACAGCCTCAGCACCACAGGTTCCTTCCTTGTAGAAAATTCTAGCATTGACTTCCAGAAGTTTCCTGACAAGGAGATTTTAAGAATATCTGGGCCTCTCACTGCAGACTTCACTATTAAGGTGAGGGTTATTGGTCATTGACATTTTAGAGCAACATGAAGTAAAATAAGATGCAGTAGGAAGATGAGAGAGATTTCTCTATATTTTAATTTTCCAGTAGATGTTTATCACAAAGCCTTGTCCAGGCTAGGTCCTGAAATCTACATGAAATTCTTTATAGTTATATATCTGATGAAATCCTCACTGGACACTCCTCAGAGAGATTGAATTTATGTCAAGAAAGGCATGCCTAATGTGTGCCCTAAAAAAGAAAATATGAACTCATTACAGGAAAAGACAGATTCTTTTCTATATGTGCTACTGAGGTATGTATAAATCGGTGACATACAGCTTGCTTTGCCTGTAATAAGCAAAAAGAAAGTCCATGTCTTTGGCCCATAATTCATAGGTTTATACTAGTGTAATTGCACAGAAGACTGTAAGAGAGTGAAGAGTGAGGTCCCCAAGCTCCAAAATAAATGGGATGACTTTGCTTGAGAAGTCATGGCAGCATTTTGCAGTTCTGCTTTTTGTTGCACTGGCAGTAAAAATAAAGTTGTTTCCTCACATTAGAGCATTTCTATTCTTCTAGGTAATATCAGACACATTGCTGGAAGCAATGCACATGTTATGTGGGAAAACACACATAAGAAAATGAACATTTGGGAGTTACAATAAAATAAATCCTCTCCCAGCAGGTCCAAGGAACTTGAAGCTGTAAAACTGTAAAACCTATATCATGTCCAGCACTACATAAATTTTTCACAATGGGCTCCAGAGGAAGATGACATTTGCTTTAACCTTGAGCTCATGGCAGCTGGAGGTTTGAACAGTTAATAGGAAAATGTGATAGGTGATTGTGTTGGGTTAAGCTGGGCCAGGTTAGCTCAGGAAGTAGCAGAGCCCTGTAGACTGTCCCCTGCTCATCATGGAATGTCAGCAACAGAAAAAGTGAGTTGAAATTTTCAGAACTGATTCACAAGGAGAAGCCTGACCTAAGGAATAATTTCCTTTCTCTTTGAAGATGAGAATGAAAATGCCTTACTAAAATAGATACTAGACAATTCAAAATATCTGAAACACATTTACCTGTTTTACAGATGATACAGAAATGGTGAACATCAGTGCAACGTAAACAGCATTTCTCTTTGTGTTATTTTTGCTGCCTATGAATTTCTGACAGCCTGGTTAGTTAGAACAGACCTGTTGGAAAGAGCTGATCTTGTAGACCAATGGCCCAACAGGAAGTGTTGTAGTTTTAGCTAAATGAGAAAGATTTTCAGTGATGAATATTTCATACCACCATGTAATTTTTGAGCATGGGGACCATATGAGCTGGCTCAGGGGCAGACTGTCCCCAGTGGTCTCAAGATCCACCAGAAAGGTGGGTTCCTGGAGTGGAGCATCCTGGGAACTTGGGAGACAGGAGATAAAAGGTGGGCACAGGCCAGAACTGCTCTCTCTGTGCCTGGTTTTTTCCCACTGGAGGTCTGCAGACTTTCAGAGTCTTTGCTGGAGTACTCAGGCATTCCTCCCCTGTCCAACTGAGCTCAGACACAGGGGAATCACCATAGCACCCTTTTTTCAGAGCACTTTCAGAGCTATTTTGCAATAGCCTGGGAGACGCTGCTGCCAGCCTGGGAATTCCCTTCTCCAGTGTCACTGACATCTCAGCTGCAGCCATTTCTCTCTCTCACCCACACAAAGCACTGCCATTCCCCAACCCAGTCCCACTCAGCCCCCACAAGGCCATAGCACCAGGTTGGGTCAGCCCTGGCCCTACCACCCACACTTGGTTGCTACAAAAGAACCCTGACCAGCACAAAACTTTTTCAGACAAAATATCCTTCCAGGTTTTGTTTTCACCTAAGGGGGAAAACCGTAGCTAGGTAGTATTTTCTGCTATTATTGAAGTTTTTTGTTTCTTTCTCTTTTTAGTAAAATTCTTATTTTTCTTTCTTCATTCAGAGTCCTCATAATTTTTTACCTTCTCTATACTGGAGGGAGGAAAATAATAAAAGAAGGAGGGTTCATCTCATTAGAGGTCTCACTTCCTGAATATATATTGTTGTTAAACCGATAGAGGAGGGTTGCACTGTTTGCCTCATATTTCCACTGTTGTCTTTTATGACAGGGAACATACCTTTAGAAGCGCTAGTTAAATCAAAGGAGCACCCTACTCACACAATGACTGTCTGGACCAATATGAGTGTTTAAGCTGGCTAGGCATGGGCACATCAGCCACTGCTGATTTGAGATAAAACAATTTTGTTAGTTTTGCTATGTGTTTGCACCTTTGAAAGTAGGTCAGAGTAACCTGACTCAGTAGGTGTTAATTTAATAGCTTATCTGTTGTCTTTAGTGGATATAGAAAAATGCAACAAAAACCCATGCCCAAACTGTATGTGATTGTAGGATGTTATCTAAGGTTAGAATTAAATTTTACCTTGCATTAAGCACTTAAAAATTCTTTTTATTCTTTTCACAGTTAGTTTTTTAATCAACAGCTAAAGAAGATAGTTTAGGTATTATTTCATACAACAAGGATATTATTCTATACTATTAAATTATTTTTCTAATGAGTTTTTTTCCTTTCAGTTTTTTTTTATTTTGTCAGATATAAGCATGTACATACAAATAAGGGTAATACAGGAGTACCAAATTGCATGCATACTTCTCAGTTATGTCAGACCTGGCAACTGCTTTTCATACTCACTGTTTTCATGACTATTGTGCCTTCAGTTTGTGAAGTTAAAGTACTTTAAAGAAATCAGATGAAAGATTTCTCTGTGGTATTATCAAGGTTTCCTTAAAAACTGGGATATCTTTGGGTGTCAAGATCTACTTTCCTGGGCCAAGACAGATTTTTATGCAAACAGCTCTAAATGAATTTGTAGATGTCACAAAAGTCTAGTTTTAGGATTATTGTCTACAGAATTAATCTTGTAATCCTTTTCATTTGATCCTGAATGCTTTTAGTCAGAGAGGTCAAGTTAGACACCTAGATATAATTCAAAAGTAGAAACTCAGAGTGGGAGTTGGCATTTAAGTTTCTGTATTGTTGACATGGAGTGCTTTAAAATTGCAAGAAGAAACCTCATGTTGTTTCTGAGTAGCTGAATTGAATAATTACTAGATGTATTTACTTTGTAATAGTCACTGGTACATTCCTCATCTGCTAAACTATTGGCAGTTTTTTCACAAGATATGTAAATGGTTGTCTTGGTTACACAAAAATTCTGGTATCCACCTTTTCTCCAAATATGCTTTTTTTTTGTGTTTTGCATTCTTTAAAGACACTGAACAGCTAGTGATTAATGACTCAAACATGCAACACCACCTGCAGTGACTGCCCAGGTGCTGTAAGAGACTGGACTATTGGTGCTCGTGGCTCAGTCAGCAGTGTGCTTTGCTGAAGTGTGCAGAGTGGCCACCAAGGCTGGGGGCTGAAGACCTGCACATCCAACACCTCAAGCTGCAAGCTGGGTGTTAAACAAAACAAGGAAAGAGGCAAATCCTGCGAGGTGGGGTAGTGTTTCCTTTTGCTTACACAGATGACTCAGCTGTGATAACTCCTCGAAACATCAACACATAGCCTGAGTGGGCCATAATGGACTCAGCTGCACTGACATAAGAGACAGCTGCAACATCTAAGTGGGTGTCGAAGACTCCTGGAGTATCCCATGACTCACAGTGTGACATCACCCAGGGAGAAACTCCCTGCCCCAGGGGAGGTGCTGGAGGCATTCCCTCCTGAACTTGAGCATATATAGCTCTGAGTTTTGGGGCTTCCCTCACCACCAGTGGCTTTGATCACCACCTTGACAGATCTGGATAGCGACCACCACTTCGACAGGACTGTGACCCCCAACACACATTGAAATTGCAACAACCAATTCTTGTCACTGGATCCAACAGGTGTCCTGTGGGTTCTTCCAGCCCTGCTCTGACTGCCTATACCAGCACTGCAGCCCCACACAAGCATCTGCTGGTATCAAATCCCAGCCCTCCACCATTTCCTGCCAGCACTGACTCTCCAACTGTTCCTGCCAGGTTTTCCTTGCCAGGGGAGGCAAACCCCGTGGAAGGGTGCCCATCTTGTCTCTGTCCCATGGCCCAGGTTTTTCCTGGGTGAGGGAGGAGGCCAACATCTTGATTTGGTCTGGTGGGTGGGGATTGGGAAGTTTCTCCTCTTCAGTTGGTTAACCCCAATTTATCAGTACTGTTATTAGCTTTCTTTTTGGTAAGGAGTTATTTTTTCCACTTACATCCAGGTGTATTTGGTCTCTCTCTGTGTTGGATAAACCAGGGGTATTGAATCTGAGGGAGGGTATTTCTGTGTAAGGTCTCCACCCTTCCAAATTGTCTCAAACCAAGAGAATGGTAAAAATAATTCAGTAAAACAACTGTCTTTAGAAATAAAATGAAGGTGTTTCCACAAAATTTAAGAAAAAACAGAGTTTTTCAGATTGTTTGATATATATATAGGTCATTTGAGAATTATAAATATGTGAAAGACAGAAGACCTGGAAAAGATGCCAGTAAACTTTAATTCTACTTGATCTAATTTTCCTAAGTTCTGAAGATTCCTGTTTTTATGTTTTCATCAGAAGATTCTGATTCAAATTAATAGATATGCATTTTTTCTATAAGAATGTGTCATCAGATGAAGCTCAATTTTGTTTGGAAATCTCTCAAAATTTCTGTAATCTAGAGATCAGAGTAGTATACCACATAGAGGACATGTCTTTTATTGGCAGAGCTGACCCTGATCTTCTGTTTCACCAGTGTCATTATTTATTCACATTCTGTGCTAAAGTTTCTTCTCTGTTTATACTGTACACATCAGACACAAAATAGAGAATGTTGGAGTTGCCAGTTCATGTCACACGTCTTCACTCCTTTGAGCAGGATGAAGCAATACTGTCATATGCATTCTGCAGATGACAATACAATGCAAACAATCATCACTGCTTGACTGTTTAAAGAAATCAGCACTGCAAATATGAACACCATGAGTTACAGGCTTACTGAAACAAACAGTAGGATCTGCCCAGAAAGGTTTGGGGCTGGAAAAGCACAGCCTGTTACAGTCTGTTTCACAGGCTGATTTTTGCCTTAGTCCTTTGTCTGAAGTGTGAGCCAGAAAAGACCAATAGGTTTAAAACAAGGTCAAGTAAATACTCTTGTCTAGGCTTGGGGTTGGTTTGGAAGAGAAACCACTGTAGGCTTAGATCTAGGCTGAACTATGTTTGTGTTGATTTTAGATCCCTGGTATCAAGATGAATGTTCATTCGTAGTGCCTGCACAGACTAAGCCCTTTCCATCAGGGATGTATAGAGTTGGATCATGTAAATGTTTGTCTGGAGGCTCTTAGAGCTATTTCGATAAGGATTACATTTGTATTGATGTTGTCTTTTTGTAGTGCTAGGGCTGATGAGCCTTGGCTAAGGGCTGCTGCTAGAAGAGACTGTCTGGCTCTTTTTTTGTTCTGGTGGCTGAGGGTACTGCTGGCTGACTTTGAAATAGTATGGACTGGGTTCACCTGAGCAGAGTTACTGCTGAGATTAGGATTTTGGCTACCAATTGTCCAAAAAAGTCATAAAATACATTTCAAAACTGGATGCTGAATTACACAGAGCGCTAGAGCTAGCCAAACAACTCAGCTCAGCTGCAATCTACCACTGGCAGAAACTTTTGGTGAGAGAAATGCATTTGATTAGAGTCCAGGTTAACAAAAGAAAATAAGGTTGAGCTTAGTCTAGACTTCCTGAGATTTGAAAGGGCAAGAAGATAATGTGTGTGCAGGCAGCCAGCTGGCAGAGAGGTTGATGGGCCTTGTTGGGCTGTGTCCAGGACTGGATTAAATATCACTTTGAATAAGGAGCACATAGTGATTTACTTGGTGGCATGAAATAAGGAATTATTTCAATACTTGCTTTAGGGCAGAGGCCAAAAGACACAAATCTGCTTTAGCAGCAAGGAGCTATTATTTATGCTTCACATATTGTTGGACATTTGAGATATTACTGTATGAACATTGGAGGTGAAGACAGTAAGGGTCTTCTGTGATACTGTGATACTGGCAAAGGTTTCCAGAAGAGATTATGCCTCATACTTGGGAGGAGGCCTCAGGCAGGAAGTGGTGAAGAATCTTGGAAGCACTGTCAGATCAGGGTTAGGATGGTGCTTCTGGAAGTAGATGAGATAGAATTAAAGCTGAGTGGACAGAAATAGTAACAAAGTTTAGTTGTGACTGATTCAATTTTTGTGTTATCGAAGTCAGTTGGCTGAAACACTTCATCTAGAAGAGACCAATGGAATATAGCCCCTTCATTGTAAAGCAATACTACCTCTTGAGATATGTGTCTTCCTGAGGTCATGTTTGCAAAGTGCAGATTGGATTTAGCTGGAAGCGTATCTGTGACATGATCCATTATCACTGGCTTTTATCGACCTGTGTTTGCATTCAATACTTTTTCCCTATTAATAGTCATAAAATCACCTATTCTGATTTCTTGATATTCAAAAAATATACAGTTGTTGTAATGATGTCTAGTTCAAGCTCAGATGTAATGGCCAGCCTGAAAAGAGCTGTAACCATTATTTATGTTGGTTAGGTCTTGTAACAAGTTCAGATAAATTCTAACCTTTTTCTCCTATTTTGGCAAATGTGGTGAAATTTATGGAAAACCATGAAACAGCCTTTTTGAAAACAATGTACAATTCTATTTCATATCTACCTTTTTTTCCTGTTCACTATAAACTATTTCAATTAATAGTACTTAGAACTTGGTCATTCCCCTAATCAATATTTTCCATTTGGCCTTTAGGTAACATTTAGGTCATGGGATGATTGCCACAATGAACTATACTCTGTGTAAAATAAGGAATACATCTCATTTTTAAACCCTTGGTGCAATATTTTCACTAATTCGTTCTGGTTTTCCCACTCTGAGAAACCGGAAATCTTACTACTTTTTGCCTCCTTTCTCCATTACTTCCATATTTGACATCTCTGTCATCATCATTTGCCTCTTTCCTAGTGTCTTCATAGAATCATAAAAGAAGAATCAAAGATTCTTTAGTTCCAATCCCCCTTCCATGGGCAGGGACACCTTCCACTAGACCAGGTTGCTCAAAGCCCCATTCACCCTGGCCCTGAACACTTCCAAGAATAGAGCACCCAGAACTTCTCTGAGCAATATTTTACAGTGTTTCACTGGCCTCATACTAAATAGCTAAACTATATCTACTCGCTTTCAGTTTAAAGCCATTACCCTTCATCCTATGCCCTTGTCAAAAGCCCCTCTTCATCTCTCTTTTAGCCCCTTTTAGGTACTGAATGGCTGCTGTAAGGTCTGCTCTCAGCCTTCTGTTCTCCAAGCTGAACTACCCCAACACTCTCAGCCGTTCTTCATGGGAGAGGTGCTCCAGCCCTCTGGTCATCTTCGTGCCCATCCTCTGGACTCACTCCAACAGATCCGTGTCCTTCTTATGTCTTACTCTATTTAATGTTTACTTTTCAGAGAAGATGATCCATAAAAGGGTTATCCTTATTTCCTTTCTCTGTCCTTTTCCTGGTTCCACTGTTGTTAAAAAGCTACAGATTTTTAAAATACACTTAAATATGTAGTTTGTGACTAGCATTTAAATACATAAATATGTATTTTGCAAGTATCAATATCTTATAAATATATACATAGTTTAATAAAATTTAATAAAATTATTTAATATTTATTTCATATAAACAGATAATTATATTGTACATAAGTATACATCTTGAGGAAGAGTGAACTTGCTCTCTGCAATTACCTGAAAGGAAGCTGTAGTGAGGTGGGGGCAGTCTCTTCTCCGAGGTAGCAAGTACTAGGAAATAAAGAAATGGCCTCAGG
>VWZF01003910.1:39924-62458 GCA_013396755.1 Sclerurus mexicanus | reverse complement strand
TCTCCAAGCTGAACTACCCCAACACTCTCAGCCGTTCTTCATGGGAGAGGTGCTCCAGCCCTCTGGTCATCTTCGTGCCCATCCTCTGGACTCACTCCAACAGATCCGTGTCCTTCTTATGTCTTACTCTATTTAATGTTTACTTTTCAGAGAAGATGATCCATAAAAGGGTTATCCTNTTAATGATTCTATGATTCTATACATATAATAATCAGGATACAAATATATTCTATTTGGCTGTGTTTTGTTCTTTCCTTTTTCCTTCCTTTCTATAAAATTCCGTTAGTCTTCTTAGCTGTTGCTACAAACTGAGCTGATATTTTCAGAGGAATACCTATGGCAACCTTACTACATTCTAAATGGTAATAGCTAATCTTGAAAAGACTTTTGAGTATAATTAGCACATATAATTAATTGGATTTTCCCATAGGCATTTTTTTTTTTTACTGAACTTGATTTTAGTCTGTCAAAAGTTTGACTGCTTTCACATATGGCTTCCATTTTAGGTACCATTCATAGTTTTTTACTTTAGTAAACTTGGTAAGTTCATAGTTGACCCTTTATCCTGGTCCTCTTAGGGTCTGGCCAACAACTCATGTGCTAGCACACATCCCTGAGGGATTCCACAGGTCCTTCATCAATTGCAAGTGCAGACTGTAGGGCTATTCTTTGTTACCCAGTCATCAGTTCATAGGAGGATCTTCTACAAGAATCTGTCTAGCACCTTTGGTGAGGGACCTAGAGGAAAACGTGGAAGAATAAAACTACCTTTATTTCTTTGGAAAGCAAACCACAATGCTCATAAAATGTTACTCTTCTGAGGGTACTCTTTGAATTCTGTTCTTTTTTTACATTCTATCTACTCACCCAGTAACAGAGGTAAAGATTATTGGACTGCAGTTTCTTTCATTACTCACAAAATGTCTTCTGAAAAATGTTACTATTTTTTGTCTCTATTCTTTTGTTTTAAACTGTACTTTATTCATGTAAGTAGGCTGAATGTGATCATATGTGACTTGCATTCCTGTGCTCTTCAAAGAGTGCATGATTTGAAACTTCTGGACGGATGATATTTGGATCTGAAGATGTGTTACCATTAATCTTACATACTTCTTTAAAATACTGCTGATCTGAAATGTACTGTAAGGTTTTGAGGCAATAGCAACTGTTTCTTAGACATGTATCTTTCTGTTCCTCTGACAAATTGTTATTTGTATTTTTTCCTTTTCTTTTTCTTCAACTTTTGGTCAAGTTCCATAAATGTATCTCTCAAAAATCTGTCAGTTTTAAGTACTGTGAAGGCTTGGTGCAAACCTTGTTCAATTTTTGTCACTTTAAGAATATGTGTGTGTTGCAAATGGAAAGTTTTTTTCCTTCCCCTTATGGCTACACAAACATCTTTTTAATCTGTTAATTTTATTTTTATACAGTATTGATCACAGTAGGATCCTCTTTTTTACATTGATTTCTTAGGTATTACCATTATTAAATTAAAGAAATATTCTGCACTGAGGGTTAAGGTGGCTTTCTTGAATTCTCTTAACCTGGCAGCATGTTGATGGTGGTGAAATAGTCTTTCCCTAGATGACCGGGATAGTATGGGTGATATTCACAGCAGAGATGCAGCAGGTCTAGTTTTGGTGCATTTGGAGTTGCCTTTGGTGGCATGACTTTGGTCTTCTCATTTGAGAAACTTCTATCTTTGTTGCACTTAATAGTGGATTCTGTGCATATTATTAACCGTTAGCGCTGATACAGCAGGCTCCATTGCTGCCAACTATCCTAGCCAATCCATTGCACTGATCTTCTCTTTTGTTCTTTCTTTGAGGAGAATAATGGAATTTGACAAAGATTTAAACCTTCTAGCTCTTTATTTTGGCCTTGTGAGAGAATTAATCTAAAGGCTTTTTAACATTTTCATCACTTAAAGAAACACTATTTCTTTACCCCCCAGATTGGGGCGTAGTGAGCAAGTTCAATTCAGTGCTTTGTAAAGTATGTACATCAGTGATAATGTAATTTCACAGTGATTTCTCTGGCTGATTTAAAAGCTACATTGGAAAGCAACAGGCAAGACATAAGTAAGACAACCCAAGTTGATTCAACACAGGACTATCACGATCAGGGGACATGATTGCAGACATGAACAGTAGACGTGGTCTCCAGAGCTCAAAGGCACAGCTCCTTTCAGCATTCCAAGGAAATCAAAAGGCAAACTCAGGAGTTATGGTGTATTCCTGTCTTAGAACATATGCCTGAAAGCCTTTAGTATCTCTCATTATTTACATTGTTTGTACTTTTTATGTTATTTTAAACAAGCTTGTAAAGTTATTTTCCCATGACAATGTCTGGCTCCTATTTCTGGTTCATGAACAAATTATTAACAGAAACAAAAGTCTTGTACATCCTCCTTCTTTTTCAGTGTGAAGTATCACTACATACAAACAGCAGTATTGAAGCACTCTGGGTTAACAAATGAACAGGGGATTTTTTACTGACAAGAAAAGCACAAAATTACGTATGCCAGATGACGATAGTTCTCAACACCCTCACTCCAGTTCCTTTGTGTACTACATGGAAGACATCAACATTTAATTTGTCATTAATATCAACCTGATGATTTGAAATTTGGAACTTGCAGAAAGCATTTGTAATAAAAATGTGGAAAAATCCATTAGAACTTTTCTAGTAAGCATGTTGGCATGGAGCTGGATAATAATATGCCAGATAAATTTGTATAAGGCAAAAGTTGCTGGAGCATATGCAGAGGAGGGCAACAAAGCTGGTAAAGGGCCTAGAGAGTAGGTCATATGAAGAGCAGTTGAGGGAGAAGGGGTTATTTAGTCTGGAGAAGAGAGGAGAGGGGAGACCTTATCACTCTCTACAACTCCTGAGAGGTGGTTGTAGTGAGGTAGGGGTTGTCCTCTTCTAGGTAACTTGTGACAGGATGCAAGGAAATCTCCTCAATATGCACCAGGGAAGGTTCAGGTTAGACATCCAGAAGAATTTCTTCACTGAAAAGGTGGTTAGGCATTGGAATGGGCTGCCCAAGGTGATGGTGGAGTCACCATTCCTAGAAGGGTTCCAGAAATGACNCATGGTCTAGTTGACATGGTGCTGCTTGGTCAAAGATCGAACTCCATGATCTTGGAGATCTTTTCCAACATTAACAATTCTATGATTCTGTGATATGAAGTAATAATTCACTCTCTCTGTACCCAGTTTGGGACACATAAAGAAACACATAAAAGAACGAAATGGTGTCTTTCCTCCTTCCTCCACCCACCCCACAACTGCATAAAATGAGAATATCTTATTGAATAAATTTTCATGGCTTAATCGTACAAATAACATTGATAATTATTTGTTTTTCACTGCTTGTTGCAAACTGCTGATTGAAATTTGAAACTGCCCAAGTAGATGTACTGTAGTTTTGTAGGGTAGTTCATCTGTTCTTCAGTGAACAGAAACAAATGGTTCAGGCGTATACTGCCACAACCAAGCAAAAAAAGGTTGGGCTTTCAGGAACTTTATTTGTTTCGTTGGTTTTATGTGAACAAATCAAACTTTGGAGCTGTAGGAAAAACAACAAAATGCAAAAGTGAAGTCCGATGTTGCAGTCTCTTGTTCACAGGAAAGATCAGAGTAATCAGAATAACTCTAAAATATTACATGGTTTTTTTGTTCACATTTCTATTATCTTGTTTTTATTCAACTTTCTGTGGGTATCCCTGAAACCAAAGCTGCATTTTATCAACTCCAAACTTCCTCAGAGCAACAGTTTGTGCCTCTGTTGCAGTATCCCGGACAGTCATTTACAAAATTAATTTAAAAAAAGTGTACAAGTGATAATTTTTTCCAAGGTCTTTCTACAAGAAAAAAAGAAAAAAGTATCTCTGTTGATAGTAACTGTAAGCTATACAGTAGATATTCTTAGGACTCCAGTTTTCACCCACTTCTTATATGACTTATCTGACCTCTTGGGTCTCACAAAGTGGCAAGGGCTGCTCTCTTATTAGGAATGCTTCTAATTCCCCTGAAATCTAGAGGAATAGAGGATGATCTATTTGTGCAATGCTCAAATGCAGGATTGAGTGCTCTGCAAGACTTGAGTACTTCTGCCTTCTGCTATTAATAAATTCAGATAGGATTTTATTTGCAAATATAATGATCCATTGCCATTTTTTTTCTAGCTCAGTAACTAGCTGAGTATTTCAATGTGGGGGAGTTGGCCCTGTAGAGCCAAACCAGGACATTTCGTACAGCATTTAGCTATCAAGTCTCACTCTGTGTTTTCCTGGGCTCAAGCAGCCACTGATGTTTTTTCCTGGATAAAGATGTTAGCTTTAACAAACTGTCAAACAAAATCAAAAAGAAATTTTTGCTCTGTGGAATCACCATATATTGTTCCTCTTTGGCTTACAGTACTTCTTAAAAAATCCCAAAACAATACGGTGTCTGCTTCTTTCATTTGCTTCTTTTGTATCATTTAAACATATGGCTGTGGCTCTCTGTAATTCTTTCCCACCTATGTTGTTATCATGGCTGTATAAATGACTCCCACATTGGATTGGAAAAGATGTACGTCTGCCTTTTTTCTGTGTCAAAACAGGCAGATAACTCTGAAAACATGCAGGAATAGTCTGCAGAGAGAGGAACAGTTGTTTTTTTCCTGATTTTATTACCTTTTTAAAAATGTAAACTCTTTTTTCCTCTCCCTCCTATTATTGTAGGCCTTTGTGTGAGCTTTGTGTCTGTTCTTCATGATTCACTGCAGACTGTACTGCTGAGTAGATCTTCTGAGTTTAGGAATCACTGATGATCCTTAAAAAACAAAGCGTAGGAGCAGAATTCTCCCCAGTGAATGCCTTTTCTGCATATTCACATCAGAGACCTCACCAAATGGCTTCCAGAACAACAGAAGATTTTTCCTAGGAGTGCTTGAGGCTTTCATGAGCCCAGAAAGACCCTTCTGAAGTGTGTAATTAAAGCAGCACCCCCTCACAAGGAATTAGATACCCCATTTCTGACACAGAGACTCAAACAATATTAATCTCTGCAAAAGGCCTACCATTTGCTGAAGTAGTAGTATTGCTACAGCTGGTTTGTTTGGTTCTTTTTCCTTTTGGGAATTTATGTAACTGCTTAATTAGAAAAGGGCAATCTTAGTCTCAGTGGACTAGATCTCTTATTCCCATGAAGATTTTTGCCCTCCTCCTGCTCTTCAAGATATACTCTGATTTGTAATCATCTTTCTGTCCATTTAAAGGGGAAAACAAAACAAATAATCCAAATTAGACAGTTCATATCAATTGTCAGATTTTTGCTTCTGTTTCACAGACCACTCTTTGGCAGTGTCTCTTGGTGTATGGAAACAGAGAAAAGGAAAGTCAGTTTAAAAAACGGTGCTTCCAAAACTGGGAAACTTGTTTAAAACATGAGAGAGAGAAAAAAAAAAAAAAGAAAAAAAAAAGAGGCAGCAATGAAATACTTTAAGCAGTCTGTTCCTGAGAGCAGCAGTACTGTCTTGGAGAAGGATCCCTCTTTTCTTCTTGTGATTTGGCAGTTTTCTCCACTGTGATAGCATCATGCCACTGATGCAGAGGTGCTCAAGCAATACTGAGATGCTATGTCTTATGACAAATAATCAGCTAGGAAGGATTTTTAATAACAGCATTTTTCTTCTTCCCTTGCCAGCTGTTCATGCAGAGCCTTAGAGATAAGAACAAGCCAAACCCTGCAGAGATTTTGAAGTCCTCATAACTGGATTAAACAGCACAGATAGCAAATGGGAAGGATTTTTTACTGGATCAAGTGCAAGTGGTGTTGCTTTAGCAGTGTGAAGGTCCTTCTTATTGCAATCCTGGCACTACAAATGCTTGTTTATGTGGAGAATCCCTTAAAAGCCACCTTTTAAACTAAGGTGTCTTAAAAGTTGGCAGTACTTGTACGTTCTAAAGATGTTTTTCCAAACATGCTCTTAGCTCCAGCTAAGAGTCCATGCCTGTGACTGAAAGAAGCATTTTTACAAGCAAAATAAAGTAAGCAGAAGGACAGACTTATAATAATGAGAGGACCACAAAGAAGAATGAAAAAAAATGACCTCACTTCAGGAAAAAAAGAATCTTGAATTAAAATTTTTATGCTATTTATATATCTCTCACAGGACAGTCTCCTATTTTTTACTCTGTACTATCAATATAGTATACCTAGTCTTAGAATGTGTTTTGGGAATATTAGAGGTCTAAAATCTATGGCCATGTGTCAGAGGCAGCAGGTAGTGATAGGTAATTTTCTGATGCAGTAAAGATCAGTCCATATCCTGTGTACCTATAAAATTATTCAGGAACGCTAGCCATGCATTTGCACTTGTTATTTCAGAACATGGTCTCAGAATGGTCACTGATTATGCTCGGAAATTTATTTGACTATGTTTTCTGATCAAGATTTTGCTACCAATCTGAGATTTGTTTTGCGTATTTCATTTTCCTGTTGCAAAGTATGGCTGGTATTTCATGTACCTGCAAGATGTCTCATACGTGCAAGATGTATGTGGCAGAATACTTCTTCCCAGTGTTTACATCAAGTTCAGTCTTTGATGTTATCTCTTTTTCAGATTCGTTATGCTGGTGCTTCTGAAAGTTCAGTTCAGTTCATCTTCTATCAGCCTATCATTCACAGATGGAGGGAAACTGACTTTTTTCCTTGTTCAGCATCCTGTGGAGGAGGTAATGAATTACCACTGTGTTCCAGAAAGTCATTTGTTTACAGGACCTATTCCAACTGCTGCCCTGGGTTTTGGACCTTTAAAATGGGCAAAATGTGAAAATGAAAATAGTTACAAGTGAAGGGAGGGATATAGCAATATAGTAGTAGGATCTACTTTTTTGGCATCGTGCCAGACTCTATAGATAAAGTATATCTTGAGATCCACATGTCTGCATTAAATGCCACAGCTGTCAAACATAAGGGCTAATGGGATTTGGACCTGCTTTAGAATCTCAAGATGTCTCTCTCCATTTTTCCCCTGTCTACACTGAAACAGAGGGGACGAGTCTTGGTGACCAAGAAACCTCAGCCTTTTTTTTTTTTTCCTTCTTTTTGTTCTAGGCCTCTGAATTTTTGTTTTACCATACCGGTTATCTTTTGTATCTTACTACATGTGATTTACATTGCTGTTTTCAATTTGGTCTCTAAAACAATAGCTGTTATGTCCAAAAGCACTGAAGCAGACTGAAATTAGTTTGCTTTTTACCAACCAGAACTTAGATGCGTGTCAGAGAGAGCCAGGAAGAACACCACATCTTGTATTATTTATTCCACTGTGTATTGCAGGTTATCAACTGACATCTGCTGAGTGTTTTGATCTGAGAAGCAACCGGGTGGTAGCAGATCAATACTGTCACTATTATCCTGAAAATATCAAACCAAAGCCAAAACTTCAAGAGTGTAATCTGGATCCTTGTCCTGCAAGGTCAGTCAACTTTAATTTTAAATGAGGCTGAGGTCTAAAGGAGTAAAATAAAGTAGGAAAATATTCTGTTCCTATTAATCACAGTGTCATTTATCTTTTATAATTCAACTTCTTTCTCATCCTGAGAATGCCCTGTGTAGAAAAATACCTCTGTTTAGCATCTCCACATTGCAAGGACTGATTTGAAATTATTGTTTCTTCCCTTCAGAATGTATTTTTACTCAGTAATCATTATAAAAAGAATGTATTTTTACTCAGTAATCATTATAAAATATGAGAAAACAAATCATTCATGATACCATGCCCATGATCAACACTTCTCTTAAGTGTTACTGAGGTCAGAAAAATGCTTCTCCAGTAAAAAAGTTGGAAAATAATTGTCATCACAATTAGAGAAATGGTTTTTATGTAGATTTTTAAAAAATTTTCTCCTAATAAAGAGCTTACTTGCAGTTATGGCAGCTTTTAAGAATGTAATGAAGAGATTTGTTCCAATTATCAATATCCTTTTGCCCTATGCAAAAGTTTCCTCTCTGCTACCATCCAGAATGGGTCTGGTTGGAAGGGACCAGCGTGGGTCATCTACTCTGACCTCCCTGCTCAAGTAGGGTCATCCTGGAGCACGTTTCACAGGATCCCATCCAGAGAGTTCTTGATATGGAACCTATCATTTACATTCAGCTCTCACAGTACCAATGAGAAAGTAATTTTACGTAATTGCTTTATTTAATTAATTAATTATAAGCTGCTATTTTTAAAAAATACAGTTCTGTGTCAAATAGGTAATTTGCCTCTGGAATTTGTACTATGGATATTTTTCATACTTTTCCCAATTATTTTAAATTGCTTATTCTCAAATGGTAACACAGACAACTGCATGGTACATGAGAGGAAAGAGAGAAAAACATTAACAGCTGGGCAGATGTCAAAAAGCAGTTTTTGTTTTATACAAGATATAACAAGGCAAAGTTGTTGATATAAATACCCTGAGGGGAGGGAGAGTCATTTAGAAGTAGAGCTATGCTATCCCAGAGTACAGGCTGTGACAGAGAGGAATTGGCTTTTTGGAAACATCTTTACAGAATGCCAAATTGCAAATGATTATTTTCAAAAGTGCCTTGGTGAAGAATTCAAGAATCAACAATCCAGACAGAAAACCAGAGGAAATCTGTGGTAACTCCTGGATTCCCAATGCTTTCTTGCAGTCAGGAAGAGCATAGATGAAGCAGAACAATGGGGTCAGAAGCATGAGTGAGGATGGCATCTTGTCTCAGCAGTGTTTTTGCTGTGTGGGAGCCACTCTGCTCTGCCAGCACAAAATAAAGATGTTAATTTTTCCTGGCAAAAATTCCAGTTCCAGTGACGCATAGCTGATTAGTGGTTGCTGACTGTTCCTATGGTGTATCAATGAATGCCACAGAACATAATCATGGAAGGCCACAGTGGCACTGAATAGAGCAATTGAGAGGGTTTACTGTAGGAGAACTTACATTAAAATTTTCAACAAGGGGTAGACTGAAAGAAAAGTTTAAATGACTACCAGGAGTACTGTGTGGTCCTGCAATTAGTTATCTCTTTAGGTGTACTGCATAGAAGTGTTTTACTTCATTGTGCTTATTATGGGAATAATTAGCAGTATTGCTGGCATCATGAGTAGCAAAAAAGCTTAGACTCAATGAACACGGAAAATGAAACCAATTTTCTTTCTGCAAACCCAGTTTCTCACATGCTCAGAGGAGAAGTATGTGCATGGTTATTTATCAAAAGTATATAATTTATACATCCTCATTTTCCAGTAAAGTAAAGGTGGTCACCTTTACTGTTCATCTACATAGAACCAGTAATTAGTGTTGTTGCATGACATGTCATGACACTGAGTGCCTTTTTATCCCCATGTACTATTGAGCTTCTCTCATCAACCTATTTTGGGATCCAGCTCATGCCTTACAAATATAAAAAGAAAAAAATCTGTTTATTTACAGTCCAGCAACATTTTACAACAGCCTGCCCTTGACTGGCCACTATATGTCTATATATATATATAATGTCTACGGATGTAAATAGCACCCAGTTCAATCTAGTCCACTCCCATTCTACATGGCAAAATCCAGCATTAATATTTCACATATTTAATTAATCGCAAATATTTTAACTACCCAGTCTTCACAGACTGGAGGTTTTAGCTTTCATCAATATCCTCCAGTCTGGTATCCTCTAATGAAAGAGGAATAGACATGGGTTTTTCTACCTAGAGAAAAAGTTTGTTTAGATTTGACTGGGTGTGCTAAATACTTACTTAGGACAACTCTGATATGCTATAAGCAGAAGACACCATTTTTTTCATAATTCAGAAGCATTCCTCCAAAAATGTGAAAAAGCCTATTAGCCTACTCATCATTCACTTACTCACCAGGATACTCTCAGTTGTATTTCTAGACTTCAGCTTTTAGGTGGCATTCTCAATTTTGCTGTTTTGCATTTTTACCTATCTCCCCTATTTTTTTGCCTATTGCTGCTACACGTTAACGTGGAAGTTTTTGAGTCACTTGTGCTTTTACCGGGAGATTTCAATGGTATATAAAGATTTCTAAAGGCAATTTCAGCAAAAATTCTAACTTCATGAGACAGCTGTCTAAAAAATTTCATATTAGCAAACTTCTAGTATATAGGCTTCTTTTTAATACTTTAACTCCTGGAGTTTGTCTAGAGTTTTATCTATAAGCCTGACACTAGAAGTAATGTTAATACCTGCAAAATGTCTGGGGAGAAATCTCTAGATCAAGCAAGACTTTCAGCACTGAGGGATCTGAAGAAACTCTCACATATCCACAGTTTATGGAGTTCTCCAGCAAAATTAGAAACTCCTTTTCGTACTCATCATTTTGTTTTGGCATTCTCATTAAACTATCCATATATGGAGTGGTGGCAGAAGTAGGCATCAGCAAAAAGAAATCTAGATTTTAATAAAATCATACTTTCTAGTTATTAATTTTCAGCTTATCCAGCAAGAGCACTGAAGTACAAGTAAAAGTATACAAAAGACACCAGGGTATCATGGCTATTCAGAGTGATTCTCAGTAGTGAGGAGTCCCCAGTATACTTAGTGATGTGAAAGTGCATAAAATCTCCAGGATGACAGTGCAAGATATGTGCATATTTGCTTGTATGTATTTTCATCAAAAACAAAGGAGGTAGTAATGAGTAAATATGCATGATTTATCACATAAAGTATCCTCTTAATCAGTAACAGAGGTGTCCTCACTGCATTTCAAACTGGCAGTTGAAGCAGGAAATTGCCAAATGCATACTTTTTTGCTTGTCATCAGGTTCTCTCAAGGTATTATATTAGATGACAATTATAATCTAAGTATATCAGCAGTGTTGTGTTCCCATTTTTACTACATTCTTTCTGGAAGATGAACAAAACTGGAGTGGTGGTATGTTCCTGAAATGAGGAGCTACATTTTCAGATTTACACTGTAGCAGCCATAGATCTGTGGTGATGAGAGGGGTCTGAGACACGATAACTCATTTATTGTTATCGCCCTCTACTAGGACATATGAAAGATGTAAACTTTATCTTGAATAGTCTTTCACATGAAATATCCCGTAGTTACCACTGACACTGAACTTTTTGACAGCATCCCAGCTTTTTGCATGGAAATGGCACACTAGTCATGACTATGCCCTTTAGTGACCTATGCCTCAGGGAAATGGTAATTTCTGTCGATTTGCATTTCTACATAAGTTTTTCCTTTGTTGCAGAGGGGTTGAGAAAGCTTTTCTGCTTTGCAGTGCTCTCTGAAGATTGCTTACCTCTTATTAATGGATCTGGTCTCAATTTACACAGCCAATCATATGCCTATGAATGATTCTAAAGACAGCAAGAGATAGCCATTCCAGGGGAAGACAAGACATTTAGCTAACAAATCAGAAGGCAGAACAAAACTTTTTCACCAGCATGGTTGAAGCTGCATGTACTGGAGAAGTGAGACTGGTATCACCAAAGAGTATGTTGCCTGCAAATGTGACAGCACAGTCAACAAACAGCAGTTATTCCACATGAAGGGTGATTTTTGAACAGTTCAGAGTTTGGAAAGGAACTGCTAAGGCTGCTGGAGAAAAGAACTAAAGTGGTGCATTATGCATGAAAACGAGAGTGGGGGCAGTCATTTAGGAGGCCAAGCCCAATTCAGAGCAGTAGGAAAGGAACCACTGGGTAAATTTTCAGGAAGGCTGAATTGAATATTGTGATGCTTTTAATTAGAAAAGACAGTGCTTATGTCTCCAGATACAGGAGTTGCAGATAGAGAAGGAGTTGATAGCAGCGACAATGTTCTTATTAGAAAAATCTCTTTTATTAAATTTAGAAAAATGGCAAAAGTCTGCAAAACAAAAGGAACATAACAAACAGGAAAAATTAATTACAACATGTGTTGGGTGTCCAAGTCATGCAGGACTCCGAGGAGCACACCTTCTGATTCAAAAACCGCGCCTTTTAAACATTCTTAAAGTCCAACCCTTTTGATGACATGAGGGGGGCGTTTCTTCTCCTCGGATTGGCTTCTGTGCCCCCCGTCATGCCAGGGGCGGAGTTTCAGGCAACATGGCAGCCTCTACACCCCGCCACATGGCCTGGCTGGCCATGTGACATAAGGCTGTGATGTAATTGCCTTATTCCCGGATGCTGGGTCCCTGGCATGCATTCCAATACTGGACTGGATGCCTTACAATTTACGCGCAGTGCCTAGGTGTTAGTAACAAGAAAAAAACACAAAAATAGCTCTTTTGTTAGTACCTTTTTCTCAGTTCATCTCTTTGTAATAAAACCAGTCTTTCTACTTCTCATATTCTGATAGTCATAATCCTGAGTTCAGGAACAGAATAAAGATGAGGAGCAGATACTCCCAATGCCTCAAGAGGGAAATTTCTTTTCAAAACAAGTAGTCAAAACGTTGAATTTTTGGGCAGGGCAAAATTCATTTAAATTAAACTGGAAAATTGTCTTGTCAGAATAGGCAAGAAGGGTGGGCCAGTAGGCCTTTGTCGAGCTGTTAAAAGGTGTGAATAGTAGACCAAATTCGGCTCTAAGGGCACAATTCAAGTTAAAGAAACACAGAAAAAAAGGCAGAAAAGAGCTGTCAGGGTACATCACAAAACAATCTGTAAGATGGGAAAGTATATCATGTACTGCTGTGTGCAACATTCATGTGTGCATCAAATAGAAGTATCTGTCTGCCCAATATGAAATTGCAGGAAAATTAGCCTATTTTAAGTCCTAGAAGAGATGTAAACTGCAGCAAGTAGATAGTAATTTACTTTGATTTTCACTGGGTATTCAGTTGTTAACATATAGTAGTGGAAAATATCTGTTCATTTCCATCTTTGTATCAAACACTGCTCATCCAAATCAACATAAAATATTAAACTGAATAAAAAAGGAAGATATTTAGAAGGATTGCAGTCATGCTACAGGAAGAAACTGCTCTTCATGCTTTCAATTGATAATATATGTTTCAAACACTGTGAAGAGATCAGTTTTTAGCAGTCTGTGGCAATGATAATTAAGACATATGTTGCTTAGAATTTGAAATCTCTGCATCATGAACAAGTCATTTTTTATAAAGGTAAAATACTGCTGTGCTGAACAGACATGCTGTTTAAAGTAAGATGTTTTTCTGGAGGCTAACACACAAGGATAGCTTTCTCAGCAGTCCTTTGCATTTTTAAGTGATTTTTCTAAGTATCCGTTGACATTCCATTTTAAAATGTTTAGGTAGGGGACACTGGCTTTTACCAGTCTATAAAGGACTAAGACCATATGAAAAGATATATAAATACAAAGTACATGGTAATTTTTTGAGATTCACATTGGTAATGTGATGAAATGATCAGAATACTATCCATATATCAGGATTAAGCATGGTGCTCCAGAAAACACAAATGTAACTCATACTGGTAGTGTAACTGAGAATTATCATACTCACTGCAAAAGTAGGCATTCAGAAACCAGTGTTGCCTGTATCTGTGGTGTTACTGCAGCTGTCACCTAGCCCAGCTCTGAAGGGAAATAGTAACAGTTTTACAGAATAATACATGGGAAGCGTTAATGGATACCATCTCTTTGAGGGCCTCAATAACTGTTTCTCAACACAGAAAGTGTTCTTGTATCACAAGAAGGTAATGCCACAGAGTGGCATCTTCAGAGAGCACTGAAGTCCAGTATCACACACCACCTTAGTGTCAGGATTTTAGTGTTAAAGTGGATCTTTTTCACAAACCCCTGTTGGCTGTCCAGTAATAATCATGGCTGTCGTGGAGATGCTGGCTCAGATGCTAAACTATTGTCTTTTGTGGTCAGCTTTTTCATGTCTTTCCAGTGTTTTCTTTCACTTAATGAGTTAGGTATATGCAGCCAACTTAAGCTACTTCAACATTTTATTGTCATTTGCTCATTGCTAATAATATCTTTGACATACTCCAGATCATTAATTAGATGGCACACTCCCTGCCATACAGATCATTTACTGTCAAATCTGACAGATTTCAGTGAACACTTAAATCTTTGATGTACGAGTCCCCATCAGGAAAAAGGTGTAATAGCTCCAGCAACCTGGGAGCATATGCAGTCGTGCAGCTGTAGCCCTGTGAGTAGGACACCACCAAGAAAACATAGATCTCAGCAGAAGAGAAGGCTGTGAGCCAAAGGCATGTGAGTGTCCTGCAGAGGCTGGGCACTGAGACAGCAGGGTGCAGGACACCAGCGCAGCAGCAGCAGGTGTCTCTACCCACTTTTGGCCCCAGCACATGGTCCCCATGCAGGGTCACACCAGCTTGAGACATCTTGGGGGGAGACGTCCTTTGTTTCTGCTGGCTTCTTTCCCAGGTCTAACACCCATTCCCCTGCTTGGCTCAATAGGTGTCCAACCTGAGACTTGTCAGCATGCAGGAGGGGGAGGTGGGAAGGATTGGCACCTTGTCAGAGAGAGGGAATCATCAAAGAGGTACAGGAGAAAGGCATTCACACTTGTCATTTGTGCTAAATGGGGTAGCTTAAGGAGAAAAAGGAGCAGTTGGGGCAGAGGACACCAAACATGACTTTTGAGGAATGCAGCTGCAGAGAGTCATCCCAGGGGAAAGCTGAACACTTGCAGAGGTGACAGAGCTGGTTGCAGCACTCCCACCTCTGGCATGTGTGGCTGCCACTCCAGCCATACATGTCCCTTGGAAGGGCAACTGTGCTGAGGCAAGCACTCAGGAGGAAGACAATGCAATCTTCAGACTATATAACAGGATTCTTGGTCTGAAAGGCATGGAAGATTTCAGATATATGAGACACAACAGCTCTACAGAATTATTTGCTTTGTGCTTCTGCTCCTGCCAAAGCTCTAGGTATTTTGTGAATGAGTCCTGTTAGCTACTCACACATATTTTTGTCAAGAAATTATTTCCTCTCTTCATTTAGCACACCATCCCCTTTGCATTGGTGGAGTAATGTGCAGTAAATGAAGCCCATAAAGTAGATCTCTTCCATCTTTTTTATAGGAGTATGATGGTAGATTCACAGAATTTAAACCACTTTGTCCAGTCAAAAAGTAAGGATTCACCAAAGTAACCTCTAAGATATTTTTTTAAAGCATTTACTTAGTCTTGAGGGGTTTTTTCTAGAACACAAAAAAAGAAACACACACAAGACTAGCTGGAAAAGATGCAGCTGTCATTAGTGATACAATGACCATCTACTCTTCTGTTGTATCTCTAAGCCAATTTTTTTAAAAAGTCATAAATTAAACTATTGTGTATTTTTGTAGGGGTCTTGTGACTACATTGCTGTGTAGTATTGTCTTGTAGTTACAGAGTGAGAGCCTTTAGCAGCCCCTCACATATGCACAAGGACAGTGTAAGTAATTCTGTGGGCTCAGTTCTGTTTGCAGAAGTGCAATCTATGCATGCAAAATTCTCTGACCGTCAAAACTTTCAAATGAAATATTAATCTAGTGTTTTGTAAATGTTATTTCATATTCATAACAGTGTTTGGTTATTTCTATTTGAATGATCTTGGCAATTATGCATTCTAAAACTTGTAGACCTTGATTATGCATACAGATCATGTTTATTAGAAAGAAAATACTTTTCACTGCAATGAATGAGAAATATTTTGAAATCTGTTTCTTTCTTAGGCAGTGGATGCTTTCATAGTGTGATTAATTCATTTTTGAACTTTGTACATTAATGTCGTTTTCCAGCTGCTTCCCAGCAAGCTGATGAGCTTGAAAGTGCAAAAGGCTTCAGAGTACAACTTCAGCAGCAGTGGTAGAACAGTCAGGAAAACAGCAGATTTCTAAAAGCATGGGCAAAAGAGCCTCAAAAAAATTTCTTTCACTCTTTTTAAAATACTAGTACACAATTCATCTAACTTCTTCAAGCATCTACCCATGAAGCTACATCTGAAAAGACTTGTTCACTGACCATACTCTAAATGACTTTTGTCTTTTCCAAAGTTTCCCAGTGCCAGCACTGCCTCTTCTAGATTTTTAGATTTTTGTGAGGACAGACAGCTCTCTGAAGATGCAAATATGTGCCCTCATGCAGAGGGTTCCTGTGACTGCAAAGGCTGCTAATCTTAGAAGGAACTGTCTAGCCCCCATCACACACTTCCAGGGCTCCAGTCGCTTCCCATGCTTCAGCTGGAAAATTCCAGTGCACTGACCTGGTGCTGACTTCTTGCTGTGGAAACACAATGGGATCCATTCTTTTATCCTGGACAAGCTATACACATAAACCCTCTGTTGACTGAAAAGAGAAGAAACCCTTTTAGCCTTAGCATGACAAGACTCTTTTGAATGCTTACAGCCTTTTTAAGTGAACTCCCTTTCCCCTCCTTTGTTCCTTTCCCCTTGCAGCATACCTAGCACCTCTCTTTTGTAAAGGATTCCCAAACTCCACCATTTTGCTTGTCATTCAGTTTCATCTCTCCATAACTTGGGTAGGGACACACTTATTTTTACGCAGTTGGTATTCATTCCTCAATCATTCTGTCCGCCTGCCCTATCTAAATCCCCAGGTGGCTTTGATGAAAGTGATAAATGAGGTACTCTGAAATAATCTGTTTGATGTTAATAGATATGCCTGATAATTGGGAGACAACATGGTTAGAGTTACTCTAAGTCAGAATTTACAAAAAGTGCAGACAAAATATGAAATTCCAGACTAGCAATTCAGTGAGACCCTGTAGACCAACAAGTGACGTGCATCTCACAAATAACTGGCGTGATAATATTTCAGATAATTGCTAATTTCAATCTATATTGTTGCCCTCTATAACCTCTAGATGTTATATTATTTAGATATTATACCAGTAGCACTAGAACAAAGCAAGCCAAACAAACAAAAAAGCCAATCTGATGTGTTAATGAGCTTCTCTCAAGCTCCTTATTTCTTTAAAAAAAAAAAAAAAAAAGGCAGATCTGGACTAATTTAAGGCAAGGAGACAAGAATTGCAAATTTGAATTCTTGCACTGTGACTCCCCAGATTTCTAATCTTAATTCTTGTTAAAGCAGAAGTTTTATCTGAGGGACAGAAACAACTGTATAATAGTTTTTTAAAGGATTTGACCTAGAGCTCTCAGAAGCACAGATAAGTTCCCCTGTTGTCTTTGGTGACTTTGGATCCAATCTCCAAGAAGGTATTAAGCATAGAAACACTTTTTTTTTTTAATGCTAGATAGCAACACCATAAATTTCAATAATATTTGGATCACTTGTGACAGTGGATTGTTTCTTTGTCAAATAGTAATATAAGAATAAAGTAGTAATCAGTGATTTATTCTTTGAACAATTCAGAAACAGTAGGATGGGAGCATAAGTTTTGTTTTAAATGTGATGACAATTTAGTTAAAATGTCTTGTTTGGTTGGTTTGTAATACTGTAATACAAAATGTCGTAAAATGTAATACAATATTGTAATACGAAAAGTTGTATAATATAATCATTTAGTGTTTGTTTTATTATGTGTACCTTCTACTCAGAGGGTTGGCATTATTGTTCCTAACAGTGATGGATACAAGCAGATCATGCCCTATGACCTCTACCATCCCCTTCCTCGGTACGTAAAATGTTAACCAGAGGCTAGGCTTAACAAATACATTTTCTTTTTTTTTTTCTCTTTTCTGCATTTCTACTTTGCTCTCAAACTAAGGTAACAGATGCGTTTTTCTTTTGCTCTGAACTCCTACAGAATAACCTAGAGATGTTCAAGTGCTAACTTGTTGTAATAAATTCTTAATGCAGAATTGAAATGATATTCCAGCTGAAGCAGAAATGCAGATTTAGTAAGTGTGTGGTCCCTTTCTCTCTCTCTTTCCTCAGCCCCCACCTTCCCTTTTCTCTCACACCTTTCCTTTTTTTTCCCCTTTACCCCTCTCTGAATAGGACGATAACCTGTGGCTTTGTAATTAACCATAGAACTTTCTTTCAGCCCATAGTACTGCTTCTTGAATGCTTATAAATTGTTAGATTTTGGATTTTAACAGCATTAGTGTTGTGTTCTGATCCCAGTGCTAACACCTTCTCCAGGAGTACTAATTCATTGGCCTATCTAAGAAATAAGAAATCAGGGGTATGAATCAAGGCCTAATTTTTATTATTAATTATATCGAATTAAAATATCTTTAATGTAAAGTTTGAGATTCTCATGAAAATAACCAGATGAGCAATTATTCTTAAAGCAGTGAATAAGACTTGTAATGAGAAAAATGTTTGATAGTTCAAGGATAATAACCTCTAGGTCTTGAAATATCGCCTGTGCATGCAATATTATTGTCTGTTTCCTTCTTCATTGATTAATTGTGTCAGGGAGTATGAAATCACAGAAAGAACCCTGTAGGCAACTTGCTAGTCTCATTCTGGTGAGGAAACAACCACTCTCAAACTGTGTCGAGGCCTAATGCAGAGAACTTTCAGCATCAGTGTGCAAATGAGGTACAGAACAACTTACTAGCCAAGTGTTGTGACTGCCATTCATGTCCACATCCTTTATCAGTTATCCCAGTTATCCATACCATTAAGATAAGGCTTTTCTCTTCCTGCAAAGTGCTTATGGTTATGTACACGCAGTCATTATCACCAAATGTTTGTGAAGTACACTTATGAAATGTATCTCTGTATCTAATTCCTTTTTTCCTGGGAAACACTCTTCTCTGCTTTTTATTAAAACAAACAAACAAACAAACAACCCAAAACCCAACAAAACAAAACACATACATACCTCCTAGCCACCAGTTAAACTTGTTAGTTAGGAATATAGAAGCTAAAATACTAATACAGGGTTTAACACTCTAGCTTTAAATTTTTTTTCAGTTTTGTACAAAGTATTTCAGTTGTGTACAAAGGGCATGAGCATTGACAAAGAACAGAGGATAATTTTATATCAGAGGATGATTCAACAGTACTTAATAGCAGAGGGATTGTATTTAAGTAAAAAGCATTCTGAGCTGGCAGCTAGACAGAGACTTTTTTAGTGCTGAAAAAAATCCAAAAATAAGGGATCAAAATGCCCTGTGGTATTTGGCTTTCAGTAATACTGAAAGAAAAAAAAAAACAAAACAGAACAACATTTTTCCCTGAAAATGATCAAAAGACTGAGACTGTTTCTCAAGCTGTTCTGGATTATGGTCTCATCCCATAACTGTCCCTTTACATCCACTCTCCCAGCCTCACTGTTTTCCTTTAACACCCCCTTCATCGACAGCTCAGGCTACAACTGCTGAGTCCTCTGCCCCTCTTTTTCCATCTGCTGTTTTGCTGCTGCTTTCCCTCTTCTCCCTCTCCCACTCCTATATGTGCTCCTGTGAACTCACAAACAGGGCTCAGGTCTTCCTCCCTCACCCCAAGAGGGAAGACACAGCTATGTCTCTTCTCCAGACCTCAGAGGCAGCTGAAACCAGACAGACCATGAGGCTCGCATGAGATAAGGCAAAGTCAGGGGAATAAAAACACTCTTCCTCTCAATGTGCAGTTTATGAAAAACAACAAACAAAAACAAGCCCCCAAAGAAATAAAAAAACCTCACCAAAACAAAACCAAAAAACCCAGCTAAACCAGAGAGGCTCTGCTTTGGCTACATTACCTGTCTGAGACTGGCACCTAATACCAGGGACAGAAGAGAGCAACAAACATTGTGTAAGTAGGGAGAAAATCTGGGAAGGCATCTTTGTAAGATTTCCCTACTGCAAACCTTTAGCCTTGTATTTTATTACCAAGAGGGAGAGGTATTATTTAACTGATATCATACTAATTTTTAATGCATCACCAATTCCTTTCACAAATTCTCAGCCTGTTTTGCACCCTTTGCACCTCTAAAGGGGCCATGACACTTGCTTTAAGAGCAGTGCAACAGAGAATCTTCATCTTCCTAGCTTACATTCTTACAAAACCTGAGGACCAAACTGTCTGCTAGATTTAAGCTACTTGGAGTTACTGAGGTTGCCTAAGGCATCTGCAGACTTGTCACAAAGATTTCAGGAAATTCTCTGGTGCCATCACTTTTTATGACTGGGAAAAGATGGCTCAGGCTGGCTGCAGCAGTTTTTGCAGTTTGTGTGTTTGAGTTTGGGGCCTCTTCATTTATGTTTGCAGTAGTGAGAAACCTTAGTTGTATACTGGGAAACTTGTTCAGCAGAGCTACAGGAAACACATTTAAGCAAAATGATTGCTAAAATTGCACCTGTATCTAATGGTGTGGCATATGTGGCCTATGATGAGCACACAATGATGGCTATGGCAAGGTGTAAAAATGGTTTCACCACTCCTAATGGTAAGTCATGGAATTAATCAGTGGCTTTAACATTCATAAACAACTATTAGTATAAGCCATTTCACACTGAGTTTTATGGTACTTTCAGCCAGTAGTCAGGTGTGGGTAGTGGTTGGTGTACTGGAACAAAATAAGAATGTGGGTTGATATGGTGAAAAATCAGAGAGAAAGATAGGCATTTTTCATATTGCTCAACAATCTTGGAGATCTTGTAATTGTTACTTAGAAAAATATTTATTTTAAGTGAAGGAAAAAAAACCTTTCAGTTTTTTTTACTTCTTGCCTGAAGGAGGAAACAAGCATGGTGCTTTCCACAAAAACTATTTTAAATTAAATTTTAAATTAAAAAAATGCAATGTTATGACCAAAATCATTGCTTCAAACAGTATTTGTAATGTCCTTATCATGACTCTTGCCTTTGGGGGAAAAAAAATTGATTTTGTGAAGTGTTTCTAAGTAGGCAGAACATACATACATACTACTATACCATAAGGCATGCACAGGTTTATATAGGAATAGCCACACTGAATCGTGAGAATAGTCTCACATCCAGTCTGTGACAATGGCTTGAATATAAAAAAAAAAACAATACCAGACTATTTTATGTGGACAGATACATACATATAAAAAAGAGTACATACCTTATGGTATATGCACCACTAAAAGAAAAGAATTTTAAGTATGCATAGCCTTTCAGAACATATATATTGTTCTGTGAATTTGTCATTACACTCTCAAATGGCACCTGTAGAGAAAAGAGAGTTTCTCAGTTTCTTTCACTGCCTTAACTGCAAGGAAGCAAGGTTCATCTGGTTTGTCCATCACAGGACATATATCTTGTCAGTATAATCACATCTTCTTTTCGGTAATTTCCTCCCACCTTTTTTTCTTTTTCCTCTGCTGAATTGCTTCCCTGAAAAAAACCACTGCCATTTCCCTTTATTTTCTTGCAAAAGGGACATCATCCTCAGAGCACACTGAATTTCCAGTGATTTGTGACAAAGATTCCTTGGACTATGACAAATTGTGAAGATATTTTAATCCCACCAATTAGTATAAAAAACAAAAGTATTTAGAATTTTTGTGGTAGGAGTAATTGGGTTTATGGGAGGGAGGAGATTTCTTATTACTTACTTGTGACTAAAAGACACCAGCCATGGACAAGCTTTGCTGCTATGGACACTTATGAAAATAGATATATGATTAATTTTTACTGACATTAATAAAAAAAAAAAAATCCCCAAACCTTGCAGGCCAGTGCATTTTTGGGATGCGGGTAGCTGTGGGAACAGCAAGGGTTACTTTTCCTGATGCGTCTCTATTTTCCCAGATGGGAAAGTACACCCTGGACTGCCTGTTCCTCATCCTGTGGAGGGGGCATTCAAAGCCGCAGCGTTTCGTGTGTGGAAGAAGATATTCAGGGGCATATCAGCCCTGTGGAAGAATGGAAATGCATGTATACTCCAAAGATGCCTGTTGTCCAGCCTTGCAATATATTTGACTGCCCAAAGTGGCTTGCTCAGGAGTGGTCTCCGGTAATCAACTTAGCTTTGTTGGTTTTGTATTTACCACACTAGGAACATAAATTATAGTTTAGTGAAATTGTGGAAGTAGGAATATTGACTGCTTTCTCACTACCAATACTTCCATTTTAAATTATGCTGTTTGTCTAACTGCAAAGTAAACATTCCATAAAAATGTATTAATAGCATAAACATGATTAAGAAGACTGATGGGAAAATAAATCAGCTCTGTAACATTAATTTGTGACCTTTTACTAATAATAGACTGAGAATAAAAATGAAATGGACAAAAAAACTCCAGTAAGCATATAATGGTATATCTTTGTTACAACTTTGCAAATATAAATTGAAACTCATTAATTGCTGAGAAATTTCCAGAAATACATAAAGCTGTAAATTACTGAGCTCTTTGATACTTGCAGTTTTCTATTCCTGACTTGCCTTTCCTCCTGTATGAAAGTAAATGTCTTTGAAATGTCCTTCTACAAAAGTTGTAAAGTATGTTGACTTTGTACATATAGACTTACGTTGATTGCAGTTTCTCAACAAGTAAATGTGTTTTAGAAGCTAAGCTGCTCACATACAAGTGAGTTGTTCTTGACTGATGGCAAAGTGTTTGCTGATTTACAAAGTAGTATTGGTGGTATCCATAGCCCTCCCCACTGGGTGGTACTTTTGATCCCCTCCTGTGCAACCAATTCTGAAACAATCTGTATGGGGGGG
>VWZF01003910.1:9791-30610 GCA_013396755.1 Sclerurus mexicanus | reverse complement strand
TAGAGTTGGTTTTAAAAAAAAAAAAAAAAAAAAAAAAAAAAAAAAAAAGGAAATTCCTGGCGTGCATCAGTGAGGGTGAAAAAGCCCTCAGGGAACTGGATATGGACAGAGGCCATAGCAGGGACACGCCAATATCTCTTTCTTACTTTTCAGTAGGTATCTATGTTTTCAAAGACACATCAGCTATTTTATTTTGATTTTCCTTGTTGAACAGTTTCCATCATGATCTTTTTACCTGATTCACTGCCACCCATGGAGATGCCCATTTAGGTGGGTGTGGCAGGCAGAGGGACCATTCAGCCATCCCGTGTCTGGATGCTGTAATGTAGTCAGTATTCCAGCAGCTGAGTAGCGGCAGACATAGTTAAGTCAGTCAAAACCAAGCAAGGTCATGATTTTCCCTCTTTCATCTTTCACTTTTCTACCTCACAGTGATTTCTCTAAAACAGCAGCAACAGACTCCTCTTTATAATATTCATCAGAGCTCTCAGAACACGCCCACTGCTGTATTTCCCTTTGTGGGAGAAGCATTGCCATGTCTGCTCTGCAGAGTATTTAAAGAAGATAATCTTTGATTCAATGGCAACATGCTAATCACTGTGAAGTATGGTAAGAGATATGAAATACTCAATCTCGGAAGCAAGAAACACCTTTTTATTTTTCACTTGAACAGCAATTAACACAATTGGGTTTTACCTGACAACTACTACTGTCACAATAATAGAATGAATTATTGCCTTTGTCTTACTCATTAGGGTTGTTATTATAGGGACAATTATTACAGTGGGATTTAAGTAAACAATGTGCAATGACAACTACAACACCTCCATCATTTCCAGTTTTCTAAGAAAACTACTTCTCATTAAATCATTTCCACTACTTCATTTTCAAAGTAGAGCTTAACATACAGAAATGCACAATGCTGTGCAATGGAAGATGAGCTGTATGTTGAACAATTAACTTTCAATCCATGGAACTGTCCCCTTCTTATACACATACTTTTTGTGTTTTGTGCTCACCATTTGGCAACAGTTATCATTAATGACAACACAAAGATATTTGAAAGCCTTTGTAATTTCCTTTTTTAGGATGATGGAAAATTCAGCAGCTTTGTATATTTATTTCATACATTTGCAATATATAAATGTTCCATTTCTAATGATATGGACATTTATTTTTTTTCTGTGGTTTTCTTGAGTTTCCTGTCTATTTTTCTGCTTTTAACTGTCTTGATTTTACCAATTCTCTCTTTAGCAGCCAACAGTTATATTAAAATTAAATTACTTTTCCAAAGTTATCACTTAAAATGAAGAAGTTGGCCCTAGATAGCTGAATAAAATATCTTTTCCTGAAGGTGTTCTACTGTTTTCATTATGCATTACTGACGAGGGTGAAATAATATAATCTGTGTCATTTATAGATGAAACCACATTTCAACAAGGATTCAGACTACTTTAACAATGTTCTTACTTTCCTTTTGTGTTCTCTCCCTTTTGTTCTTGTGTTGCTATGTGTGATATACATCATGTGTAAATAATTTGAGCATTTGAGGTGTCTCTGTTTTTCTAAATGAGTAATTTTAATACCTTGCAAAATATCTTCTCTTTTGTTTTGGAATACAGCAGGTCTTCAACAAAACAGTTACACAACAATTCACAATATTCAAAAATATAAGGAATAGATCTTCTGATGAAGACTAATGAAGACCAGGGCCCTTTTTTTTTTCTTTTCGTAACCTGATTAAGATTTCTGCCTCTTAGTTTGCCAGGTTGAGAAGCTGTATATTTAAACTAGTCAAAATGTCTAAATCACACTGTCTGATATGAGCCATTTAATATCTCACAGGAGATCAAAATAGTATTCAAGCAGTTGCACGGTCTTACAGAAAACAAGATGAGTGGCCCACCTGTACTGTTAAAGAGTATAATCCTTTCAAAATTAAAGATACTGTCTTTGAAGCAAGACTGAAAATGTCTCAAAAGTCGGAAAATGAAATCACTTCGCATCATTAATTTCTTAAAGGCTTTGCTTCTGAAAGAATTCTTGCAGTCTTTGTAGCAGCATGGTGAATAATTTTAAATGTTACAATAGTATCTGCAATTCATTTCTTTCCTTTTTATTACTTCCTGTGTATAGTGCTAGCAGTGGATGTCAGGTTTGTAACAAGATGTTATGAAGAACCGCACAAAAAGCAGTTAAAGAGATGCACACTCTGCTCTAGCATACTATGCTGTTCTAGTCAGGGATCTTGGCACATATATGCTGTGAAAGCACCAAGTTCCTTTTTAGGTTTTGGCTTTTTTTTAACTTCAGCATGAAGGGAAAGTCCTTTTGTGAACTAAAGAAAGGCAGTGGATGAAAAAGAGAAGTGTTTAAAAATACTTCCAAAGATGCTGATCACAAAACTAAATTTCCTTTTTCTTCCTATTATGCTGCTAATATGATTATGAAGGTGAGAAATTAGTTTCCCGTAGCCCAAGTATCCTCAGACCACAGAGGAGACACACACATGCATTGCCTTCAGCCCTGGGCAAAGTTGTTCAAGTCTGGTGTGGTCTGCTGAAAAGGAAGAGGAATAATATCAATGACAGCTGTGTTTCATTGGAAAATACATCCCAAGCCCTGTGATTTATTTGATAAATTTAGCTAATTTATATTATTAGGTACTGAAGGACCTAAATTTCTGTCAGATAGCAGATCCTAGCAAAAAATGCTTTCAGTTCTTTAGATTAGCACTAAAAAATATTGGTGAAAAAAACCCAAGTTACTGAGTTGGCGGGAGCTGACAGATCCCAAACACTTACTGCTAATGGGAGGTCATTATCAACAGGGATTGTTTCTGTGAGGCTTGGTGAGAATTAGTGCCAGATCCAGATCCGACTATTTGGTCTTCTGTTCTAGCCCTTGAAGTGTAATACAATCAGTCTCTTATAATTTGCCTGTGGCAGAAAGTTTGAAAGAATGACCAATGGAGAAGGCAAGACAGGCAGATAAAGTTATCTGAATTAATCTGTATTCATTACTTTAGTTCTCTAATACCACTAACATCAGATATTTAAGCATAAATAATGCAGGTTATGGAGGGTGCCCCAAAACTATTTTTTCCAGATAGATTCAGGAATCAGCAGAATTCAACATGAGCTCAGCAAAACAAGGTGTGTTACATTACTACAGCAAGGTAATAATGATGTAGTATAGAGTTGAATGTGAATCTCATGCTTGATGTAACTTGGAGTAAAATGCTAGGCCAGTTTTCAGCATTCACATTGAAAAAGCAGTGACAACAAAGAAAAACTGAGAAATCAGCCCATTATTGAAGAAAACAAAAAGTGAAATTCAGTCTGTTTGTTTATTGTAGTGACAGCTGCAAGGTGCTTTTATTAAAGTATGTACAGACTTTCAGAAGCAAAACTTTGGAGCATATAAGGGTTACTAGTCAGCAAGACAAGTGCAACAGGTAAAGAAATCCACAACAAGAAATGGAATATTGCTTTTTTAATGCAAGGAAAATTAAGTGTCTGAGGGAAATAAAAAAAAAAAACCAGATAAATTATAAATTCTTTACCTTTTATTAGCTTGAAATGAAGACTTCAAAACAGTTACTGTGATACAGGAACAATAATTGAAATTATTTTCCATCTAATACCACAATTACCTGACAACAGCAGCCTGTTCAATGCTTACTAGTGTAAAAATTGTGGTAACAAGTGAAGTCAATCTAGATTCAATACTTGCAAAAGGTAGCTGGTTGGATCATGATGCACATTGGGAGATTGCTGGATGCCTTGCACTGAGATGTTTTAGGGTCAAGGCAGGTGCTCAAAGGATTTGTCTTTCTTGGATATAAGGAGATCTGCCACTGAGTTGTCAACAGTATATCATAGCTCCTATATATATTTTATAATACCCTTATGATGTGGTGAAGCATTTGTTTCTCATTAAACAAAATTTGGCCTGGACTCTACTGCGTTTATTTGCCTGGCTGTTTGTGAACATAACTTGCCTTGCTCTCTTCCTCTCACAGATTTATTCCTGAGGCTTGGTCCACCTGTAGTGTGACCTGTGGAGTAGGCAGCCAGGTGCGACTTGTGAAATGTCAAGTACTCCTCTCTTTCTCTCAGTCTGTGGCTGACTTGCCCATTGATGAATGTGAAGGTCCCAAGCCTGCATCTCAGAGAGCCTGTTACAGTGGTCCTTGCAGTGGGGAGGCAACTGAATATACCCCAGAGGAGCCTGAGTTTCTTTATGGTGGCTGGCAGGAGTTTGATGAACTCTATGACTGGGAATATGAAGGCTTTACAGAGTGTTCAGAGTCCTGTGGAGGAGGTAAGTGCAAAACGTTTCTATGCTGTGTTTGCTTTTCCTCTTCAAGTGTGTGCTTTGCAGGTAATACCCTTAGACATGCTGCTTTGCTATGGCTATTTAGAATCATAGAATCATCAAGGCTGGAAAAAAAACTTTAGGGTCATAGAATCCAACTGTATTTGAAAAGGCATGGATAAAAGCCCATATGTAAAACGTATTTTAGTCCAGGACATTTGGGCCCTATGCTCAGACTATCACCAAGGGTGGTCAATGTGTCACATACTTGTGTTTCCTTTGTCAGCTGATCACTCCAAAGCCACTCACCCAAAAAAGCTGAATGTTAAAGGGGTCTGGTGATACAAGCTAACAACCACGTCATTTTTAGTTTTTTATCTCTTGAGTTCCTCTACGCAAGTACAAACACGGGGAAATAAATTATTGGTATTTTTAAGGGCTCAGCAATTGGCTAACTCCTATCACTAAGTGACATCAGCTCAAATTGCAGTGCAAAAGAAAACATATGGCAAAAAGGCACTGATTGTCTGAAACTGATTGACAGCTGGAGTTTCTCAAAGTTGATCAAGGTCTCAGGTTCCACATGTTATAGACTGTATTAACAGACACTTCTCTGATATCCTTTTCCCCATCATTTTATCTGTCTGGTTCTGAGAAATATGTTCACTCCAGTATTTTTTAAATTAAACTTAGATTTTTCCATCTGTCATCTTTCTACAAGTTTTGGGCAATTATAAAGACTCTAGATAAATATGGAATATATACTGTAGACCTGAAAACAACTCAGTGTTTTATGAGTGGCTAATAGCATGATCTGTACAGATTCACTGATAATCAGTTACAACTTGAAAAACACAATTAGTAGAAAAAGTTACAAAGGGTTTTTTATGCTCACCCTTAGCATCCTGATGGTAGTCAATTCTTAGAACAGTTCACAAAGAGCTGTCAGACCATTGATGCTTTTTTTCTGTTTCCTACACAAAAAAATACTACACTCATGTATGCTAAGTGGTGACAAACACTTATTTTACAGTAGTGTATGTATTAATCTCAATATAAAATGTTGAGGTTACTAGTCAGTAGTAACAATTTGTCACACTTTTACCATGACAACCAAAACCTTAATAGTTCCTAGAAATATCCTCTTGAAATGAAGTAATTCCTTTGACTATAGAGACTATGTGTGTATTTTTCAAATGTAACTGACAGACACTGATTTAAGAGAGACACTTTTCTTTATAAATTTAATTTCTTTCAATTGTTAGCAAAAAGTTTCAGCCAAGATTTCTTTTTGTCTGACATCAACTCTAAACTTTCCAGATTAGCAGATATTAAGTCAAGTATCTTTGTAGCCATAGGTGCAAAACTGGTCAAACTAATTTTTTTTTTGGTTTTGGAGTCCCAGGAGAAGAAACTGGATAGATGCAGAAGTAAGCTTTCACCTCCCAGAAGCAGCAGAGGGAATGAGTTAGTCATTTAATCTGCTATTTGTGGGTTTGTTTCCTAGAGCTGTCATTAAATATCATGTAACAATTATTCTATTCTGGTAGATATACACATAAAATTCTTATTTGATGGTATTTTGAAGGAGAACCTAAACTACCTAGATTACACACATTTATACTGTGATTTCCTATTGAGAACTGATTTCTTTTTTTACGGAAAACAATTTTAAAGCAACAGCTTTTTTTTCTGATAATACTGTGCAGTAAATAATGTTTCAGATTCAGTTACTTGGCAAATAAACTTCCTGAAGTTCATCTATCTTTTCAACTATCCCTGTGAAGATAATACTGTGAAACTTCTAATGTAATCAAAGATTTTTATATTCTCTCAACATTTGATGGCCCATCCCTGATTTAAAGCTTATAACCGTATGCTACTTTAACCTATCAAAAATAGAGAGACACTCAGTGTGAGACTCAAGAGGAAGTTGAAAAAAGTGATTTGGAGCACATTTTTTGCTGCTGGAGTAAGCTGGATTTCTTTTTTTCCTCTTTTTTTTTTTTTCTTTAGTTCCTGGCACAAGCTGTTAGAGCCAAAAACTGTCAATACCTAGTCTATCAACCACATTCACACAGGAACCTTTTTCTTTCATACCCGTGCTGTCAGGCAAGTAGGCAAGTTTATTGGTGCTACCAGTACCTTTCAAAGGTAAAAGAAAATTTTAAGCAGCAGGGTAGAATGCTTGTAGTATAGATGAAAACTGCTGAAATTACAATCAGAGATGACTTAGATGACAGAAATAAGCATGGGGAATGAACTTAATGGGGAGCTTTAGGGCTGGTTGAAGACTGAAAGGTGAAGAACAGTAATATCAGAGTTTGGCTATGTGAATTTAATAAAATAAAACAGCCTAAAATATAGAGAAAAGATTGAATTCAATCACATTCAATCACTTTTCAGTAGTCAGCATCATTGAAACACACGATGGAAAATTGTTAAGGTAATTGATACTGATTGGTCAAGACTCATCAGTGGCATGCTTCAGGGAGGAGAAATTGAAGCTGGGGAAATACACTTAGTTTACAAAATTTTGGTCTGAGAAGAAAATGAGTGAGGTGTATACCTAGCAAACAGAATAATGTCACCAGCATGTAGCCAGATTTGGTGGTGTTTTTTCAGAGTTTAGAAAAGCACTTTTATGGTTTCCATGCCTCTGGATCAGCAGTCCTCTCCTGGGTTCATCAGATTGGTCTTGCTGTCAGGCCTGCACAAATACTCCAAGCAAACTAGAGACGAGTAATTTGAACAGAATGCCCTTTCCCACTGGGTACAGAATCACCTCTATTCTTACAGCCAGGACCAGTCCATTCTGGAAAATCCATATACCTCTGTTTGCACAATACGATAACATGCTCAACAGAAAAATTATTGGATGGAAAGATAATGAACCTAACAGGGTAGTGACTATCTTGTTCATATAAATAAATTTAATTGGTTTCTTTTCCTAGAAATAAATCACTACAATTTGCTTTATTCTTTCAATAGACTATCCTTTTTACAATTTTTCTTAAGTCTTTTGGGAGATGACTTGAATAGCAAAATGGCTTGAAAATATGGGGCCACCTAGTAAAGAAGGAAACCCACATCAGTATTGGCTGACTATGGGGACTTTGGTAATTTTGTTGTTCATGTCCATGTCCAAAAATGTCAAATTTCTTTCTTTTCTTTAGAATGTCAGATACAGTGGAAACACTGCCTAGCCTTGTGTTACAGACATGAGCTGAATACGTTTACACACATAGGAGCAAAACAAATGGTTAACTTCAGCCTGTACCGAGATTAAGGGGAATGCATCCATGAGTAATTTCAGGAGTACAGCAACTGTGTTCAGCTGCAGCACTTTGGTTCTGTTGAATAATATGATATCATTGTTTGCCTAATGACACGTGCTCTGGCATTAGAAAAGCTATTGTCAGCTCTGTGACACTCGTCTTGGAGCTGTTCAAGCTCTTAAACCTTTTTTTTTTTTTTTTGGTGCACATTGGTATCTTTAAAAAATTGTGAGATATTTTGGAAAACAAAAATTGTTGGTTTTGAAAAGATGATGTAATTGTTATGAGTTCAGCTAATATTTTCCTATCCCAGGAAGCAGGAATGAATGTATAAAGCATACTTTCACTTTGTTTGAACCCCTGTGGATTAGACCCTCATCAGATCCCACTGGGGATCTGCTTCTCTGGGGAAGCAGATCCCCTCTTGCCAAGACTTCTTCCATATGGCATGTAATGTTGCAATCCCTGATTTTCTAGCTTTCTAACCTTGTGATCAAAAAAAGCCCTACAATATTCCTTCTCAAAGGAAAAGTGAAGCAGAGTAACTGGTATGCCAAAGAGTACAGAAGGAATTCGGAATTATCAATGAGTTCCTGGGCTAAAACATAATCACCAAATCTTCCAGTTTGTCTCTTAGTCCCAACAGCTACCTTTGTTCTTTCCTAGCTCTCAGATACACCCTGCAGGTTTGCATGTTTAGTTTAGGTGCAGATCCATGGATAAAGAAGAATAACTGAGAACAGTGGAATTGTCTGGCTGTGTTTTACTTTAGTTTTGCACTTAAAGCAATCATACTATTGCTTAAAATACAGCATAGCAAAGCCAAGGCCATCTTCACACCTTAACCCTCTTGTACTGACAAATAAAGTGCCCCATTGCACTCTTAGGGAAATAATGAGTCACTGGAGAGCACTAGACAATTTTCTGTCCAGGGAAGGTAAGTGGTGGATGAACTTTTCACTGCAATTGAGAAACCTTTCAGAGATGCTGAAAGCAATGACAAGCCTACAGCAGGGGCTGCAGCCCTGGAGCTCCCAAGCCTGGCAGTGAGGATGGGTTTCCCTACCGGCTGCATCCCTGCTGGCCCTCTTAGACACATCTCTGTCCTCAGCTGCCCCTGGAGATACAGAGAGCTGGCTGTGATCATGCTTTGTTGTGTGCAGGTATCCAGGAGGCTGTGGTGACCTGTCTGAACAAACAAACTCGGGAGACTGCAGATGACATACTGTGTGTAACCAGCCGTCGTCCTCCACAGCTGCTGAAAGCCTGTAGCCTGGACCCCTGCCCTCCAAGGTAGACTTCTTACTTGTTATCATGAGCCATGTGGTTTTTTCCCAGATTTAAAAGAGATGTGATCACTGGTGAAATTGAGAAACTGATCTTTAAGCTCCCCATGAATCTGAGACCTCTGGGGACAGGGATGCTTGGATCTGGACTTTACTGAAATGACTCCTGAAGTACAGGAGTAAAACATGTAGATGAGAGCCTGACATGGCCCTACAGGTTGCAGTGCCACAGACTCAGCTGTCAGGGCTCAGCAGATGTATATTGTTCCCTTGGGACTTCTCTTCACAGACTTGAAGTGAGCAGAGGTTATGTGAGCGAGTAAAATTGCTGCTTGCGTGATGTAGCAGATTCACATAGCCAGGTCACTGTTGTTATCACAGGTGATGATACCAGGGCCAGGGTTGTTTGGTGTGGACATCACTTAATGGATTTTGAGGAATCCACAGCAAAAGCAAATAAATACACAAGTGTGAGTGACTGTATAGTCAAGTATGTTGCCCAGAGTCTTTTATATAACATCAGCAGTACCAAAAAAAAAGAATTTTAAGTAAGTTGTGACCCCATACTCTATGGTCTTTTCATCTGGAGGCATACACTGCCTCAAGCATGCTTTTTCTTAGACTGCAGTGGGCTTACAGCCTCTTCATGCCACAGTCCTGTTGACCAGGAAGTACAAAGCAGCAATAAGACTAAAGGGCAAACTTCAGACTGCTTGCCTATTCAGGTCCTTCAAGCAGACAGTTGGTGGATTGGCTTAACTTCACCCAGAGTTTTGTCAAGTTTAAGGAAACTTTTACAACCTCCCCTCTCAGAAAAGATTTTGCAGAACCTGTTCCTCCCTTGCCTCAGGCAGCTTCCATGATCATGACCCTAAAAACACCAGATCTTTGCCTACAGAGATTCACATCTATACCGTCTACAACAGAAAATAGCTGTCTTGAGGTTCTTGTGGTTTCTTTAAATAGGGCCTGTCAAGTCTTCAAGATGTATTGTATACATATTGTCTTTTTCCCCAGCTGTACACAGGTGCATTTACTCTCTTGTAGTACTGCAGCAGATTTGAAATACATTGGTTTACAATTTTGGACTATTTAAAATACTCAGTGCTGTCCAGGTGGTAGATATTCTTTGGAGTGTATATTGATAGGTATGTGTATGCTTTATAAGACAGCAGGCTACACAGAGGTATGTCGTTATGAATAATAGTAGATTTTGGGTAGACAGAGAAAGTTCGCATTAAAAATCAAAGATGGCATCAAATATGTCTGTATGTCGCAAGAGCAACAAGGTGAGAAATAACAGTTTGGTTGGGTGATCAGGATCTTGAGTATCTGAAAAGCAGAGCCAAATAGACCATCAGTTTTCTCCAACACATTACGAGAATTGCTTATGAGGCTTTTGCAACACTGACTTTGTTAAATTGTCTTTATTGCTAGAAATAACATGCAAATATTATATAAATGTTTGAAAATAACTTTCTAGGTGAAACTCTTGTGGTCATTGAAAGGTAACAGCATCAACAGGAGCTGAGAGTGTGTGGTAAAAGATTGATCAATCAACAGTTCTGACAGAAAATCAATATGCAGTGGTTAAGAAAAAAAACATTTATGTAGGCCAGTATTTATGTGAATTATGTAATTTGAGCAATTGTGTGAATACGTCTTGAATTAATCTGTGTGATAATTCATAGCACTGTGGTAACCTTGCTACTAAAGTGGAGCTTATTTAGAGCAACCCTGGGCATATTTCACTCCATGAATTACAAGATGATCGTACTGTGGGTGAGAATCAGCCCGTGAAGCAGAGGTGAAAGGGGATTGATGCAGAAGGGGAAGAGCAAGAATCTTTAATCCATCCTTAGGGCTGCCATTGAGAAAAGTGGTAATGACTCCTTTCCCCCGTATCAAGGTCATTAAGTTCAAATCTTTTATGATTGGCCCATATAGGGATCAAACCCATGACCTTGGTAAATCAACAGTATAAGTGTATACAGATTTTGGCTTTATAATCATTAATTACAGCAGCCTTAATGCTAAAAAAAAAAAAAAAGAACATAAAACCCCCCAAAAAACAACCAAACAAAAAACCCCCCAACAAATAAAGGCTTTAGGCTTTTTTCTTGTTTAAATCATAAGATACTTCAGGATTCTAATTCAAGAAGTCTTGGTCCAGGAATCTGATGGAAATTTAGACTAAAACTGTGTCCTTACGGATGCTGATGAAGGGATTTCTACTCCCTCCAAGTCCAAAAATTGTAATACACTGTGGCTGTGAACTTAGATCTCTTTATATGAATTTCCAAAATCTGTGAGCCATCAAGACTTTTCAGAGCCCTTACTGAAGACTTACAGAGAAAGCTGCTAATCTTGTAGTGTTGGCTCTTGTCTCTGTTTTCCAGCTGCTGAAGTGCGTTAGCAGAACCCAAACTTTCCCAGAATATTCTTGATCTGTAAGTGACTGTTGGAGCATACAGTTGTGGGTAGAGGAGGCAGTTTCCTGAAAAGGAAACTGAGATGGTGATGAGTGTCTTGGTAGGCAAGGAACTGTTGTCCACAGCATGAAGAAAAAGCTGAGAATTCTTGCCCAAGAGAATGAAAATTCCCTCCTGATATATTTAGAGTAATTATTCCAGTGACATTTCTTGAACCTACAAGTCCAGCATGCTTAGAATTTAATGCTTATGTCTAGACTTTATTACGGTTCAAGACCTTATTTAAGAGGGAGAACGTTTAAATGTTAGAACTTCAAAGCTTAATGTTGCTTCTGCTATGGGCCTTTTGGATACATGTGACATTCTCTGTAGCCTCTCAAAAAGTTAGTCGTTCAAGCCATAAACAGTTATTTTAGCTAGGTAAACAAAAGCATTGAACCAGAGAATCTTGTCAGCCTTTCTGGAGGGTCAGAAGGCATGCATCTCAAAACAGATACTGTAGAAGTAGTCAGCAAAGAGTAATTTCATTCTGGTTTTGTTTCATCATTTTGTTAGTCTTTAGAAGAATGATACGAAGGAATCTGCACTGTTACTACTCATTTTTCTCCCTACTGAGAATAAATGAGTATAGACTAGAAGACTTCATTACTTAATCTTGAAATTAGTCTGTGGTATCATCATCCTTTTCAATTTCTGATTGCTCTGGTCTCTCTTGGAACAAAATATGGTAAAGGCTGAAATATGCTGACAATACTTCAGATTTATGGAAACACTGAATGCTGATGGTGCTTGTACAGCAGCTGACAGCAGTTTATAATTTCCATTGAATATCTGGGTTAATATCTTGGCACATTACTATCCTGAGGACATGAAAAAGAGACAGAAAAACTAAACCATGGAAATATGTCTTCAGATATTCACAGCTGTATGAAGTCAGCAAAAATCTCATGCTTAAAATTCTTACAAAAGAAAGAATAAGAATCAGGAGAAGTTGCATGCAAAAGTAGGAAGATTTCATCCATGTTCGAATCCCAACTGAGTCTCCTCTGGTTTCAGATTTTGTTGAGAGTTTTTTGTTTATTGCTTCAAGAACAATAGCAGAAAAAGAGTCCAGTCCCATTTCTTCTAGAAAACACTATAACAAAATTTCTTGTTTTGTACTGAACTAAGAAAAAAGGAAGCACTGTGGAGCTGGTTTCTAAATTGGGAGCTAATAATGGACTTTTAACACAGTAGGTATGGAGCAAAATTTGTTATCATTAATTTGTGATGCCTTTGTTTATTTTTTCTATGGAAAGGCTACAGCTTGTTTTGATGTGCCTGGAGACACAAAATGCTTTCTACATGAAAGAGAGGACTGAAGACTATGACCATTGTAATTCAGTCATTCAGTTACTTAATGTGTGTCAATCAAGTTGTATCACTTCCAGAATAACGTAGCTACGCTTGAACAGAGCACAGTCTTCCCAGAAATAAACTCAGAATAGCTTGTCAATGTCTAGAAGTTTCTTCTCTAAGCAAAAAAAAACCCAAAAGGAAAGATCACTCAATTTTGCTAATTGATATGTTTGTATTCCAAATTACTCAAAAAAATATAAAAAAAAAAAAAGTTGGAAGAATCCTCTTTCAGTGTTGGCTTTACTGTTTTTCAACAATGAAGTGACTCACAACCAAAAAGTGTCTTCCTCAGCCTCCACAACCTCAATTACAGAGACAGTCATCATCTAATCAGAAACGATTGTGCTTGTTTATAATAGCAACAGGATAAGCACCTCATGGTGAGCCAACAAACTCTACCAAAGGGCTGAAAGAGAATGTTGTAACTGTGTTGTTCATTATAACTGCTCAATAACTTGGTCAGTGTGTGTTGAAAAAATTTGGTAAACATGCATGGAATAGTGGAAAGAGAAGCAAAGCAATGAAAGCCAGATGGCTGAAAATGAAGGAAATTCCAGGCAATTTCTACAGCTTTGTTCTTGAATATTTTCAAAACTGAACTTTTATTCCTGTACAACAAAGAATAGCTGAGTACCACATAATGAAAAAAAAAGGTAGAAAAAACAGATGGTTCTAGGAATTGAACACAATTTCACCCCACCATTCTCCCTTTACTCCTTCAAGCCCTGCAAAAAAGATAGAAAACCATCTAAGTGATCCTGATACATGACCAAAGATTAAAGATAGCCGGAGTTAGTCTGGGCTGTAGCTCATTACAGAGTGTCTTCTTTTTCTCTTCCTTCTTTTTTTCTTCTTCTGTGTTTGCTTGTTTTATGTTTGTGTGATAAATCACCTGTTATTATTTTAATGTTTTTTTGGTGAATGTGGTATTGTCCATCTGTTTTGCTCTATCTCACTTCCCAAATAAAGTCAAACTACAAAGGAGAAAAATATCAATGTGTTGTTCAATGCATTTGGAGATGTGAGGCATTCAGTTGGTGATAGGTCAGGCTTAGGGTAAGACATGCTTACATCGACAAACTAAAATTAATTCAGTATGCGTGGGAGGGTCGAAGTTCTCTCTATTCCATTAAAGGTGACATCTGTGTGGAAGGGAGTCAACACAGATGTGGTTTGCATTACAGCATCTCTACCTAATTCATAAAAAAGGTTAAAAGATTTGCATGCCTACAGATACTGCAGCCTTACTGGCAGGGAATACCAGTTCTGATTGTGTTGCAGTTTAGGGGGTTTTTTAGAGTCTCACAAATATGTCTCACTGACATATTTTTTAAGTGGAATTCATTTAAGTCTATTTTTAACTGAAGTGCATGGAGAATGCCTTAGAGAGCCTCTTAAGGTGTAGCCCACAGAGCCTTCTGGATTCACAGGCCACACAGCACTGGTGCAATAGGTAGGAAAATCAGACATTAGAAAGAATATGCTGCCAGACAGGGCAGATTCACCCTTATTTGAAGCCTTTAGGTTGAGAAACAGCTTAAACAGGAGTCATAGATTCTGTCATGGAATCATAATGTCATTTATTGCTGAGGTTTACTATGCTAAAAACAGGTGTCTGCAAAAATATCTAAACAGGCTGCCCTTCTTCCTAGGCAGCTCTGTGGTGCTGTATCTGCATTACCTGCATGACTACTTTCCACTACTGTAATACCACCCTGGCCTTAAAATGTATTAATCTGTGACCTAAAAACATTTATCTTCTCTCACTTTTCTGTAATATAATCTCCTGTTTTGTACCCTTTCCAGTTGTTAAGAGATTGTCCAAGACGTGTCTGAAGGCCCACCTTTCCCCTTTCTCAGTGGTTGTGTTGCCTATGGTGAAGCAATAGCTGCATGCTCCTTAGTATCCCTTACTCAACAGCAGTTACAATGAAATCACCATGGCTTTTCAGCCATGTGTGCCATGCTGAAATGTGAAGCAAAGCAACTTGCAAGAAGCAAGGTCAGAGGAGTAGCTCTGGAGTCTACCTCCATCACAGCCTGCCTCCAGCTCTTCTAGTTTACAATTTCAGGGGTCTTCCTCACCCATGTTGCTTCTTTAATTGATGTTATGTTTCCTCCATTGGATAGGATGCCATTAATAGACATTTTCCTTAACTTCAGTTTGTATTCCACTTAGACTACTATGTTCATAAAATATTAAAGGACAATTGAAAATTATTATTTTAATAACTTACATTTCCTTTTTACTACAAAGAATGGTAGATCACTTGTCTTAATCAGAATACCATATACTTAGATAATTTTCCTCTACACAGATGTCCAGGTCACAGGTTTCTCCAAGTTAATACACCCTTGTGTTGAAGCAATCTCACCATGCCCTACCACTTTTTGTTTTTTTGGTTTTTTTGTTTTGTTTTTTTTTCATTTGTGATGTTTTTGAACTAACACTGGGAACTTAATAACTCCCTCTGCAGAGAACAATTTCTCTCCTTTTTTTTCCAGGCACATTTAATTTCTGTGTTTAGTCATTTTAATACAGTCCCCTTCTCCCCATCCTTCTCTTCATGATTGCCTGTGCAAAGCAGAACTTAAGATTCACTGCCAGTAGATATTTTTCAGTATTTTAAGCAAATATGCTCTCACTTCAGCATTTCATGTTAGCTTCTACTCCTAATTCTTTCTCTAAATTTATTCTCAATTTTCTTGAATATTAATTTACTGCCTCAACAGCAGGGTCTCATAACACAAAGAAAGCTTTCCCAACAGTAACAATAAAGAGCATGTTTTTTTCTGGTGCCAAATATGAAGTCAAATGTTTTGCAGCATAATGAACAGGATTAAATTTTTCTCTGCTGCATTAACATATGAAATAAGCTACAGGTTCTTATAAATGGTTGATTTTACTGTGCATGTTCACTTCCTTTAAAAGGGGTGAAATTAACAATACCATTATATCTTCCATTTACAGTATTGCTCAAGTTGCTTTTAAGAGTATTGTGAAGAATGCCCAGTACTTTAAACCAATAAGCCTTTATGGATGAAAAGATATGTAAAAGGAGAATAAAAATACGACTTTAAATGCTGAAAATGCACTGTAGAGTTCTGTAACATAGTTACTCATCAGAGAGATCAGTTTGTTATCAACAGTATTCTCACACTGAATCTGATAGCTACTGAGAAGAAATTAATTCTATCTGAACAGAAACTGGGATATTGTTCCTTTGCTTCTTTGCACAAGGACAGTGTAGTCTGAGGTGTACCATTTATTTCATAGATTAGTAGTTCTTGTGTTTCTGGGTTTCTTCAATGTAGGTTGAGGGCAAGGAGCATTAGCCCACCCTGATATAGTTCCCTAAATGTGTGTTCCTCCATGGACTCCTCATTCAGCCTCTGCCATCTGTGATTACAAATATAGCTTGTGCAATTTCTGTTCTATTTCTCAAACATCCCTATTCTGTTTCTTCACCAGCTTTACAGCTTTCCATCTTTATACTAATTTACTCTGTTCCTCAACTGTATCATTTTAGGAAGGGGCTATAAAGGACATATTTTCATTGTATCTCATGTAAAATATTGAACAACCTCTTTGTAAGAAGTTGCTGCTTTAAGCATGAGCCCAGATCTAAACTGGTATTCATTTATCTTATCAAACCTAATCTGATCTGTGTAGCTATATTAAAGACAACCACTGCTATTATTTATCTCAATGCTGCAGTTATCATAGAGAGTAAAAGTTTTGTGTGAGGCATTTTTCCGTAGCCAGTATGTCTGCTAATGTCTCAAACCAATTCTCTGCCAAACCAGTTCCCTTACCTGAAGCTGTATTTTCACGTTCCCCTGTGGTTCATCCATTCTCTATCTGTAGTAGTCCCCTGAAAACCCACTGGACAATCCCCCATTCTTCTGTTGGCTGAAAAACATAAACTTTCTCGTCAGTCCTGCTTGAATAGTTGATGTTCTCTGCCTTCAACTCAAGGGACAACAAGAAATTTTTAAGGTGTGGAACATTATATATATTGCTTGAAGCCTGTTGGAAGGCTACTCTAAAAATGAAAATTGTCATTTGTAGAGTTGCTGCATATTCCATTTACCCTCTGTACTTCTCTGACTTTTGAGTTCATTCTGTGTGGTTATCTGTTTGGCTCTGTTATATAAATCCTGGCCCCCTGTCATGTTCAGCTATAATGAGCAGCAATATTAATCCATATTTGTAGGTTTACAGACTGAATGCAGGCCACTTCTGTCAGCTCCCAGAGAACTTTCCTTGAGCTTTTGGTCTGCTTACATGTGTTGTCTGCATATCTTTAATGGACTTCTTCACTTGTAAGGAAGATGCTTTTTGGAGAAAGTGCCTTACTTTCCCTTGTGCACAACAGTCCCCTGAAACCTTTCCTGCCTGTTCAGCTCCCTTGTCACAGTGGTGATACTGGACAACAGATTTTGTCAGGCTGGCACCCAAACAACGCAGAGCATGAATTGTTTTTCTGTAGTTGCCAGTGATAATTTAGAAGTATTTTGTCCTTTCTTTCTTTTTTTTCTTTTTTTTTTTTAATTGAGTGTTAACTTTTTCAGACCTTAGTTAAATTTCACTTTTCTTCTGAGGTATATGCATACTGTATGTGTATTTGTTATTTTCTCTCTAATACAAACTGAACCATAGTTGTCAGGAGATCACTTCCTAGAGAACTCACATCCCTGTTTAAATACCAGGGTTGAGGTCTTAGCTCTCTCACTTCATTTCAAGGAAGCAGTCTAATTTTACTGTGAATGATTTAACATCTGGATGAAAAGTTACTTGTAGTTAAAGACTTAGCTTTTGCGCCCATTTCTTTGAGACTTCTTTGATAATAAAGTCAAGAACTGACTTGGGAGTTCTCATCTCAATCCTGTAGCTTCACTGCAAGAAGTTGTGTTACCCAAACATGACAGTAACTCTCTGCTGTCCAGAGTTTAAGATCACATTCTGATGTGGTATTTAAGACATAACATTGGACATACCGACTCAACGAATCATATCTGCTAAATGAGCCTCAGGAAAGCCATTCACACCTATGAAACAGGAAACTACCACAAACACTGTTCCAGGTTTGGAAGAGAGGAGATACATGGGCTCTGAGCACACTTCTCAATCCTCAAGGTCCACTGGAGGATGCACAGGTTGACAAAGGATGAGGGGAAGCCAGTATTGGCATAACACGTGATTTAGTCAATCTGTTGTATGTGCATATACACAGCTGCCTCGCAGCCCTTGTGCACCTAAGAATGTCTTTATGCAGGTAGGTGTCAGATGTTAAGGAAAACACCTCCAGGCAAACCTTCCCCCACACTGATGAATGTTTATTATAAAAATAAGAGGAGTTATTTTGTATCACTTTCATATGGTTTAACAACATAAAAATTACAATAATTTCAAATTTTTAAAACTAGTTTGGGAGGTCTTTTTGTAGGAGGGTGTTTATTTTTCCTGTGCAGTGTTCAATTTTCTTGGCAGTACTTGAAGGGACTTTGTCAAGATTAAATTGTATATCCCTAGAAAACTTTCTTACAACACCTAATGCTTTAGAATGATTTGGGGGTTACTGTATGTTCTCTGCATACAGGAACTAATCCAAAACTGTCAGCTGCATAGTGCTATGGCTCAAGAGTATAAATTTTTCAAGTTCTTCCTACATCGTTTACTTTTTCCAGACTGATTATGAGAGTTGCAAGAGTTTTATTCTGAGGCTTTTATCCCCACTGGGGCAACAGCTCTAATTCTAGCAGCTTGTCTTGCCATGAGTAGCTGCTCCCTCGCTGGTGCCACTTTCTGGTCTGTCTTGCTAGCAGAATAATTACCTGGGCTCCAGGTCTTGTAACAGTGAGAGGGACATTTCAAAACTGAGGCAACAGTGAATTGTTGTCCCTGTTGTTATTCATGACACACTAATGCCTTGAGGCTCCTGTTAAGCTGAGAGTCCCATTGTGCTAGCCAGTGATAAAGACTGAGTAAGATATTATCTCTGCTGTAAGACTAGGACCTAAGCAGACATCATAGACAAAGCTCAAGGGGGAAAAGAAAAAAAGTCTTCTTATGAATTTTGTGAATGTCAGGTGGGAGAACAGTATGATCCAGCTCAGCACTTGAGTCTTCTCTTTGGACTCAAAGAGTGTATTCCCATATTCACAGGGTAGCCCATGTTTCAGCAGTTCTGGTCTCATTCACTTCTGGAGTTCAGCAAAGACCCAGGAATTTCTAAGAACTTAATGTTTAAGTTATGTGTTAGAAGCTTTTTTCCTTTTAATAGCCTGAATCTGATCACAAATGTCCAAGTTTAACTTAGGCATCACTGGGAAGATTTTTGTTAACTATGTCAAGATGATTAGAAATAACATGGTTAAACTGGTTTTTGAGAGAAATTCTAATGTTTTCAGACCTACACTAGTAATATGGAATAATTGTCCTGTGATAGTAACCAGGATTTTCTGATTATTGAGCCTTTTTGGCCACTGGAACTTCACAATTGTTCTCTCTCTTGTATTCAAGGGAGCTGCAAATATTTATATATTAAAACACACTGATAATGATCAGTTGTGGAAACTGCTTGTTTACCTGTAGTTACACATATGCATAAGCACTGCTTAGATAGGCCTAATTTATTTAATGAGAATGTTCCAGTAAATTGCAATTTGTCATTGGTCCCTTAGAAATTAGACCTATAATTCATAAAAGTAATTTTATAGTACAGATTTTTAGTATAATTCATAATATGAACTGACTGATCAACTTCCTAACTCGTGTTTTTCTATTCATAAAATCTGTCCATTGCTAATTCACTTTGTTAGTTTCTAGTTCCTGGAAATGCAAGAAATTTGTGCAAGTGCTCCAGTTGATTTGGTTTCTAATGAATTTTTGTCTAGGTTTTAGACTGTACCCTTAGCATTGTGTGTAAGAAAACCTAAAGGAAAACCATTGCCTTGAGCAAAAAATCTACTGAGGCATCCTGCTGGAAGAAAGAAATTGTTCATTTGAGATGTTAAAAATTTCTGTGATCAGTTTTGATTTTGAAATTTTGATGATACATGAAAGGAGTTGTATTTTTGGACCATCCTCTTCTCCCTATATATTTCCAGTGGAAATTTGTTTTCATCTCTGTTCTTTTGGAAAATGTGCATGTATTTAATACATGTATCACTAATATACACATATTCATTTCAATATATCCAGCCCTATGAATTACCTCTTTCCTGTTACATTCCTCTTTGTTAGCCATCTCTAAATGTCTCTGTGGTTTTGAATGAATATAGTTTTTGTTCAATCAGTTCAAATATTCAATGTATTTTATGTATATCAGCAGAGTTATTTATGTATATTCTGCAGAGGATGAAAATCTTTTGAAATCTGTTTTATATTAAGTACAGTAGTGAAATATTTTAAACTCCAGTTTGTGCTTAAATACATAACCACTGCTTAGAAGATGGAGATGGACAACTGGTGAACTGATAGACCTAGAGTTTGGACAAGCCAAGGATTTAAGAGCATAGATGTACAAAAGTCTGACTATAAGGTTAAAAAAACATTGTTTCTCTATTACTACACATTAGTACAGCCTTGGGCCGTAGTGAAGAGGAAAGAACAAGAGATAAAAAGTGTATTTTTGATCAAAACTATGCAATCACTTCACCAGGCTCTGGAAAGCAATATGAGAAGTACCAAACTGATGGTTTTCATCTTGTCTATAAGCTAGGCAGTATGCAGATTTTTCCTATGTCTGTACCTTTACAGCAGCCACAGTCAGCTTACAAAGATACTTGTTCCACTTGCACAAGATTCATTTAGCTTTTTTCTGTAACTTTCTGTATTCACCTTTTAAAATGTAGGATTATTTCGTACTTGAATTTTAATTCTGGTATTGACAGATGCATGCAGGGCATTCTTTTCTGTATTCCATATGCATTGAAAGAGTCAGTTCAGTATAGCCAACACACTGAGAAATAAAAATAGACAGAGGAATGCACAGATAAACACCACATGAAATAGGACAGGAATTATTTCAGTTAGCATCACATAACATTCTACAGTTAGGGTAAAGCTGTTTTATCTCAGAAAAGCAGTACGTAAAAAA
>VWZF01003908.1:1328067-1383563 GCA_013396755.1 Sclerurus mexicanus | reverse complement strand
ATTTGGGAGGGGCTGGCAGTGATGGAGCCCCCAGCTCTTCCAACACAGGCACCGAGGGGTCCCGCTGGCCACAGAGCCTGGTCTGTGTTCACAGGGCTCTGGGATTCCAGTCCTGCCTCCTCTGGCTCCTCTGGACACCTCCATCCCCTGGGCTGGTGCCCAGCTGTGGCACATCAGCACCATCGGGGGCACAGGGGCAGTGTTGACCTCCCCACTGACACCAACCTGCTCCTGAGCTCCTCCAGAGCCTCTCCTCCTCCTCCTTCTCCTCCTCCTCCTCCTCCTCCCTGGGCCAGACCCTCTGCCCTCCCTTCCCACTCCAAGCACACGTGGGCACACCATCCAGCTCCTCCCAAAATGCCCAGCTTTCAGGAGCCAGCCCAGGCTCCTTCCCTGTTTTCTCTCTGGGATTCCCATACAGACACCACAGGACCATCCCACTCCCTGACGCCGCCCAAGTTCCATGCCCTGTGTGTCCGAAAGGCCCTTTTCCACCCCTGGGTCTCCCAGAGGGGCTGTGTGTCCTGGGAAAAGCCTGTAATGTTGCTGGAACTGCAGGGTTTGACATCAGACCCCCCACGCTGTGCTTTCCTGGGAAAAGACATCCAAGAGGATCCGTATCAGCAAGGGCTGGGTACACCTCGCAGTGCAGGGAAGCAGAGGGCAGGAGGACTGGAGAGTGTTGATAAGGGGATAATTATTATCCCTCCAGCTAATTAGCCGTCCCCGGGTATTTTGTTGGGTGGTGTGGAAAGTGTCGGAGCAGGGACTGTGGGAAGCAGGGGCAGGACCCAACACAATCCTCTGTGGGAAATGGGAGGGAGAGCAGGAGGGAGGGTTGGATGGAGCAGGTGAAAGGGAGAGTGGAAAGGGAAGGCCCAGGGAAGACAAGCCTGATCCTCACCCAGCACTGGCTGATGATGAAGGCCTGGTCCACAGTAATGGATCCTCCAGGGCAGGAACTTCATCCCACGGCCGGAGGAAAGCCAGGCACTGTTGATGTCACACGCTGCAAACCCCAGCGAGATGGAGGAGAATAATTCCATAAATCACAGGAAAACCTGGGAAAACCTGGCAAGGGTGATGCTTCTCTTGCAGCCCACAGCAAAATACCGCAAAGCCTGGAGCATTCCAGAAAGGGTGCGTTTGTTGTGGGCCAAGATGCTGAGCCCTGGGATGTGGCAGATCCCCCGTGGACAGCAGAGGGCAGCTGGAGAACTGAAGCCCTGGGAAGGTTGACAAAGGCTGAGCAGCTCCTGGGGCTGCAGGACAGGACTGACGGACCCCCGGCACTGCAGGGAAGGTGCCCTGGGCAGGGGGGGTTGGCACAGAGGGGGCAGATACTTCACCACAAGCAACACTCGTTTCACCATCCCCACCCACGTGTCAGCTTGGGGAAGGCAGGAGAGACCAGAACACAGGGGATGCCCAGGAGGGGTGGGAGGTGCAGGAGAACAGGAGGCAGCACCGAGGGCACAGCCACTTGCAGCTGGTATGTGTAGGTTTAACTTTGAGGAGCTCCTCATTCCTTCAGGTGCAGAAGGGGCACAGCAGCTCTTCCACGGAGAGGCATTTGGCCCAGAGGCTGGAGGTGCACATTTGTGCCCAGAAACCTGCCAGTGGCACAAATCCTGACCTGGAACAGGCCCTTTCCCACTGGTTTCTACTCTATAATCCATCACTGCTCCTCCTCCAACCACTGCTGTGCCATCTGACCCTCTGGCAGCAGGGACTGGGCTCAGAGACACAAGGAACTGGGAAGGGTTGAGAGGCCACCCAGTTCAAAATGTGGCTGAAGGTTTTAGGAGCATCCACAGAAGGTAGAAATGAGTGGCCAAATGACAGAGGAAGAGAAGAGGGGGCAGAGAGGGCAAACCCCAGTGTTCTTTGCACCACCTTGGCACATTGGTACCACACATCCAGCCCTTTCCGGGGGCAGCTGGAACGGGCAATGACAGAGGTGGGCAGGGCCAGGAGAGCAGAGGGTGAGTGGGAAAGGCCACAGGGTGGGAGGGGAAGGTGCTGCTCAAGTCAGGGACCCCCCCTCAGTCCCTCTCTGCACAAAGAGCACCCACTGCTGCTCCTCCCTCCACTGCTCAGCAGCAGGACAGGGATGGCAGCCCCAGAACACCAGGACTGCTCTTCCCTCACTGCCACGGTGCCTGAGGCCACAAGGCAGAGGCAAAAAGCCCTTTCTGGGGGCTTTGGCTGGTGAGTTGGACCCAGAACGTGTGGAGGGGCAGCTGGGGATTTTGCAGTGTGGATTTTGCAGCCCAGCCCGTCCTTCCCCCCGTGCTGAGCTCCCTGCGGGCACAGCTCCGGAGCTGGGCAGCAGCTGGGGGAGACACACAGACAGCTCCCTTTGATCTCCTATTCCCTTTGGAGCTGAGATCCTTCTCATGAGGGAACAGACACCTCTTTCTAGCTGAGAGTCACTGTCACCAACAATAGATACCAGAGTTTGTTCTGGAGGCTTTTCACCCCGAACTACTCCCTCCTCTGATGCCTTTGTCCCTTAGCTGTCCCCAATTTCTTTCCCAGCCCAGCTGATGGTCACCAGCCTAGCACATGACACCAGTGGGAGCCTTCCCCTTCAGCCCAACTTCTGCCAGGTCAATCCAACCTGATCCAACCCATCCTGACTGCAGCTCCTCAACCCACACCCATCACCAGCCCCAGGCACCACCAAAACCAGAGAAGCCCCTTCTCAGGGACCTCCTTAGTGTGACACAACGCTGGTCTCCTGGGCAAGAGCTCTGCCCTCCCTGCACAAACTGCACTGAGCCCCAGGGGGTCCCCACATGGGAAGCCCAAAGGTGGCCTCAGCCCCCATAAACCCTGGATGGTGACTCCCCTCTCGCTCTTGGGGTCGAGGAAGAGGCTCCAGTGAACTGTGCCCTGACCCCAGCCTGAGCAGCCAGGCTGTGTTTGCTCCACTCCAGCACCACTCGAGTGCAGTGTTAATGAGCACCCAGCCAAGTAGGACAACAGCCCTTTTCACACACAGAAATCCAACTCCCAACATGGATACTCTCCAACAGCCTAAGTGCCCTCATTTGCATTAGGAATTCGAGTTCAATGCATACACAATCTTCTGCTGTGGTGCAACCTCCTAAATGAATTCCAGACATGGGGAAAACAGACCCAAAGGACCACCCTCCGATCCCCCCGCAGGAGCTGCATCCACACCGAGAGCCAGGGAACCAGGGGCTGTGGTGACCGGGAAGTCCCTTGTCCACTGGAGGTGACACAGGCCTTCCAGGACCAGGATGGGTTCATATTTGGTCCCCAGTGACCTGAAGGTCTGCTCTGCCTAGGGAAGCAAACACCTCCACACGCAGGTGCTCCAAAGCATGCCCTTCCCAGCAGCTCAGGGACCACGGAGCAGCCCTGGCACAGTGCAGGGGCAGAGGGAGAAGCAGGGAGGAGGAATGTGGAGGTGGACTCCAGGAAAAGGACACGTGGGCACAGCACCAACTTATCTGCTCCTCGAAGCAGGCAGAGGAAGAAAGGACAAAGCTGTCCTGAGATAACGAGGCAAGATAAGGAGAGCGAGAGTGAGGGCAGGAACAAGCCAAGGGCTGGGGCAAGGAGGGAGGAGAACAATGACATGGAAGCTCTCCCTGGTCAACACATCAGAAGTCACAAGGTTGGAGTAACCCTCAAAATCATTTGTGCTCCAGAAACTATTATTTGCCAGGTTTCTGCTGAAGTCTCATCCAACCTACGGTACCCGTGACACTTCCTGCTCTTCCAGGAATGAAAGCAGAAGCTGCCTTCCCAGAAGGGCAGAGCAGTAAAAGAAATAAAGACCAAAGCTTTAGGAAAGATCATATTTATTGGTCAGACAGAATGACTTTGCCTCTTGCACTTCTTGAGGATCCATCACAAGGAAAAGGCCAACTGTTAAAAACCAAACACTTGTGAAATTTGGCTTTCTGGGTCATGGAAAACCACCCGAGCCAAAGGAGGAAAAGCTGCTCTCCAGGGCAGCGACAGCCCAGCCCCTCTCCTGCAGGGTCAGCCACATTCCTTCACCCCTCCCCAGTACTTTTACATTGATTCCATTAATGCAGTAAAAAAAATGGTAAGTTAAAACTTAACCTCAGTTTAAACAGAACTGACACAGCTTTGGTTTGCACCCCTCATTTACATGGGCAAATCAGAACCATAAAATCGTTTTAAATGAGTACAACAGATCCATGCAGGACTGGAGCTCTTGTTCTCCAAACTGGTTTTACCTGTGTCAGTGCAGCCTGCCTTTGAAGCAAAGCTTCACTCCTCCTTTTCACCATAGCACTGCTGCTCAACACCCAGGCAGGGGACTGGGGCCAGGCCATCCCTTCTGTTTCAGGATCAATTCCCAGTTTGGAAGCATCAAAAATCAAGACCCAAGCACCTGGGAAAACCCTCCAGGTGCTGTGGAGGGACACGATCCAGCAAAGAACACACCTGAGCCACGACAGCCCTTTGTTCCAGTGCGCAGAGTTGGTTCACCCTAGAAGACTCAAGAACAGAATTCCACAAACACATGGACATACACAATTAAAAAATATTTAATCCAGAATTTTAGAGGATTAAAAAAATAACTCATTTCAAAATAATTCTGATGTGTGTGGCCTGCTGAGCTCCCAAGTCTGGCCTCTCCCTGTCTCCATCATCCTTCCCTCTCCCAACCACCGTAACCTTCTTCCTTGACACGTTCCAGTGCACTCCAAGGAAAACAAGAAGGAGCAGCTCATTACCAGGAAGGAAATATCAAACACGTGGCTCAGCAGCGTGATTTTTCCAAGCTCCTGGTGGAATTTTTCCCCTCTCGAAGCAGGCAAGCACTCCTCAGTGTGCTCCCAGCCTGTGCCGAGGTGGGAGCAGCAGCAGCTTTCCCACAGGCAGCAGGACCAGCGCAAGGTTCCCTCCAGCACTGTGGACCTCTGAGCCCCCCCGAGCACCACAGCGCAGCGATGTGCTCTGGGGCAGCTGCTCTGCTGGGGCTCACACCCCAAGTTTTGGCAAATCCCAGCCCGCTGTCCCTGCAGCCAAGGGGTGCTTGTCCCACTTGGATGCGCCGCTGCCTGGCCCCAGGCCGAGGCCAGCGGGTCCCTAAATGCTGTCGTAGGGCACGGCGAGGCCGATGTTGTAGTTGTACCCCGTCACCTCGGCGTAGGACGAGCGGCAGATGGGCAGGACGCTGTCCCCTGCCAGCTGCTCCACTGAGAACTCGTAGCAGTAGATGATGCCTCGGTACCTGCACGGGGCACAACCAGGACACACCACTGCACCCTCATGGCACGCTGGGGACAGGAGTGACCACCACAAATCGACAAACCCGGCGCTTCAGGAGCTGAGTGTAAAGCCCTTCCCTTCTGCACTAGTCCGAGCAGCCTGAAGGGAGAGAAGTCCCTCCTGGCTCCTTGCAGGGACCCAGCAAGCCCTGGGAATGAATCACTGCCTCCAGCACTGCAGAGATGTGACTGTCATCTGCTGGAACACCTCCAGCCTATTCCGCACGGGGGAAGACAAGCACATTGTCGTTTGATAGTTCAATCAGACATGGAACAGGCTGAGATGCAAATATCAAAATCTGGAGTTTAAATACCAGTGGTTTTCCTTTAGGAGGAGATATCATTACTAATATTTAGAGCATGAAAAGGGCTGCATTCCCTGTCTGGCTTCAGTGCCCTTTATGTTCCTCTGCTGAGAAAGCAATGCATTTTTTTGTGCTCAGGAAAATAAACAGCCAATTCCTCACTTGTTTTGAAAACCTTATCCTGAAACTTTTTTTATTTTATTTTAATGTTTTAGATACTATGTACCTCCTCTCTTCCCGCTCTGGATTATGACTCAGGGGCTTAGTGTGCCATTTTAAAAGATAAAAGAAAGCAGATCTGTGGGAGCTGCCTGAACTCACTTGCGGTGCACGGCGAGGTCGTCGTCGGTGCTGCTGCTGCCCCGGGGATTCTTGTCCTCAGGGATGTGTGCAGTGATGAGGCTGTGAGAGTTGAACCACACGTGGCGCACTGGATGTCTGAAAAGCAACCCACAGCGCTGGGGGAGGTGCCACCTGCACTGCACTCCTCCAAGGCAAGGGCAGGGAAGGAAGCGCTCCCAATTAAACACGGATTTGTTTAAACTGATGCCCTCTCTATGGCCAGAGACTGGGAACCTGCACCTCTGGCTCCTCTCCTCCAGCCTGGAGCAGGAACCTGCACCTCTGGGTCATCTTCTTCAGTCTGAAGCAGATCCCACATCTTCTGTTCTTACCCAGAATGGCCAGAGACTGGGAACCTAAACCTCTGGCTCTTCTCCTGTGGCTCTTCTCCTCCAGTCTAGAGCAGATCCCAGATCTTCTGTTCTTATCCAGAAAGGCCAGAGACTGGGAACCCAAACCTCTGGCTCTTCTCCTCCAACCTGGAGCAGATCGCATGTTTCTATCCCCATCCAGAATGACCAGAGGTTGGAAACCTGCACCTCTGGCTCTTCTCCTGTGGCTCTTCTCCTCCAGCCTAGAGCAGATCCCACATCTTCTACCCCCATCTAGTGGGCTCTTACCAGAACACATGTGGAGGCCAGGAAATAGTTCTGAACTCGGCAGCACGCAGGCTGTAAGGGGTGGGGGCTGTATGCTTGTTTGCTGCTTTAAGGACTGCAGCATTCCTGGGAAGAGCAGGATGCTTCCCAAAAGAAAGGGTAAGGACACCCAGGACTCCCCATAGCACTGAGCTATGGCTGATCTAGAAAAGCACTCTGTGGGATAAGCTAAGAATCACAGAATCATGGAATATCCTGAGCTGGAAGGGACCCACAGGGACCATCCAGTCCTCCCAACAATCCCACTCTGTCCCTTTGTTCAAACCCTCCTGGAGCTCTGGCAGCCTTGGGGCTGTGCCCACTGCCCTGGGGAGCCTGGTCAGTGCCCACCACCCTCTGGGGGAAGAACCTTTCCCTGAGATCCAACCTGACCCTGCCCTGACACAATTCCAGCTGTTCCAGGGTCCTGACCCTGCTCAGAGGAGGAGATGCAGCCCCCAGTGAGCTCTGCCCTCAGTCTCCTCTTCTCCAGCTGGACAAGCCCAGTACCCTCAGCTGCTCCTCGTGTGGCCCCTCCAGACCCTTCACCATCCTCCTGTCCTTCCTCCGGATGCTGAATCAGCTCCTCACTCCTCTTCTCTCACTGGTGAACAAACCAACTCCTTTCTGTTCACAGAGGAGTAACTTCTCCCCCCAATGAAGGGGCTCATCTCCGCCATCCCAACCTATCTCCTGTCACCTCCCTTGGCTTCTGCCCTTGTTGTTCCATTCCATGGATAACAACACCCTCCCGTTACCTAAGAGGGCCTGTTTGACTGAAGTGATCCCTTCTGATTCCTCTATAAAGAGTACTTTAAATGTTTAATCTAATGGTTTCAGTGTGAGTACATCCCCAGGCTCAGCCCTGCCCTGCCTGCCCTCCTCCTGCAGCAGCACTAATGAGCGTGCCAAGGAGACAATCAATGCAATATTGTCCTTAATGCATCAGCCACATCACAACAGGCTTTATCATTCCCAGGGTCAACGGAGAAGGCAATACCTGCTATTAATCAATGACAGCTCCAGCTTGAACTTCTCTGGCTGTAAATACCTCATCTAGCTCCTCTTTGGGGAAGAGGCATTAAAAAAAAAAGAAATCAGGATTTATCTGTTCATTTTATGTCTATCACTCAGACTTACAAGGGGCTAAATCCTTGAGTCTTCATCCAGACGAAACCAAAGCCCTGGGAATTGTGCCTTGATCAGGAAATCTTAATTTGGCTGGAGTAACTGGCAGCTCCAGGATGCTGATCTCTGCTTGTACTTCCAGTACTGTACTACTTGTGCTTTCAGTACAAAGTGGTATTTTAATATTGAAATGAGTTTAAATCCTGGCTTTGATCGTCACCGCCAAGGGAATGTGTGAACGCGATGAACAGAAACGCAGGGGCTGGGGAGGGATATACTGCATAGGGACACTGGAAACAACAGCCAGGCCAGCATTTGAAACCCAAGGTTCAATAGGTAGCGAGGGTGGGGATGGGGCAGGGAGAAGGCAATAACCAAACTTCACGGGAAAGCCAGAGGAAACCATTTCCCTGCTCCCTCCCAGAGACCGAAGCACTCCTTAACTAATGAGCAACGAGCCCAAGACAGCTAAAGGGCACACAGAGAAACACACGACTCCAGGTGGGGAGCCAATCTGTTCCCAAATCCCAAGAAAACCGAACACAACTCCCCAAAATCCACCCTTTGGGCGTGTTTTGGATCACCCCCTTCCCACGCTCCCCCAGAGCCCAGAACCCCCCCCGGAGCAGCATCCCACACAAGTTACCTGGCATGCATCTCCCAGAGCTTGGTGCCCATGCGCTGGTCCCACACGCAGAGCAGCCCCTCTTCTCCCCCGCTGACGATCTTCCAGTCGTCCATCTGCACTGCAGACACTCCCAGCTGGTGGGCGTACAGGGAGCACACGGCCTCGCTCCGGCGCACGTCGAACACCCTCACCCTGAACCGAAGCACACAAGCGGCAGGGATAAAACCAGCTCTGGACGTGCAGCATGAGGATTCTGGGGGTCGTGGAAACACATCTGGGACAGCAGCAGTCCCGTGGCCGCTCCAGGGCCGGATAATCAGTTTGGGCCATACTTTTCAGCACTGAATTTTCACTTGGATTTCTTGTTATCAGGAGGTTTTTTCAGGAAGACTTCTGCCACCAGCCAGAACCTCTCGGACTCTTTACAAGTCCCAGGACCTAAAGAGGGCCTCTTTACTGATCCTAAGACCNGAGATGAGCTTTAATGTCCCTTCCAGCCCAATCCATCCTGTGATTCTCTGAGTTTATGACACAAAACGTTAAGTGAAATTTGGAGGAAGCCCCTCCACCTGTGCCTCCCCAAACATCAGCATTGCCACAAGGCATAAAATACTGTGTTTTGGGCACCCTGGTAACAAACCCTACCCCTGGTACCCAACCCACACCCCCTGTGCATGAGGGGTAATGTCAGTACCAGGACCAAGGGAAAGGACCGTGATTACAAAGATTTCAGAAGAGACTAAATGGGTGGCAAATTAAAAGCCATATTTCTACCCTTGACTTAATCACCAATATTAAAACAAAGCTATCCACAAGCAACCAGCAACTCTTCTCCTTTCAAAATGAAACTACTGGCTGTGGGCAGCACCCCTGGTTTTCAGACATTACTGACCACTCAGAGAAGGCATTTTGAAGAGAAACATAATGAAGACTCAGCCAGAACAGAACTGTAGGAAAAGAGCTTAGGATTTCAACCACTGCAACAAGGCCACAAAACCAGTTAAAGTTAATGGGGGTAAGCTTTAAACCTGGCACATATCACAAAGGAGTGTATTTTTTTGATCCTTATATCTCAAGAGTAAGAGATAAAGCACATAAGTGGATAAAGAAAAGCAGCAAGTGAAAACAGAAGGAAAGGGGAAATACTGATCTCAGATTTGAAAGGAAGCCAGAGAAAGTTCCTCCCAGCTGATGGCCATCAGGAATGGAAGCATCAGGTCCACATTAATTCCAGGAAAGGCCAAAACACACTTGTTCCAACACATTAACTGTACTTTATTCCATACCCCTGCTACGATCCTAATGGTGTTGCAAGCCTTTCCCTTTCCTTTCTCAAACGGAGATTGCATCATATGATTTCACAAATAACACATCTCAGCCACTGAAAGAGGAAGGCGACAGAAGAGTCCAGAACTCCAACAGAGCAACATCCATCTGACATGCAGGAAAACATGTTGGAACAGAGCGAGGAACACGCTCCGTGTGGCTGCACAGCCACCCCTGGGAACGTCCCATCCTCGCAGTGCTGATGGTGACAAAGACTCGCTTCCTCCAGCTCCAGCAGAGAGGGGCTTTGGCTCCACATTGGAGCTGTGCTTTGTGTAAGGATGGCGAGTTTTGGAAGGGCTGCTGTCCTGCCTGTGTTCTGCATGGAAATCAAAGCTGCTCCTGTTTGGAAAGCTCAGCTGGAAGCGAAGATCTGACCGAGCCCTGCTTATTCCATTAGCGAGCGCCCAGGTTCCAGGCAGGTGTCCATGCTGGCACACCCCTGGAAGAATCACAGGCACACTTGTGCTGTTCAGATGTGCTTGGAAGAAAAAAAAGGAAAAGCACGTTGCCAATCCAATGTGATGCTGCAACACAGGCCTGGCACGGCCCGGCTCCTCCTGCCTCAACAGCTGGGCTCAGTGGGAGCACTCCGGACTCATCCCAGATCCAGACAGCCCTAGGGAAGGTGTTCTCATGACCAGGCTTTGACCCTCCTGTTAGACAGGCTCAGAATGAAGCTCCCATGCCTCCAGGAAAGCATGGAATACGTGTTCTGATCCACACCTCTCCGCAGCTGGGCTTGCCATGTGTTTGCTTTCCCAACACTGCTCGCCATCCCAGCTTCCACCGTGGAAAAGCAGGGATCAGCACACGCTCCCTGCTGTCACATCTCCTGCCAGAGTGAGGCACAGCTCAGGAATCAAATAAATCAGCACTGCTTCAGGAGTAATTTTGATGGAAAGACAGATTTTACAGGTCCTACCAAAAACATTTCCCAAGCGCTGCTTCTCAAAATCACGGCTTTAAATAAAAGAACTGCACGTTCCAGTGGAATCGTGGAAGTGCTGTGTTTAATTCCAGCAGTAAGCGTTCCCACTGGCCACCAGCAGTTTGAACTCTCATGGCAGGGTCTGTATTTAGTACAATTGCTCCTTACCAGGGCTGTGGGGATTCCAGTCTCATTCCACCTGTGGATGCCCAGCACCTTCATGCAGCATCACTCGTGGTCCTGCCTCCTGGATGCCAAACTTATTTGCGGAACTATTAACTCCCAACTCCTCGCTATTTTAGTGACAGCCACTCCCCTGAACTCAGCCAGTGCTTGAGCTGAAAAACCAAAAGGCTTTCTAGAGGGGAAAGGGCACAGACTGTACTCTGCTATGAAAGGAGTAAATTCCAGTCCTGCTGGAGGGATAACAACTCAGCTACTCTCCTTTCACCATGCAAGAGATCAGAATTGGAGGTAGTTTGACTGGGGAGCTTTGGAACATCAATTATCTGCTTTCAGAGGGGAAAAAATCCCTCACAAGGATTCGATTCCTCTTGTCAAACTTCAGATATTTCCTTGCCCTGGGTGCTGAGGAGTGTGAGGTTTGCCTGCACTGCCTATTCCCCGAGAAGGAGTGGGAGGGGGGGAAAGAAAAAAAAAAAGCTGTTTGACAAAATAATCATTTTTGCAAGCTGCTGCTCTGGCGGGACAGAGGTCTGGGATTTGGCAGAGGGAAGTGCCCGCCTCCCAATCTGATGCCACCACCGCAGCAGAGCACCACCTGCAGCCTGGTGCCCGGCACGGAAAGGAGGAGGGAAGGAAGCAGGAGCCATTAGGGACTGGCTCGCTGCCATCCCACATCTCCTTTGGAGCACTGGATCAGACCCCACAAACAACTCGCCAAAAAAAGAAAATCTAAAAATTGGCCTCAAAGGGTCTTTTTAAGCACTTTAATCCTTTCGCGCTGCCTGTTCCCAGCGTGGCCATTCCTGGCACTGCCTTTTGGGCTGGGAAAACCCGACTCCCCAAGCCAAGGAGTTAAAGAGAAAGCTGCTAATCAGCTAAATAGAAGCTGGAATCTGTTCATATGAAAGTCTCTCTTTTTTTCTGTCACCTGAGGGACACCACAGTGTTCTGAAACACACTCTTGACATCATTTGGCAGACGGGCCCCTCTCATCCTACAGGCTCCATCCCTTCGGTTATTTTTTCAATATCCGAAAGTGAGCTTTTAAATGCCAAACTAATTTTGCGGGTGGCGGTGGGGAAGGGGAAGATATTCCAAGTGGTCTCGCTGGGCTGAGCACCAACTGCGTCCACCAAATGGCTTGCAAAGCAAGTCTTCCCATGGAGCTTCACCCACAGGCACGGCCAACTATTACCTAATAGTTTGTTCCTCAAGTTCACGCTGGAAATAATGGAAGAGAAAGCAATTCCAGCAGGTCCAGATGTAGGACAGCAGGATGGGAGGGCAGCAAAGCGGAGATGGGCTGGGTGGCACCTACCTTCTGTCCTTATTGCCTGCAACAAGCATGTGTGGAGGGCTGGCGTGGAGGTTGACACACGTGAAGTCACCTATGGAGTTGCCCACCTTGGTCAGGCACTGGTTGGTTTCCAGATTGTAAAGGAGAATCTGCCAGGAGGAGAACAAAACACGGGCTAAATTCATCAGGAGCACCACAGCTGCAGCACAAAGGGGGGTTGTTACCACCAGGGATGTTTTGCAGCACTCACTTCTCAATCGAGATACAGGTTTGTTCCTTTTAAGAAGGGCAGCAACGCCCTCAGAAATAAGGAAATCGAGTTTCCCAGTGGGTTCCAGTGCCACCCAGTATCAGACAGGTGCAGCTCTCAGGCAGTTTCTCCAGGTCAAATCTTTAAGGCTTCCAGGGAAAAGCAAACAGCTCCTTCCTCAACGTGAATATTTGAAGGAGCAGTAGAAGTGAAGAGCATCAGCACTGAGAAGATGGGCTGTGTGGGGCAGTTCAGCAGGAGCTGCAGAGCAGAACTGAGCACGGAGCTTTGGTGCAGATTGCACAGCTGAGGAGAAACGCTGCATCTGAAGTGGCAGCTCAGATGGCAAAGGCACAAAAACAACTCGGATTTTAGGCAACACGAGATGATTCAACCGGAGCCTGGACGAGAGGGACGAGTTGTTCCCCCTCCTCAATCAGTTTAATCACGTTTGCTGTCTTTCTTCTGGGGCCAGATGAGGTTTATTTGCTTGGGCCTTTCAATTTAGGAGAACAAGTCATTTTAGAAACAGAAAAATACAGTGGTCAGAGCCCAGTGGAGCACAGCACTGCACCTGCTCTTACATAACTTCCCCAGCACTATTAAATTTCATGGTGATGCTCCTTTAAATTAAAAGAAACCTGCACAGCCCATGAAAGGAGTTCATGGTACTTAAAATACCAGGAGAAACTCGTGGCTCCCATGGCAACATCAGCATGGCCACCTCAACGTCACATCAATATTCTTTACCTCTAACTGGCTGATTATAGCCACAAGCAGCTTAATAAATATTACACAATCTGGAGGTATTATTTCAACATTTGCCAGACCAGAGACACTGATGCTGCCTGGCCTTTTATTTCCTGTTTGTGCAATTGATTCTGTGATGGAGGACTGGGCAACAAAAGGGAAGCTCTAAAGATCTCCAGGAATACTACAGAGGAATTCACAGGGTTCCTCCACCTGCCACTGCTCCCCAGTAAAGAGCAGGCAGGGTTTATTCAGACATATTATCAGCTCCCTGTTAGGATCAACACATTCACATCTGACTTAGTGCTTATAAGATTTACAATCTCCCAACTAAGCCTTTGTGAACTTATCTGCCTCAAATACCAGTCTTCAACGTGTTATTTTTCACCCTTAACACCCAAAAAGCCAAAGCAAGGAAAGCCCTACCATTGCAGGGAGACTTGGGGCATAAAAGCTGCTAAAAAAAGAATTTATACTTCGCCACCAAGGGAAAAGTTGCTGAAAACCGCATGGAAATGTTAGTCTTTGAGGGAGAGACCAATTTACAGGCTGTTCTCACTTGCAGCCCAGCTCCCAACAGCTCCCTAACCAAACCCAGAGATAATGATCTTCTGGCAAAGCTACCTCGAAAGGAGTTTTCAGTGTAAAGGAAATTAATATCTGGGCCTGGCAACCAAAGCTCTCCTTGGAAAGTTCTGAACAAAAGACAAAGTCAATAAAGTGCTGAATTCAACTTCAGGAGGATAAATGATGGGGTCAGGAGCAATGTATTCCAGCTCCCAGCGGAGCCCCTGCCCCAGCCCTTCCCAGCTGGATGGAAAAACTCAGGAGAGGGGAGGAGAGGGCCAAAAGCCGCTTTCCCAAAAGTCCCCGGGGGCTAATGCTGACAGGGAACATCCAGAAACTATTAATTTACCTAAATGACCACGGCTCCCTTCCATCCCATAAACATATGAGACAGACTTGAAGGCTCAGTTATGGCCATGGAAGGCTGTGATGAAGAATTGTTTCCAGGCAGCATTTAAAGATTCCCCAGCTCTCCATCGGAGCAAATGGCCCAGGTTCTCCTGTCTGCACCTCAATTCCAGCCCCGGGGCACAACTCACAGCTACCACCAGCTGAACAATCACTTCATTCTCCTCACACAACTTGTAGGTGGCCACCAATTTAAAGCATTTGCAGCTAAGAATCTGTAAAAATATAAAGATTCACATCCACAAATCCGGGAGAAAAGCTTTTGTCTTATCATCTCCTATCGCCTCCAGTTCCTTCTCTTCTCATGCCAGTCTCTGTTCTTTTAAAGATTGCTCATTTTCAATCAATAATGACACTGTTAAAATAAAATTTATTTTAGATGTTATCATGCTCACGTGTATTTCTAGCCAATTAGCCCACCACTGGAAGATCCTCTTTGTGATTTTCAGCATCCAGGTTTTGTCTGTCTCTAAATTCAACCTGTCTGGAGCAATTTCATGCTCTGTAAATGAATTTCAAAATGTTTTCGTGACAAACTGATAGGCAAGGAAGCCAAAAGCACTCAGGGTGCTTTTTTTAAGTCTGAATAATGATTTCTCGAAGACAGGGGTTTAAAAGCACACCGAGGACAATTCTGAGGTTCTGATGAGATCTCCTCTAATGTCCCAAGGCAAGAAGGATTTTCTTTACAAAGGCCAAGGAGAAAGAATGGAAATACCTGGTCAATAGGGACTTGAAATAAGGGCCTGTGTGTTAAAGGGCAGATAAAGCCTGAGATCTTTGGGAGGTTTCTAATCCTATAATGCACACTGCAAAGGGATTACCCTTTCAGAGGTATTTATAATCCTATAATGGACACCCCAGACCAGTGACCTAATAGGTACCAAGTGAAGGTAAGTGACCCAGGAGCACTTGGGTGTGAAATGAAGTGTCCTGGGATAAGACACTGACGAGATGCCTGTCCCCAGGGGGACCTGGGGGACACAGGGGAGGAGAAGCACTAAATGCCCCGGGCAGATGTTCCGGGGACCCAAGGCACAGAATAAAGAGTGTTACCTATTAACATCAGCCAAATGAAAAGTCCAAGTTCTTGGCCAGGAGCCAACCAATCTCCCAGAATGCTCAATAATTCAAGGAGCCAGAAATAGCCAGAGTACCTCCACCATTATGTTTAGTTAAAGACCACAGAGATTAGAAAACACATTATCCATCTCGGAGGCGATTCTTTGCATGTTACAAGTCCCTTAACGACCTTTACCATCCCTCCCTCTCCCTCTCTCTCTTTTAATAAGGCTGAGCAAATGGGACTTCATTTTATCCACTGCCACAGACTAGTGCTATTAATTATTCATGCTCATACTCTCCCTTTTGTTAAGGCAGTGCATTAGACTAATTTCCCTCTTTACTGGGTGACTTGGGCAAGGCTCAACCTGTGGCCACTCTTGGATGGACGCTCCAAGAAGCTGGAAAACCCACGAGCCAAGGGAAGAAAGGAAAAGTTACTGCAGTGCCCGGCCCTGCAGAGCAGTGGGGACAGGGAACTCTCTTTCAGAGCCATCCAAGAACTCCTGAAAGACGACTCCAATTAATTCCTGAAGAATGAAAGTCTCTGCAGCCAGAAGAGCTGAGCTGGGAGCTTTGTTACACCATGCAGCTAAGTGAGGTCAAGCGTGGTCGATGTACTCTGCTTGAGATACTTCCAAGAAAAACCAAGGAACTGAAGGAAATGCTGTTGATGGAACTCTTCCATGCGTGTCCAAGACCCCAGCAGGTGTTTTGGGATCCTGGGTTGTTGGAGATGTCTTTTTTGGACGGAACATTAAAACAACAAATCCCTGAGCACTTGTTATCAAAGAGCCTGTGGTACTTTCACCAAGAGCAGGGGTGTCCAACCCACTGTCCTGGCCCAGAGCCAGCACACAACTGCTCTGTGGAGGGGCTGCTTTCCCTCTGCAATCCCATTCCTGCCTCCTCTCCAAACTTAAGGCCACCGAGACCCAGCTCTCCCTCAGAACTGGGCAAAGCACTCTGCGTGTGCTGTGTTTTCAGTTCCTACTTAGCTGAAGTACCGAAGGGAGGATGATAAATATCAGCAAAAAGTGTCACTGTGAAACCACGCTCCAAACCTACATCCTTTTCCTCACTAACAACACACAGGATACATTAAAGAACCACTTTTTCGGAAAGAATCATTTAGGATGGAGCTTTCTGTCATTTCAGAGACAGAAGAGCAAAATAAAATAAACCCTGAGCTGCTCAAAGAGGCAGAGGAACAAGCAGCAAGCCTGGCTATAGAATTCACATTTATTTTCATTTATTCTCCCCTTTTCCTTCTGTCCATCCCTTTGCCAGCTGGAAAAAACATTGCCTGAATACACACAAATACTGCCAGCAAAAGACAGGGTCGTGAGATTTCAAGTCCACCATAAATAAAAAGGGATCTGTTTTTCTCTCAGATCAAACCCATCCAATTCAGAGGGTACCTACACAAGCAGGAAGGCAATTCCACATGCGTTTGTGGCACAACTCATCAAATTAAACACAACATATGGTCCACACCGCTGCAAGTTTGGATTTTATTCCTGAAGTGATGTGGTAAAAGAATATTTTTAAAGTTTACAAGCCTCAGGGGCACAGTTTCCCAGTGCAAATGTATTGGATTGCCTACTGTAAATACGGCACATAACGCTGCAACAACAACAAAAACAATTCCACTGTTAACAAATGCAGGGTCAGCACGTTGATCCTTGTACACAGAGATAAGTGTTCTGGCTCCATAAATTCAAAGATGAGCTAAGATTTAAAAGGAGCAGCTGAGGGAGACAGACAGACAATCAGAGAGAAAGAAAAAGAGTAAATCAAACACAAAACAGCCAGCTTGGAAAAAATAAATAAATAAAAAAAGCAGTTAATATCCATGAATAATGGATGTTTGATTTAAAAGCAGTTTACTCCAATATGATGTAATTTTTGACAATCAGCCAGAGAGACTATTTTGCAGGTTCTTGCCAGATATAAGTCATTGTGTAAAGCTGGTAACGCAGCGGCTCCTCGGAGCATGTGGAAAATTGACTTTCATGCCATCCTGGAGGTGACTTCAGGCTGGCAAACACACGGGCTGAGCTGCACCAGGAGCCTCGAGCCATGCTCAGGGACCCGCAGACACCCCAGAGCCCCGACAGCTCGCGGCCAACCCAGCAGGGAAAGCAGCTCCCGCTCCTCCACCTGCTGCAGAGTCACCCACGGAGCTCCACACAAGTGGAGCTGGTTGGTTTTTCCCCCCCTTTGAAGTTTTCCCCTGCCCCGAGTTCCAAAGTGAGACTCCAAGCTGGTGGGAAGGAGGAGAGCCAAGCCTTGCGGCAGCGCTGCCAACGCACCTGCAGCCCTCGCTGTTCCAGCCCCGGACACTGCCAACCCCCGGGACTCTGCCAGCCTGGATGGGCCTGGGATGGGCACAGATGTCTGCTAGGACCTGGAATGGGGTCACCACACTCATCTGACTCGTGGCTGGAGGCTCCCGTGCCCGCTGAAGGGAGGTTGTGTTTACCCACCGAACCACCCACTCACTAAAAAACAAGCCCGAGCCACAGAAACGCTTATCGCCCAACACAGGGTAGGACAGGGGAAAGGAAAGTGAGGTAATTACTAAAAACTGAGTCATTCTCTTGGTTTCACACCACCTTGAATACTCAGAGCACGTGCTGGCAGCTGTATCTGCCAAACCTGAGACACCCACCTAAGCCCCTGTGCCAATTTTGAGGCGCTCACGCTGTTGTACAAAGGGGGAAGAAAAGCAGGATGTCACCAATATTGGCCAGTGCAAAAGGGATCAAGTTATTTATTTTAACTTGCAAAATCACTTCTGATCTGATCAATCCATCATGCAAAATTTAGGCGAGGGAAAGTTCTGGTCTCTCTGCTTGACTCTGTTTCTTGTAGTGCCTGACACAACTCGGGTCCTCAGAGAGTTCTGTCCCTGTGACATGATACCAAACAGCTTACAAAGAAAAAGGTGTTTCAAACACCTTTCAACACCTTCAAAGTTCTGCTGACGCTCTGCAGTCCTGCAGCTCCCCAAAGAGAAATGTTTGGGCACGTCCCGTATGCTCAAATGTAAGCCCTGCCCTTTTCCTATGAAAACAAGAGCTCATAAAGATTAATTTATTGAAAACTGGGCGATTTACAAGGGTCACAGGAGTTAAAGTGGGAAAAAACCCAGAACCCCATACTTTTTAAAGAAGACAAATCAAGATTAAGAAAAAAAAATTGGAAGTCTTTGGGACTCAATAAGAACTGGGGACATTTTGACACCAGAGAAGACAATGCAGCTTCCCAGTTAAAGAGGATTTATTTAAAATAAGGTGCAAGAAAGGTGTAACAGCTTATATGAAGCAGTTGTGACCTAAATATATCATCCAAGAGTGACTGAGAATGAAATTCAGTTTAAAGGATTATTTACTGTGGCTGCCCCATCCCTGAAGTGTCCAAGACCAGGATGGGCAGGGCTTGGAGCAACCTGAGCTGGTGGAAGGTGTCCCTGCCCATTGGGACTGAAGGTCCTCCCCCTCCCAATCCAAACCATCCTGTGATTCTGTGAGTTAGAATTTGTTTTTCACTCCCTATTTGTTCACAACAGTGGCTAATTCTGCTGGAGACACATCAGTGAACAGCTGAGAATTCTGCAGAAACATTGAAGCCAGGAGCAAACCCAGGCAGGATTTCAGTGGCTGCTCAGAAGAGCCAGGTGAGGTTGAACACCTTTCTTCAAGTTAAAGCCAACACCAGCTCCAAACAGCTGAAAAAGTGACAGCACCAACAAACAGCTCCCAGGGCAGCTGATCTCAGCATACCCAGCCTTCTGTCTCTAAGCTGGAGGCTCTAAAATCATCCCTTCACTCCCTTCTTGCCCATCTCCCTGTCCTGAAACCAGGTTCAAATCTGTGCACAGAGCAACCAAAACCCACATTGAGCTGTGCCAGATAACACACCTAACACAAAAACTCCCTTGCACGCTCTCGGAAGCTTCTTTGGTGGGAAGAACACCCAAATCCTCCCAATGTTCACTGTCTTTTACCACCATTGAACGCATTTAAAAAATTTGAACTGAATTTTAAATACAGGAGAAAGTCGGGTTGGAGGGTTTTTCCCCACCCCAAGAGGATAGAGCACGTCTAAATCTCAAGAAATAACCCACAAAGCTCACCTGAGCTCCAGCAGGAGACCAGACCCACCTGAGAGCAGATGGGAGGTTCTAAATCCACCAGCTATGAGAAAAGCTCTGGTCAGAGCCCACAGTGAGGGGGAGGATTGCATCAGAAACCTGATGAAGTCAACCCTGACATTCATCATGCTGCCTGTTCAAGAGGTTTGTATCCTCACGTGAGGAGCACCAGAGCCAGCTCGTGGACCTGTGGCTTTGATTTCAAACCCAAAATCCAAACGTGAGCACCCCCACTTTGTGGGCTCCAAATGTGGCTCCAAACGGGGTGAGGTGTTGTTATTCCTTCACATCATCCCTCAGGGAATGCCAGGAAGGAAGCACCAGGAAGGAAGAGCCTGGAATCAGTTTTCCCTGGGGTTCATCACCTGGGCTGTATTGTTACACATGTACAAGCCTAGAGGGGAACACAGTATTCCCAGAATTTGGAATTTAAAGGAAATAGTGCATCCCACATTGACTTAACACAGCTGAAATAACCCTTTCTAAAGAAATTCTTCATAGCTTCATATGTAAAAAAAGAGCTCCACGAGCAACACCCAGACAAACTTCCAAGAAACAGCAGCTGAAGCATTTCTGTTCTCCCCTCATTCCTGCAGGGATGTCTGTCATCTGACAGGAGGCAAGTCTAGGCCACGGATTTGATGTTTTTCTCCTCTCTGGCATAAAAGATCCTACAAAATTTATGCCTCAGATCTCGACTCTGCTGTCAAAATTTGGTTAAAATTAGCAGAGGATTAAAAACAGAGAGAGGGAGGATGCTGGCTTCCCTAACAACTCCCATCCGAAGCAGGTTACTAGGCAGGAGCAAGGGGATTGGGAGCTCACTCCCAAGGGAAACAACCCCGAGGAAAACAAAGAGAAGCCCCAAGTGAGAAACACAGCCAGCAGCAAAGGGGGCTGCGATCCTCCAGCGCTGCATTTCCAAGATGGAAAGCTCTCCCCAAGACAGATTGCCAGCTTGTGACCAGAGTAATCAGCCGATGCAGAGTCCCTCCACGTCTGCGCGGGGCGAATAATTACCATAAGAGACACCGCTAATTAATTTCCGGCGTGATGTCAGCTGGAGCAGCAGTGCCAGGCGAGTGTCCTTGTCACACACATCCCGGCCCATCGCCCTGATTAGCATGCAGGGCTTCACACAACCTGCCAGGGAGGAGTTCAGGACTGTGTCAGGGAAGACGTCTGGCTTCCCAGAGCCCAGAGTTCCTTGGGGAAGCACAAAGGGGGTTGCAGAGGTGATGGCCCTGAATGAGGCGGTTTTGCCTTCTGACCTCCCACCTCTGCAGGGAAAAACAAGTGGATTAGGACAGCAAAGGAATTAATAAAGGCAGCACCTCCCAGCCCTACAGGTGGTTATTTGTGGTGGCCTCCCCAGAGAACAAGGGTTTGAAGGGGAGATGAGATGCGGCTGGACACGTTTATTCCTCACACGGAGGAAATCCTAAGCAAAGCTTTCCTCTTCTGCTTACTTGCCAAGGAAAATGCTGCATTTTGACACTACAGACCACAGCTCCTTTCATCTGGGTGCTCACCTGCTGCTCCTTCTCCACCTGCCTGAAGAACCCTCCTCCCCTCATTGCTGACAGTCCTTCACAGGTCTGAAGTACAGCACAGAAGTGGAATGAAATTAGGGAGTGGAAAAGTGAGGCAAGGTGCAGGAAAGGGACAGAAACTCTTCTCCAAGCATCTGTAAACAGGTCTCTCCACAGCTTGGTCCCTGCCCTGGAGCTGCCACCAGTTGCCTGGGATCTCAGGGAGGATTCTAACAACCCCCAGAAGCTGTGGCTGCCCCATCCCTGGGAGAGTCCAAGGCCAGACTGGACAGGGCTTGGAGCAACCTGGGCTGGTGGAAGGTGTCCCTGCCCATGGCAGGGGGTGCAACAAGATGAGCTTTAAGGTTCCTTCCAGCCCAAACATTCCATGGGTTTATGATCTGTGTTCCCTCTTTGGGTCTGCCATCCCACAAGAGCCCCTTGGAGCATTCCCTCAGCCATGGGGCTTCAGCAGGGCCACAAAACCACTGTGGTTTTGATCTACCCTGCTCAGAAGTGCTGAAGAAGCAGCAGACTGTGCTACAAGGAGCTTCAAACCCATGACTAATTTTCTTTCCTTTAATCCAAGTCACACCATCCCCACCAAACTGGAAGTAACTCAGTTAAACTACTCCAGAGCACAGCCTAAAACTCATCCTCTCCTCCCAACATCACACATTTCACAGTTGCTCAGGATGCCTCACCAAAAGGGGTGTTTGGGGCTTTTGGGTTGTTTGTTGGGTTTTTTGAGACAAGTTGCCACTGATGCAGCACAAACCAGGTGAGCTGGGCCTTGCTGAGGAGCAGAGATTGCAAAGGGTTTTCAGTGAACTCAGCTGGCTGGACAATAATCCCTCATTTCAGCCCAGGAGAACACAAAGAAGCATCAGATTATTGCACTAAAACAATGTCTTCCCTCTACGGCTGGAGAGCAGGGAAGGAAGAGCACTTTGTTAATCACAAAGGTGTAAAAATCTTACCAGAAGGTAATTAAGTACCTGGTTGGGCTCGTTCAACAACCAGCCAAAGGTTTTGATCCCAAAGGCAGCCTCGTGGGCAGACACATCCAGACAGGTGACGGGCTGGCCGTAGACAGAATGGAGGATCTTGCCAGGACCTTCTGCCTTCAGGAGATAGACAATGTCTTCTGCAGCTGCCACTGCCACCGGGCTCCCCGCAACATCTGGAACCAGATTAAGGAAGTTGACCTAAAAAGAGCAGACCTTTTATTTTTAATACAGCCACAAATTCTTTCACATCTCTACTGCCACGGGCTGAACTGAACAAACTACCCGTGTGTGGTTACTGGCTGTCTCGTGTCATCCCAGTGATGGAGTGATTTCAGACAAAGACCAAGGATTTTATTTCTGAACTTTTGCTAGTTTGGCTACCAGGATGAAATTCAGCTCACAGTCTTTAGAATGAGTCCATTAAAAAAAACCCCCACCCTAATCAGAGCACATTACAATAAAGCATCCCAAAATGTCACCCCAGAGAAAGGAGCAGTACTTAACACACTCATTCAGCTGAAGGGCAGAGAACCCAAAGGTTAAAACAAAAGGGAATATTGTGGCTAGAGCGTGGATAAGGTGCTCCAGAAGAGGAAACACACTGACACCACTCACTTGGAGCAGTTGATGTTCACCCCGCAATCATGCAGAGTTACCCTAAATAAACAGACACACCACATGACTCTGGGACAGCCCAAAAGGAGCTCCCCAACCTCCTGTCACAAGACCATGAGGATGCTGCTCTTCACATTTCAGTAAATAATGGAAGATCCAGCTAAAAAGTCTCGCCATGGGAAGGTTTAAGCTCCTTAACAGTTATTTCTAACCCAGCCTTAGAAGACAGTGTGGAATCTGAGTTTCCCATGGGACAAACTGACTTGTGACAGCAAGCAGGATCCAAAAGTAAAATGGATCCAACTTCAATGGAATGGGTGGTGGGTTTACTGGAAAACCTCTTAAATAAACAAAATGCCCAAATATTTTAAGTACTGCAAAACTGACCTAGGTTTGGAAGAGGGGATTAATCAGGAGTGGTTTAAATCCCTTCACACCCATTAGCTGTGAAGTCAACTTCCTGCATGGGGAGAGAGCTGCAATACTCAATTTATTCCTGCACACTTCCTTCCCCTTCCAAATAAAAGTTGATACACAACTGAGACACAATCAGACTTCAGAGAATGGGACAGGTTTTGGTTCTTAATTAAAACAGTCTCCAAACTTCAGCGACAGAAGGTGCAACCTGAAGAAGCTGCACAGAGTTCCAGCTTCACAAGTGATACTATTAGCTCTCCTGCAATATCCTGCCTCGGAATTAATCAGGCAGCGTTGATCTGGAAGGAGACCTGGAATCTCAGCTCCAATTCTATGCGAGAAAACTGATTTACAAAATGAGCCAACCTAATGCTGACAAAAAAAAAAAAATTAAAAAAAAATAATTAAAACCAGCCAACCCCCTGCACCATATGGACTTGTGTTCATTCTCACTCGTAGCCTAAGCCAGCATTTCACCCTTGCTCCTCAGTGCTGAAAGGCTCATCCATTAACCTGCTCCACAGCCAGAACTCCCAGCTGATAACGCTGTTATCGAGCTCAGGCAACACTCCTCTAAGACTTCTACAAGATCCCTCTTTGTTGAACCAAATACACTCAGGAGCCGCTGGAACGAAGCTGAGCAGGCTGGACACTCACCAGTTTCTGGATTTCAAAGGTTGCTGTGGTTTGCCAGAGGCCTCTGTCACTGGGGGTCTCCACTCGCACCTCGAAGCCAGACGCCGTGGCCACGGCTGCGCCCTCCGCACCCAGAGCTAAAGCCTGGACCCTCTGGTTGTGCTGGTAATGATGGATTGGCTCCTGCCCCAGCAGCACGTTCCAGATGCTAATGGTTCCTGGACACCAAAAAACAACCATTATGTGGCATCTTAGAACGCAGCAAAGCTTTCCAAGAGCGTTTAAAGGCGTAAGGGTGAAGTCTCCTGGAAGAAAGTGAATGACTAGAAAAGAGGCTGTAGGGCAGGAAAGCAGAACCTCAGGATGCTGCGGTTCCTCTGAACCAAGGAACAGGCTCAGGGGAAACTTTGTGTGCTCTGGCCTTCAGCTGAAGGAGGGAATGTTTAAAGTAGACATCAGGAAGGAATCCTTCCCTGGGACGGTGGGCAGGCCCTGGCACAGGGTGCCCAGAGAAGCTGTGGCTGCCCCTGGATCCCTGGAAGTGTCCAAGGCCAGGTTGGATGGGGTTTAGAGTACCCTGGGCTAGTGGAAGGTGTCCCTGCCCATGGCAGTGGGTGGGAATGGATGGGGTTTAAGGTCCTTTCCAGCCCACGCCATTCCCTGACTCTCCGATTCCAGGCTCTGTTGCTCTCTGTAGTAATTCCTAATTTCTGACTTTCCAATAACATCAGTATCCCCCTTGAAGACTCCTTGACTTCTCTCACATTTCCATGTTTGGAGAAGATCAGACTTTAACAGACACCTGAATTTTTGTTCTACTATAAACAGCCCTCAAGCATCAAAAAACACCAAGGGCAAACCCACACTCAGATTTAAGTCACTTTGCCACACACCCAGAAAAATTTTCAGTGAAGAATTCAAAGCGCTGCACACACAGGTCAGGGATTTTAACACCATTTTTAACAGTTTACAACCAGCAGCAAAACTTCTTATCCTGACGCTGTGGAAACACAGAAAACACAGCAGAAATTGTGGCACATGGTGTGATTTTGGGGTGTCCTGTGCAGGGCCAGGAGCTGGACTTGATGGTCCCTTCCAACTCAGGAGCTTCTGTGATTCTGAGATCCCAAAAGCTACAGAATGCAAATCCCAAGGGATACAGGAGCGAACAGAAATCCCAAGGGATACAAGAGTGAACACAAATCCCAAGGGATACGGGAGCGAAGCCAAAACACAGCACATCTGTAGCTGCCTCTTCCCCAGCACGGATCCCCAGCCTTGTGTTTACAACCCTGGTGCATTTAATCCGAGCAAGAGCAGCGGGAGGCGATGCGGAGCGGCCGAGGGAACAGAAGGGCTGGGTGGAATCGCAGCCTTCTGGGCCACCTTTGCACTGAATTAAGGGAGAACCAATCTTCAGGCAGGGCTGGAGAAGCCTTCCCTCGACTGCAGCATTAATGATGAAATGATTAATGGCAGCTCTTCCTTCAAAGGAGACATAAAAGCCCTGACAGGCAGCTGCGGATGGGCACCGGTGCCAGTGTGCAAACACTCCCCCCCGGTCCCAGAGGAGGTGAAGCAAGAGTGTGGTAATGAAACTGCACGTAGTGAAATGGTATCTAAATGAGTTTAAATTGATTTATGTTCGCCTTTGTAAAGATTATTTGGTATCTGGAAAGTGCTGCCCATGTGAAATAATGCAGATAATCCTTAAGATCCCTGTCTAATGGCACTCCCTCTGAATATTTATATTCCTCACCATGGGAATGAGGACCATAATGGGGACCATTTTTGTTTTATTAGGGATGAATATTTAAATTAATCTGCTATTTGCCTAAACAATTAGCCGCCTCTGTTTGTTTACACAAAGCCAAAACTGCAATTAGGCTTCCATCAAAAAGATAAGTCCCGACTAAAACTGTCCCGATGGAGTCGTAAGGGCTCCGAGCAGAACTTCCCAAAATTACTTCTTAGCATAATGGTAATTATGTTAATTGCTTGAAAGGTAAATAACTGCTGAACTGGGTTTGAAAACCAGACTGGGAGCTTGCATTGCACCCACTTAGCTCCAAACCAGTCAGAGACCCAAAGGGGCAGCGGGGCTGAGCAGCAGCAGCAGCAGCACCCCTGGGCCTCTCCTAAAACAAATCCCCTCTCCAGCACTGGGGATGGAGAGAGCAAATAAACCCCCAGTAGCGATAAAATATTGTGGTGATCCCAGGTCTTGGGGCTTCTTGCTCAGGCATGGGTATCCCTGGCAAGCTCCACCAGGCAGGAGGATTTTCACTTTTCATTTTGCAGAACAATGATGCCCCTTTTGGGGGGGGGGCAGAAAAAGCTGTTGATTTGCTTTCAGAGAAGTTTTTTTGTTTACACATCTCTGTGATGAGCCTTTCAATGGTTTTAACAGAGTAATAATGTATGAAAGTTCTGGAAGATACCAAACAAAATGTTCAAGTCAAAGAACCCTCTTCTGACCACAGGGGCAAAGTGGGAAACCCAGAATTCAGAGTTCTGCTCTCTAATTTTGGACCACGAGTCACAATTATCATTACTGCACCTCAAACATCACAAAGACAAGACAGTGAGCACGGCTCATGCAATAGTAAAACAATTAAAAGACAGATACTTTTGTTTTTAACCACATGTTCAGTAGCAAAATCTGCCCAAAATACGACAACATTTTATCAGGCAAGCACAGCGTGTGCAACATCTGATACACAATATGGTGAAAACACCCCTGGTGAATCAACAAACCAAGGGACTTGTAAGGTCACAAATTCACATGCAATGAAGGAGCACAAAGTAAGGAGTAAATGGGAAAGGTCATGGAAAAAAGTGAGTTGGAAGGGACCCATGGGCAGCATCGAGTCCAGCTCCTGCATGAGAGCAGGAACACATTACCAAGCTTTACACAGAAAAAGCAACACCCCGCTGGATTTATCAATAGGTAAAGCTGAAAGTGCTACTCAGAATATTCTGCCTTTCACTGCACAAACAGCAAAATGTATTTATGAGCGTGCAAGCCTTTGCAACAGTCAATCACGTCTGCGCAAGAGCAAAAAACCCTCCACAGCACAGTCAGAGTTATTAGCAAGGCAACATAAACATATCAGGGCTCAGATTCACCAGTCAGATGAGATCACTGCTCCACAGTCCCTGTTCCTGCTGCCAGTGCTTCGTTCCCAAGGCAATGTCCCTGCTAGGGTGAAGCTCAGGGTGCAAACACACACTTATCCTTTTTATTTTTTTAATACCGAAACCTCGAAAGTATTAGAAAGCCATTAAATTAAAATGATAAGCAAAGCTTGCACAGCATGCTAAAATCTGCACCACAACTGTGCTAATTCCAACTGAACTCCAGCAACAACTCCCCAGAATGATTTAGGCTTTGCAGCTTGCCTAGATTTGATCCTGGCTCAAGGAAACAAGTGCAAGAAGCTGAAGACAAAGGTGCAATCGCTGACACTCGCCGTGACAATCACTGGACCAGTCTTGCTGTTCATCCCTTTGTCCCAGATTCCACAAAGAATTCAACTTCTAATCCAATATATTGGGGCCTGATGAAAGGTCCACTTAGTGCAATTCACTCCAGACTGGAAGGTACTTGGATACAAACTGACCACGAGCCTGTTGTGCCTCACACAGTGCACTGCTGATCCTGACTGAACTCCAAATTTAGGAGGCATCAGCCTCTTGCTGTATCAAAGGTGAATGGCTGGAGACTCTTCTCTCTCCATTAAGTGCCTGTCTCCTCTCTGCAGCTGGGAGCACAAAAGACATGCTGCAAGCTGCTTTGTACATCTATTTTCACGTATTACAGGCAGCACAAAACAAATCAAAACAAAACAAACCAAAAGTACTTCTTTTCCTAGAAAATCCTCTAATCCTGCAACGGGGAAAGGCAGCACAAACACAGAGGCAAACAGTGTTAAATCTCATTTGTCAATATTATACTGGCTGCGTTTGGCACTGTAAGGGAGGTTGGCAGAGCCCCTCCTGAGCTGGGCACACAGAGGAGAGGTGCCCACCTGTGCTACCTGCTCGGGGAGGGGGACAGGGCTGGATCCTGGTGTGGAATATCCCAGCTCGGATCCTCACGACCCATTGCATCAGCTCTCCCACGGTAATGCAGGCATTTGCTGTCAGCTAGTGGCTGCTGTCAGCCTTGGGAAAGATGTGAAGAGATTTACATGTGCATTATCTGAAAAACACCCCACCAAGAAAATAAGCAAAGACAGCACTTAGTCTGTGCTGGAGCAGGGAATCCAAACGTGCTCAGTTTTCACTTGAGCTTCTGAACACGACTGTGTGGGAAGGCCAGAAGCTGCTTAATTCACATCATCCCTATGTTTTTCCTGTTTGAGAGCTGTGGCTTTGCCACTTCTACCTTGATTTAAACAAAATCAAACTCTTTTTCGTCTTCTGAAAACACCTGGAGTTGGACTCAACGACCCTTGTGGGTTCCTTCCAATCCTGTGATTTCTTACAGGTATTTTCATCCTCAAACTGGGAACAGGAATTTGTTTTCCTGTAATTTTCAGATACATCATCTGTCTTTGAAGTACAAACAGCAAAGAAATACATGGGTGGAAATGAGCACCAGCCTGGAGCGTCCAAACCTCTTATTGTGAATTTTGAGTTTTCCCCAAAACATTTCAAGATGGAGGAGCCAATGTACCTTCAGTAGGTGCCTGGAGTTCCTTCACTAACATTTCACGTTTATTTTCACTCAGTGTCCTGCACAGTGAGAGACCAGGCCCCAGTGCTAAGTCCTGCCTTTACATTTCCATCACCACACCAGTTTCCGCCAAATGGTGCCAGGTTTTCCCTCCACCACCCTCCTCACAGGGATTTCCACCTGCCACCACCCCTGGACAGTCCCTCAGAGGAGGCACAGACAAGACAGTGTCTTTCATTCCCACCCTGGGGATGCAAGAGGCAGAATTCCCTGGCTGTGGTGGGAAATGTTTGCCCCCACAGCCACGTGTATCCCATGGGAATAACTGTCCTCCCACTCGCTCCTGCAGTTCCCTTCAAGCTCTTTTTCCTTCCCCTCAGCCAGTCCTTCCCTTTTCCTTCTCGCCCAGGGCATGTCCTGGCACTCAGGGGAAGGCACCAAACCCCCCGCTCCGTTTCTTGCACGGAGGGCACAGAAGGGACAATGCCCCCCCAGGCAGCTTTAAGGGCACCAGAACGGACAAGACAGCAGATTTCCAGCCCCAAAAAGAGGAGCACTGCCAACATTCCCTTCCTGGAGCCTGCCAGCAAGCAGGAGCCCTTCTGATCCCTGTAGCAACCACCTTCCTTGGCTCCACGGAGCTGCTCTGCAACTTGGGGAGGACCACCAACTCCTCCCAGCGTGTCTCCAAGCATTCCACCAAGGGCAGCAGTGGAGCATCTCCCTGCTGTGCCTACATGAGGATGGACATGGCATTTAAAGGGAAGAATAAAAAAGGATGTTCTCTTGTTGCAGCACATTGTTTTCAAGTCAAACTATGAAACTCCAGAGCGCAGGGGGGAGAGTGATGGCTAAAGTAGACTGCTGTTTCCCAAAAGCTGTGGCTCCCAGCCAAAGCCAGGCAAGCATGGAGCAGATGGAGTCCTGGCAAGGCCTCTACTGTCCCTGCATTAGCAGCATCTGCTCATTACCCAGAACCCTTGCCTGCTTTATCTAATGCTCCAGGAAAAGCATTTTGATTTGATTCATTTCAGTTTGGTAACGTGCAACACAATTAGTGGTAAAATCAAACTGGAGGGCTGCCAGTGCTGACAATAGGAAACAAGGCAGAAGAAATATGAGGCCAGTGGGTTGGAATTCAAAAATCACAACTGTGGATCGAGCTGCCAAGTCCCGTTGCCCCAGGTGTACATCCAGTGCCCCCACTGAGCGCTGGCACGGGCACAGGGAACTTCATTTGCTCCCCATCCATTTCTCCCTCATTTACCTCTCCTTGCAGCTTGTTTCTCAGAGGATGACACCACCACAAACACTCGGGAGCCACAATTCCATTTCCCTTTCCTTACTGGAGTTACAACTCCCTTTGCACGCGGGCATCCCAGTAAGGCAAATCTTTCTCCTTGCTCTGCCTGCCACGCCTTGGGAAGCGTTTGCCACTGTGGAAGCAGCAAAGCAGGGCTGCAAGGCAGGCGTGGGGTGAGCAGGATGTGCCTGGGAGCCGTTCCCTGTGATCGGGTGCCAAGGACAGCTCCGCGTGAGCTCTGCTGAACTGGGAGAAGCTGATGTTATCGGGACAAGTCTGGGAGCCAGGGATTCGACAGGGAAGTCTAGACTGTGCCTGACAGCACCACCTCCAACACTAGCAGATGGTTTCTCTGTGTTAGTCAAACTTACAAACAAAGAGAAGAGGGAGCTGGAAAAGTACAACAAAGAACAATCAAACACATTATCTTCAAAGTCGTCCTCTCCCTCCCCGAATTTAAAATAACTCTCACCACCAAATTGTAAATATGTGCTTCCAGCTTGCAGTTAGTAAACATTTCTAAAATCAGTCTTTCTAATTCCCTATTCCCATAGAAACTAATCTATTCTGACCAGGCTCCTCGAATCAGAGTCACTGCCATATCACAGAGCCTATTAAAATTTCTACCCAGAAGAATAAAAGATGCCGAGCTTTATGCAAACTAGTTCAGTCACAGCACTGACAACGAGGAGTATGACAGGCAAAAACCCAGACAAATTATTACATTAGTCAGTGGGAAACAAGAAAACAAACAAAAGACCCTCTGCTAGTCGTTGTTTGGCACACTGGACAAAAAGCCAACACTTTATCACTGGGTTATAATTTCCTGTGACTCGAGTAAATAATATTAATGAGTGATTTGCTGTTGTAAGAAAATGTTGCCTATCAATAATTTTTAGCCACATAAAACCATTCTAACATGATCCAAGCTGGAAATTCAGCTAAGGATGCTGATAATCTTCAAATACATCATTTCATCTACTTTTATAATAAAATGTGGTCCGGATTATCCATCCCTGGTTTTGTTTTCACCTGTAGACACGCCAGGATAAAGACAGCATGTGTACAAAGCCCTCTAAATTTACAAACATGCTTTATGTATGCCTAGGAGACATTTTAAGTGTCAAATTGCAGATTTTAAAGAAAGATGATAGGAGCTGATTCTGCCTAAGCCCCTCAGTTCAGGATCTCGGTCCAAACCTGACTTTTTTAATTGCTGTTCCCACATCCAGAAAATATTGGTCTTTGGCCCTTGGTGTCCATTATACCAAAGCTCTAAGGATATTTAAAACAATGCATACAACGAGGATTTTATTAGTGCTTCAGTAAATATTAGGTCAAAGCTTTTATTTCTCTAAATCAAAGTATATAATAACCCAGCCCTGCAAACAATACTTCAGTGCATCCCCACACTGTGCCAAGAGCAAGAGGGACGTGTATTAATCAGACATGCAAGTTTACCACCATTCCCATAACAAAGCTCCGCAGCGCCCCAAGGGAGTTTTGGACAGAGGAGAAGGCTGGTGGAAGAATATTTAATATTTTTATAGCAAAACAAGTTATTTGCTTAAGATAGCTTGGCTGGACTACAGCCTGGCACTCAAGCTTTGTGTAGCAGCTCCAGTAGGAATTAAAGCTCAGTTTTAATGGGTGCTGTGTTCCAATGCCTCCTAATGCATTTAGGGTTATTGGCCAACTTTCTCACATAAAAGCAAGTGTGTGGATACACAGGATTACAGACACACAAAAAGCTGAGCACAGCTGCTTCATTTCTGCAAAGCCTTTTTTTCCCCCCTTTAATGGGGAGGAGAGCTGTGGTTCCTCACCGTCCTCGTGGGCTGCCACGGCCAGGGAGCTGTTTATCCTCACAAAGCAGACGTGTGGCCGGGGTCCAGCGTGGCCAGGATCGTGCACGGCCTCCAGGGTGGGGGCTGTGTAGTCCCAGGTGCGGGTGTCCCACAGCCTCACTTCTCCCGAGGTGTATCTGCAAGACAAGCCTGTTACTCACCCCACAACATCGGAGAGGAGGGAGCTGCAGGAGGAGGGAGGAGGAAACAAAAAGTGTCTTAGAAGCTCCTGGACTGATCCTCTCCCTGCTCACAAGCCCCTCCACTTTGCCCATTTTATTCCCTTTTATTGAATGTGGCATCAGGTCCATCAAGTGACGCCCAAGACCCATATAACTGAGTTACCACAGGTTGCCAGCTCTCAATATCCACTTTACAAGTAACATGCAAGGGGAGAGGGCTCAGCAGAATAAAGGTAATCAGTAACAAGCCTAAATTACATCATGGCAAAACTTCAGACTGCTTCTCTGTAGTCCTTAAAAATTGGTGACTCTGGTTGTGCCAAGGAAAGGCTGTTGAATCAGGGCTTTTATCTGCCCATACAAGCACCCAACCTACTGCTCTTCACAGAAAGAAATTTCTCAATGCCTCATCAACAGATCAGATTTACCTACATCTCTGAAGACTAATTAATTACTTCAACTAAGTGGTGTCTTTAGAATTAAGGCAGTGCTGCCTTCTTTGCAGAAGGCTCGCCAAAAGAGCACAAAAACTGTAGCTTAACATCAGTTTCTCAATGAGAACATAAAAAAACCAGACCTAAATTGCTCAGATAAAATTGAATGTGTCTAAATGAATTAAGGTTGTTCCATAGCAGGCAAGAGATTAACTGCTCTGGGCCATCCATGCCCATACAACACACCCTTAGAGGAAAAAATACTGCAGGCAAAGCAGAGGAGAAGCTTCTTCTATGACTGGTCAAAGCCCACAGCTCAACAGCCACTTGGAACAGTTGAAGAATTATTTAAGAGCAGTTTGGACAGATCTGTGACATTAACTCTGTCAAAGGCTCAGATGTCTTTCTCTGCCACAGCTGACACTTGGATTCTTTTGGAAAATCAAAGGTGCTTCTTCCTCTGCCAGCTTTGTTGTTGTATCCTGACTTTTGGGGGGAAAATGTTACAAAAGAATGATTCTTAAAAGCCTCCGAGGGCTGGTGGTTAGGAATGGCTGTGTGGGGTTTATGAGGAAACCAAGAAAACAGTTAATTACACGGAGATGAAGAAAGTGCTTAATCGAGGTTCTTTGGGCAGTGCCATGCACGGGGTTACAGGTGCTCTGGATCAGGTCACTCCCACCATCTCTGGGTGAAAACCCTCCCGTTTATACAACTAATCAAAGTGCCCAGGGGGGAGGTGAAATCTGTCAGGCAGAGAGAGACAGCGATGCACATTAATTCTCTGCACTGCTCCGAGGAGAGGGGAACTGTGTCCTTGTCACCTGGTGCCCCTTCCATGGCTTTACAGGGTAAGGCAGCGGGAAATGAGAGGACAAGGTGGGACAGCACTTCTCTCTTTTCCTCCTGCTGAAGAGGCTCAACCCCCCCTGAATGCTGCTTTCATTTCCAGTGTACAGCAGCGCCACTTAAAAAGAACAGATCAAGGGAGAAGCTTCCCCAAAGCAAAATGTTTCCTGTTGGACTGGATGAGCAAGTCCGGATCAGTTCACAACAAATATCTTCAGTCTGCAGACTGAAAAGTGCTCATTTCATCTCAAAATCTGGAGACAAGACACAGTGGGACAGGGAGTTGCCCAGACCTGCTGCAGTCCTCTTCAGCAAGAGGCACACAGAACATTTGGGAAGCATTTTAATTGTGAGCTGATTTCTGTTTCCTTATGTTAGGGTTGGTTGGGGTCGTGTTTGCAAGCTTCTCCTAAATGCCAAGAGCAGCAGATTATTCCCAAGGGAAGCCAAAATACTCTTGTCCCTAAGTGACCCTGAAAAGTGAGTATTGAGGGAGACATAAAATACTGGTAGAACTGACAGAACTGACAGAATATTCATTTTCATCCCTAAATAAACATCTCCTCCTAGTGTAGCTCTCACATAGTCCAGTCTAGGGATGTGAAAAGGAAGACAGAGATGGAGAAAACAATGGCAGGAATAAAGGAGGGATACAGGCTGGATAATTCCCTGAGCTCTCTGCATCTTGGCCCCCTACACAGGACAGAACACAAGGGGTCCAGAGCTCAGACACTCTACCACCCACACAGAATAACATGGACTGCAACCCTGGAATTAAAGATCCAACACCACAGTAGCACAGTAAATGCTTAAATTAATTGCATCTCAGAATTCCACCAAGCCAAAATTTAGTTTGAACTGTTCTTTGTTCATGAAGAACCACCTGCACCAGCTCCAGGCTGAGCTCAGACTGGGGCAGAACCACCAAACGCTTCTGCTGAGCAGTTTGAAATCCATTTGACTGAGACTGGGGTGTGTCGGGACCTGTCTTTGCTTGGTGGACTCTGCACCAGACCATCTTCAGGTGACCACGAAGCCCCCCTGCTCTCCCACCTGCAGCCAGACCCTGCTGAGCACAAGAGCTTGTCCCAGCACCCAGGAGTGCTCCAGTGGGTCCAGACACTATGGAACAATCCATGACAGGATCCTGGCCGTGGTGCTCCCTCCAGTTGTCGTGGCAGAGGACAGGGAGAACCTGTGCCAGGAGCACCCAGCCAGCACCCACCAAACCCACCTTCAGGTGTCTGTCCAGAAATCCCAGCAGTCCCAGCACTGGACCAGTGCTCTGTGTTCCTCAGGAACAGCACAAAGACACCGTCCTTCCTGTATCCCCAATTCCTACTCAACGCCACCATTCCCATCCTTCCCAGCACAACATCACAGCAATCAGTCCCTAAAGGATGTGGAGAGGTGTGACAAAACCACACTGGAGACACAAGTGGAGGTCTAGGTGTGGGCAGGGAACCAGTGTGGAGAAATGGGAGACACAACACGCTCCACTGGCCACCACCACGTGCCCATGCCCAGCACAACTGGGACTGGACCAGGGCTGAACTGGAGCAGTTTGAAACCCAGATGAATCCAATTCGGAACTAAACAATCCGATGGTTCAACTCCCCCGCTTTTAATGCTGCTGTAAAGAGCAGCACACTTTCAATTTGTAACCACAACAAAAGGCTTTTAACCTATTAAAGCATTGCCTTGTTGTAAAAAAAATGAGAAGGCTGCTTTATTGCAGATAATTGGCAAATGTGCCCTGTCAATATAGATGGCTGGAGAGAACAAGCTGAGCTTTACACAGCCTGGTTCTAGATAATGTCAGGATTTCTATTCATTTCTACCACAACTTTTACACTTTGCCCGGAACGTTTCATTTGGATTGCTCAGTGAAATAACCACAGACACGTCTTCTGCCCAAGAGCACGCACAGTGCTCCAAACCCATTCAGTTACTGGTTTTTCTACCTGGATGGCTATGAAATGCCCACACAGCTTTCTGCTGCGGTGAAAAAAACCCAAAAAACTCAAAACTCCCTTCCTGTTTAATCCAACAAGGAATACATTCTATTTGCTCTGATACCAACAGCATTCAGTTGCTGCTTTTTCCCCCGATGGCTGCAATGAGACAATTCCTGCAGTGGCAGGGAAATACTTCAATGTCTAAGGTAAGACACTTCTGCTGTGAAAACCCAACAAACCAACCCCAAAATCTGAAATAACAAACACAAGAGACCATTCCTGCTTTACTTCACATAAAAAAGGCTGTTCAAAGTCTTGCTGTCCTGAGCACAACACGAAGACTGTTGCTACAACCCCAATTTCTCCCTTTCCTGACACCCCTTCCCTGGTGCCTTCCAAGGTGTGCCATCCATGGAACTCGGCTCTGGGGCTCTGTGTTTCTCTCCCTACTCACACATGCAATTATCCTTCTCTGATGTTCAAGAGAGACTCTCCACCCAATAACTCAGCTTCTTTCGTGGACTTACACTCCTCTCTGCCCTTGTTCTTTGGAATATCTCAGTACATCCACATAAAAAGCAGCAGCAGGAGAAAGACAAGAGTTACATTTCTCTCAATAAACTCCTCTTCGAGAACAAGCCAGCTCTGTAATTCTGCACAGACATGTCCATATCTGTCAAAATTAGCCTGGAAATTCAGCTTAACCTTTACAGATATGCATAAAAACCTTGCTGAGATGGAGCAACAATAGATGGAATGCACATGGCACAGAAACTGCAAATAATTAAACTCGTATGTTATCTACAAACCAACCATAATAAAAATACCTGCTCCCTAATCAAAAGCATTTTGCCTACTTTTTCCTGGCAGTAACGTCCTAATGAGACGAACATTTTGCTCGTGCCCTCCCCCCTGAGTGAGAGCAGAAGGAGGTGGGGGTTAAAAGCTGCTGCTGTCCCACGATGGCTGGGAAGCAGGTGGTGAGTGTGGAGCACATGTGGGAGGGAGCAGAGAGGGAGGCTGGGCACGGCCCTAATGAAGTGGTGCTGAAGAGGCAGACGATTTCATAAGGAGAAAAACATCAGGAAACTGGTCAAAACACAGAGTCTCATCTGAAAAAGCTCAACTGCGTTGGAGAGCAATAGCCAGAACAAATTTGGGGAAGAGGAGGAGGGGGAGGCTGATCTCCCTCCAGAGCCCCAGATGTCTTTATCGTTGCCTAATGACAATTATACTCAACCAATTAAGACACTGCTATCACAGTTGCATTGTTAGTAAGCCTTTGGCCCTGAGTGTTGATGGCTGTCTAATTAGTGTTTGTGCAAAGTACAACTGCAACTAATACATAAACTGACAAATACACAAAAGAAAAACTGTTAACAGGAACATTTTCAAAACAGTCGAGACTCTGCTCGCTCAGCCCATGGCGGCAGCAAAGACAAACTGCTTCCCTTCATGGCTTCTGCACTGCTGGCACTGCAGAATTTCACTTCAAACAAGAGGTCAGCGGGACCATCCCCGGATTTCTGTTGGAACGGGATGTTGGTGTCAGGCAGTTTTGTTGGCTGCCTCCAGCACACCCCTCCAGGGCAAGTCTTGCCACACCACGTTGGGCTGAACACCAAAGACTTGTGATAAGGCACAGTCAGAAATCGGTTTGTATTTTCCACGTTTTCTCTAAAGAATTTGCAGCAAGAAAAAGGGAAGGAGAAAGAAACCCCTTTGTTTCACAGTTAGGTCTGATTTCCAGAAGGCAAAGTCTGTTCGGTTTCCAGATACCTGCGGTGATCAACAAACCAAAAAAAAGCCCCAACAACTTTGTTTCAGGCAGTCAGAGACCATCTGTTAATACTCAAAAGATCTTATTATGAAGTCCTTACAATGTCAATGCATTTTATTGAAGTCAGTAGGAATCTTGCTCAAGTAACAGGCTCCAGCTACAGCTCTGTTTAAACGGGTGCCTGTTGATAAGCAAGTAAAATAATGAGTATTTTGCACTGTCTTGCTGCAACAAGCACCTCAGAGCTTTCATCCTAATTCCACCAAAAGCAACTAACCAGTCCTTCATGTGGTTAATTAAGCTATCTAGTCAGTGACCCCCTCAGCAGGCTTCAGAATAAGGCCCAATTAAACATGCAAACCCTAGCCTAAATGCCTTTAAGTTGGTTCAAACTGCTCCTCAGCTTCCTCTTCTCTCCAAGGCTCAAGAAAGACCGAGGTAACCCATAATGTTCAATCTCAACACATCTCTTCATCAAAACCATGGCAAGGTGGAAGGTGCCTCAATCACAACGACAAAGAGTGGAATTAAATGGAGTCTTTGTCCTCCTCTGAAGTGAAGGATGATGCTGGACTGCTCAGATACACCCACCACAGGGGGAGGTCCAAGCCTTCCCATCCTCATTTCCAGTTATTTATTCCAGTCTTTTAGGTACACTGATTATGTCACTACATACACAACCAACAGGTAGTTTGGCTCAGGGATTCCTGAAGGGAAGGATTCAGGAAAAACAGCAGTAGCAATGGAGTAAAGAACTACTTTACACAGCAGAGAAGAGGATAAACAGAACACAATGACCAAAACTGAAACACAAACGGAACAGCAAAGAGAACATTTCTGCTGTTACACAGACTGGAAGAAAGCTACACTATAAAATACAAGAAGAAACAGATGGGGGTAAACCAGACCCAGAGCTTCAAACAATCCCAGTGCTGGTAGAGGAATGTTGAGGAGAAAAATCAATCTCCCTGATTTCATCCAAACGTTATTTTGGGTTGCTTGATGTATGAAAAAAGTGACTAACGTGGACCAAAATGGAACTGGGAAGATTTAACACATAGGGAGCCCATTCTGAGCATCCCTCTGATCAGATCCCAAACTCTCCCGCTGGGAACTTGACTTTCCAATTTATCAACCCACGCCCATCTGTGGGCCACTCAGAGAAGCTGAGCTGCAGAGTTTACACCTTCCTTCCTAAGGCCTTATTTAGGAATCATGGCTCTAGAAAGTGGGTTAAGCTGCTGGAGACATAGTGTGTTTCTTCTGCAGCTTATCATTGTTATCCCTAACAAAATTAACATTCCACCATCCTCACTATGCCTGCCTGCCCTTCCACATTAAGTGCGTGCAAATGTCACACCAAGGCAGCACAAACAGGCCAAAGGGTTGGATCGCAGGCAAAACATTTTAATGAACACTCATAAAAGCACAAGTTACAGAAAGCCAAACTGTTTCTAGGAAATCTTGGGTTTAAGGCAAAGAATCTCCCACCACTTAGATCAAGGTTCCAGTGGCCTGGACCAGCCCAGGCCCATTAATTAAACCAGTTGCTCTACCAAGAAAACATATTACTGTGGGCACAGGAAATAAAGATTTTCATTTTCAGAAGAATCCAAGAGGAGTTATGATGCAGTTTGGGAAGGCTCTGCTCCACCAGCCCTGTTATTTCACGAAGGACAAACCCAGAACACAACAGATAAAACAATGGCTCCAGTTGCAGACACAGGTGAGGAAACACCAGCTGAAGATGCTGTAAATTGATCTGTTTATGTGCTGGAAGGAACACAAACTGCACCACGCTGCAAGCAGCAGGCAGAAGCATCCCCTGAACTCCAGGCACTGACGGCGGCAGGCCAGAGGCTGGCAGGATGTGAAGAGTAAAAATCAAATCTTTAGCAAGTTTACTAGGAAGAAGGATGGCTTTGACTGCGCTTAGTAGAAACCCAAGGCTTTACAAGCACGAAAATATCAGCTGTGACTCAGAATACTGAAGGCGTCACAGAGCACCCCTGCAGCCAGCAAAACCACAGGTAAACCAATAACCCAATGGTCAGACAGGCTGGAGAAGCAGCTTTCACAGAGACTCAGTATCAGGCTTCTACTGTTGGTTTCACCTGAAAGGCTCTTCTTCAGGAGCTGACAGAAAAGCCACCGCGTTTGTCACTTAACACAACCTTCCCCACCTCCCGCCGTTTGTCACCCGACCCTCTGCTCTCATGATGTCATCCTGGTTTCAACCCTCCTAAAGGTGACTCGCTTGAAAAAGAGAAGGTCTGACACTTACTCCTTCTTAACCGTGATGAGAATGAGTGAAGAGAACAAAAAAGGTTTGGGGAAGGTTGAAGGAGAAAGGCAATTATTTTTACCTTCTGCTTTGTTTGACGTCTTGGCTTCCAGTCACTGGGAGGGGAGGGAGAAACCCATCAAAGCTGTGCCATCACACGAGTGAAATTTAAGCAATTAAATAAGGCAGGGGTTTATTCAGGCTGTTGGAAGCCTTCAGTTTGTTAACTTTGATTCATTTTCATTACTAATTAATATTTTGGTTTCCTCAGGTCTGCACAGTGAATTAAGATGCAAGAGCTAATAATAAATACCTGGAGAATAGCCCGCGAGCCCCAGAGCAAAGAAACCAAATTAGATGAGAGTTGACACGAAGTTTTAAAAAGTGCAGGAAAGTGTTTTCAAGCCTTTCGGGCTATTTTCACACATCATTATGAAGCTAAAGAGAGTGGCAAGCCCAGTTTTTAAAAAGTCATTTGCAGGTCACCTTTGAGCAAGAGGAAAGCAGAGTGGGAGGTGATGGGAGAGAACAAAGGAACCCACCACAGAGGAGCAGCTACTTATGGCTCTGTGTTGCTCACGATGAAACTGAAAGGCCCAAGTTGTTGGAGGGGTCCCGCAGAAGGAAGACAACTGTTTAGTCATTTCAGTGCATTGAGCTTCTCACCATGAGAATCATAATGTGATCATAATCAGTGGCTCCAAACCACACGACTGCCCCACCGACCAACCTGGATGCTTAGAGAGTTCTCCCTGTGTTTCTCATTTGGGAAATGCCATGTGTGCCAGGTGTGTTCCAGCCTGGAAGGGGAGGAAGTGTTAATCTGTTGATCTATGGAGGCCCTCAGAGCAGATGAATCTCACTAGCCCTAACCCAAGAAAGTAAAATCTCTAGGAAAGCAGACAGCACTTAGTGGGCAAGGAGGAAAACACCAGAAATAAGAATGCAGAGAACCCAGGGCTGATTTCCTAGTCTGTGACAGGTACAGGGACCCCTCAGACATCAGTTTGTGGCCCTTAAATCTCCATTCTTTGCAGCTCTTCACTGACAGTCTCCCTCTCCTTCAGTCAAAGAAAACTGGAGAAAAAAAACGGAAGAAAAATCCAGTAACTTTGTATTTCTGAATTTCTGGAAGGGTGTTCTGACCCTGGGCCTCTTCTGTTTCTTTCCAGAGCTACCCCCAAGAGCAGTAAAGCCACAGTGCCCTTTCTGCAAGCATTAGAAAGCAACACAAAGCACAACAAAACTCCCAGCCCGCTCAGTGTGGTTTCGTGGGGTGAGAGGGTTGTCACCAGCACGAGGCACGTTCCCCACACCATTCAAGAACTGGCACTTCACACAGAGCCAGTCAGGCTGCACAGCAGTGTCACAACATGCTACGGACATGTTACACCACGGGATCCTCTGTGTCACGACAAGAGTTCAAACAAGGACCAGATGCTCTGAGATCACCTCCAGGAGGGCCCAACCTCTGACGACAAATGCCCATCGGCGTGGCTGTGCCAAGAAAAAAAAGAGGTAGCAAAAAAGGAGCTGTTTTACTGACTGAACAGTAAAAACCCCCACCACATAAATTCAGATGTTATCAACAGAAAGTGAAGAAATCCAGGCATTCTGTAGAGAAACCAAGCAAATGACAGCATTAGGTACACTGAACCTCACCACCAGCAGTAATTTATAAAAGCCAAGCAAGCAGCCATATAATTGCTTTAAGTAAGCTCTGACTTAAAGCTGAAACTCCATTTGAATTGAATATGGGGGGGTGAAGGAGGGACATCATCCCTTTAGAGAAGATCCTTGGAGACACCACGTGTAACCGTAGAAAGGCTGACGAGCACAGCATTGATTGGGAGTGAGGTAACCACAAACACCGGGCTGCAATGAAAAGGGATTCGAGGGCTGACCCAGAAAACAAGCGTCGTAACCGCTGGGATGAAATGTTAATGACGAACACAAGATGCTCTGCGTGCAGAGCTATCTGATGGCACAAAGGGAGCTGCTCGCAGGCACCTTCCACTGCCGGCTCAGGTTGCGCTTCATCAATCCTTGATATTCTGCCATCTCCTGGCTTCAGCTTTGGCAGCAGCAGGAAAACAGCAGAGTGCATGCAAGAGGTGTGTTTCTCTAAGGGAGAGCTCATCCTGGAAAGTTTATCCTTGCTTCCTCCTCGAAATTAATAAGCAGAACTCCTGAACCACCTCGGACAAACTGTGCCTCTGTAAATCACACTGTGGCTGCTGCTTTAACTCTGCCCACAACCTGCACGAATTCCTTTCGGAGAAGATAAAAAGCAGCTCTACAGCAACCGAATTAAAACTCTTCCGCTTCCCAGCAGAGTCTGAAGAACACGAGATCAGGTCTGTCGGAGCACAGGTTCAAATCAAACCAGATCGATTCCGGCCTTGCCCCAAGGTTCCCAACACAGACCATGCCCAGCATTTCTACGGGAAACCCCTCTGTGCAACTAGAACGACTCTCTCCAACCAGCCTAACTAGAAATTAATCTGGCTACTGCCATAAAAGACAATTAAAGATGTTTCTATAAATACATCAGCAACAAAAGGAGAGCTAAAGAGAATTTCCTTCCTTTATTGCACTAGGGGGGAAACAGAATGACACAGGGTGAGGAAAAGGCTGAGGGACTTGATGCCTTCTTGTCCTCACTCTTTAAATAGCCAGACCAGTTGTTCTCAGGGTGCCCAGCCCCTGAGCTGGAGGACAGGGACAGGAGCAGGATGAAGCCTCCATAATCCAAAGGGGAGGGGTCAGTGGGCTGCTACAGCACTCAGGCACACACAGGTCCATGGGGCACATGGGATCCACCCAAGGGTGCTGAGGGACCTGGCAAAGAGCTCCCCAAGCCCCTTTCCACCAGGTACCAGCAGTCCTGGCCCACTGGGGACAGCCCAGGGGACTGGAAGTGATGCCCATCTGGAAGGTGGGAACTGCCTGTCAGCCTGACCTCAAGTGCCAGGGAGAGTTACAGAGCAGAACATCAACAGGTGAAGTGCTGGGTCCTACCCTTGGAACCCCATGGAACGACACAGGCTTGGGAAGAGTGGCTGGACAGGGTGGACACGGCCCTGGGGGTGCAGGTGACAGAGGATGGACACGAGCCCCGGTGGGTGAGAGGCCAGTGGCCCCTGGGCTGTGCCAGGACCAGGGCAATGCCCGACCCTGTGCTGGCACTGCTGGGACACCTCCAGCCCTGGGGACAGTTCTGGGCCCCTCAGACAGGAGAGACCCCGAGGGGCTGGAGCGTGTGCAGGGAAGGGAACGGAGCTGGGAAGGGGCTGGAGCAGCAGGAGCAGCTGAAGGAATATGATCAAAAAACCTGCTAAAAACTGAGTGGCCCTTTTTGCCCCCAGCACAGCAACCCAAGTGCAGAGGAGAGAAAGGCAAGTGATGTCACAGCCAGGGAACTCCAAGGAAATGCCACAAAATGCTGGATTAGCATCAGGATCACCACCAGCTTCTCAGGCCTTGCAAAGTCACAGGCCAGTTTAGTTTATGCACACAAGTCTCGCTGTAATCACTGATTATTCACATGCAAAGCTAAGCACAGAAGTGTTTGTGAAACTGGAGAGATAATCATTAAATGTAACAGATAATTGATATTTATACTGAGAAGAAAATCGACTCTGTAAACCTCAGCTATTAAATTACTTGGTCAGTACTGAAAGAATGCAACAGTTTGCTATTGATCACCAGATTCATTACACTTTTATGGCAAATTTGAAAGCACAGTGCCATTAAGTACAATATTGTAAGCTGAGCGAGAAAGGGGAGGGTTTTGTTCGGATTTTTAAAAAGAATTACAATAAACAATAAAACCCCAATGGTCTACATATCCTCAATACTCATATCTTCATATCTACCTATCCTAAATACTTAGCAAATGCACATAGCAAAGTATTTCCCTGCACAATTTGCTAATTTCCTTGGAAGCTTTAGTGATCTCATTTGATATTTACCATTTATCCAATTAAGAGATGATTTCAGAGATCTCCAGCTACCAAAGCAGAGCGAAGGGCCAGCAGCAAACAGCAAAGGACATAACTTCTGTGTTGTAATATTCTAAACACTTCATTTACTAAGCAGGTGAAGTCAAACAGCTGAATTCTGATTTCCCCATGCTGCTTTATCAAACATATGCTCACAGCTTCATAAAATGATAATTCATTTTCTCAGAGACGAGAAATTACTCAAGAGTAATTTAAGTGAACATTTAAGCTTCTCTCTCAGTGGTCTCTTACCTGCTCACTTATTTTCAGGAACCTTTCTGGAACCTGAATTATTTAATGGCACCATCTCCCTTCATGTGACTGATAAAACTCATCAAAAGCATCAAGAGGTACTGGAGAAACTGGAGAACCAATATGAAATGAGTGTGTGCGACTGTGTAAACCCAACTGCTATAACACACCAAGCTAAAATATGGGCTATTTGAGTTTAATTTGCAGGATTAATAACCTTTGTTTATGAATACTTCAGAAATGTAATTTACTCTGCCTAACTCCCTTATATCGCCTGTTTGATTATAAACACAATGGAGAAAAGGAAGGAAAAGAAGCGCTGGAGGTTTTGGCAGCAACACGGAGACAACTGGGGCTTCTGGCTCCCAAAAACAGGTACAGGAGGTTCCATGAGAGCCAGTGGAACGGACAGAGCAGTGCAGATGCCCAGCCAAGGCCCGGGAACTCGGTGCCCAGGCTGAGAGGCACAGCAGTCAGGTTGGAGCCCAGCTGTGCCCACAGCACCACGAGCTGTGGGCTCGGGGAGCCCTCGGCACCAGGCAGGACCCAAAGCAAGATGTGAGGGAGCCACAAACTCCTCCAGGCTCTTCCCAGGGCTCTGTGTGGCTTATCCACTGTGTGGCACTGCCCCTCCAGAGGGCACAGCCCTGCAGCTGAAGCATTTGCACTGCTACCACACTGCCAAGCATGGCACAACACGGCATGGAAAGCACAGAGGGGGAACCAACAGTCAAGGACCAGGGTGGAAAGGGAGAGCTCCAAATGGAGGAGGGAAACCAGTGGAAGAGCATCTAGAAAAAGGAAAAAAACTCTAAATAAACCAACTCCTTTCTGTCTGATAGTTTAGAGTTCTGCTCAGTTGCCCAAGAGCGTTGAAAAGCATTTCCATGTACGAGTTTTCAAGGCCTGTGAATTTTATAGTATTTTATATGTAGTCTTCTCTAATCCTACAATGTATAAGCACAGTATTAACATGAAGTGCTACCATAAAATATGGAATTCTGGTATGTTAAGGACAATGTCTCCTGACTGCCCAAATGAATACTAATTACTCATGTGACTTATGAGGGCTACTAATTACTGAACCTGTAAAACTGAAGTAGGACACAGGTAAGCTTTACACCTTTTTAGCCAGTCACAAGAGTTTGTGAGGCCTCTAAAATTGTATTTAAGAGTGTCAACCAAATGAATAGCGCACGTTAAATCAAGGTCCAGAAAACTTCATATTAGGAAAATTTTATCTATTTTTAGGTAGGTTTTTTCCCACCCAGGTTGTCTTTTAAACACCAACTGAGGAAAGAAGCAGTCCTTCTATAGTTATTCTTGTGGGCTGTGACAAGATATCCTTGTGATTAAGAGAATTTTATGGAAAACAAGTAATAAAAAGAGAACTGTTTAGTAGAGGTGTAGACGCAAGTGCAGTGACCATAACATTTAACACGTTCTGGGTGCTTCCATAGCAAAACAATCGATACAGTTCATCAGAAAGCACTAGAGTCTTTACAGGGACTACAAGCACATGAGGTAACTTTGGAATAGCATAATAAAAATTTGCACTGATGAAATGATTTGTAGATAACCATCACTGTCAGTCACTTAAGGACAGTCTGTCCAGGATAACCACCATTATCAGTCACTTAAGGACAGTCTCTCACCATGGAACTGCAGTCAGTCGTCTCTGCACTCTGTTGTCTCAAACAAGGTGTTGCTTTCGACTTTGTTGAAAGCAGCACATGAGATTTCAGAGAGGGAAGATGAAATGAGCATCTGACACGCCGGTACTCACCCAGCAATGACAACTCCCTCGCAGGAATGCACATCACACAGGATTTTGCCCAGCTCGTACCTCAGCTGGCTCACGGCTCCGATCCGGTTCTGCCAGAGAGGAGACAGGGCGTGGATACTCCAGTTCCTTCATCCACCAAGACTTGCCGAGTGGAAAACTCCAAGCTTTGCTTTTGCTGCTGCAGCACAGCTAAGAGAGAAGGCACGTCTATCCCATAAATCCTGCAGCAGCTTCCCCCTTCTAGCAGGCAAAAAGGAGCTGCCATACACTTACATTTCTTCAAAAAGGATTCTCTGCAGCAGTGGGGGAAGATGCTGGAATGTCCTTGGAACTTCAGTACAGTAGCGTTTGATCCCTACATCTGTGACTAACAGTCTTGTGCCAGCTATTGCTTCCTTATTTCCCTCTACCAGTGATGAATATGTACTAGCAGGTGTCTTAGGTGTGGGAACAAGGATTGTGTCAGCACAGAAGCACATTATGGCCTGACCATATAGCTGAGACACTCTCAAGGAGAGGAGATTCATCAGAAGATCTGGAACCATACCCAAATAAGTGCATGGGAATTATTAGCATATATGCACATATTCAGGACTACAATGAATATGTAATAGGGACGTGATGAATAGGATTAGTTTCCTGACTATAACTGGTGTGTAGGATTGCTGGTGGAGTTATCCCCAGTGCTGTTAACAGGGAATGCCAGCTTTCTACCCCAACAAACAGGTTGGAGACTTTACTTCCAACCAAGACCAGGCTGCTGGAATCGGGTTCCCATCTTCCTACAGCACCTGGGTCCCAGTGAAGGGCTCCCCTCTCACCTTCCAGTTGTATTTCAGGGTGCGCTCCCTGGCCCGGCAGTTCTTGAGGGCGAGTTTCCAGCAGGAATGGTCAGAGATGCTCAGGTCCACCAGGTATCCCTCCTCTTGGCACAGCCTGTACCACAGCACTTGGTCTTCTGCAAGCACTTTCCATGTCCTGCTCACCTAGAAAGCACATTTTGGATGTATCTCTCATATATCCACCTTTGGACAATGATCTCAGGCACATGGTGGGATTCTTGGGGTGTCCTGTGTAGAGCCAGGAGTTGGACTGGAGCCTGACGGGTCCCTTCTAACCCAGCTTATTCTGTGATAAATTTATAAGTAAATATCAGATTTAATATAAAATTATTTAAATAGCTTCTGAAATATAAACCTGTAAGTGGATATAAGCCAGCACTGAGACTAAACTCTTACCTAAATAAATACATTTGTTCACCTTTTATATTACTGAGCATATAAAACCCCTAAAACTTTAACAAAATGCTTGTTTTCTGTGGGTTCTTTTGGCAAAAACTGAGTTTCGACTCCACTAAAACCCCACACAACACAGACACCAGTTCAGTGGCCACAGTGCCAAGCTGAAATATCAGTGTCTTGGAGAACTTTGAAGGGAAAAGAAGCAAGAAAACAATTAAGGCAGCACCGTAAGCTTAGAGAGAACTATGAATTTATCTTCATATTTGGAGCTAAGCAGCCCTCTCAGATCACACCACCACATCTCCAAAGTCCACCTGACAATGCCTGATTAGGGGTCTGACATTAGTGATTTATAACCTATTGTATTACAGTATGCATAAATAGGAATGAATTATTAAGTTTTTGAGGCAGCCTCAAGTTGCTGGCCATTCCAGAGAGAACAGCTTCATCACAATCAATTGTGGGCTCGGAATTAAAGATTCAAGAGCTAAGAGCCAACTTAAGTAGCATTTGTTCCCTGTAATCCTTAATTTAAAAAAACAGACGTAACCAATGAAAAGCACGAGTGGTGAAAGCAGCAATCAATTGTGCACTGTTTCCAAAAAGATTAAAACAACCTCCTGAGACTGACATCATTTTTAGTAAATTACAATTAAGCAGCTAATGTCCGTTTCAGTCCCAAGATTTCACCAAGAATCAAGATCTGCCACTGACACAAACTCTCCCAGGGCCATCTCTTTGTGTTTATTTGCCATTTGCTCGGTATTTACTCACAGACTCAACATGGCACGGGCTGGTGAAAGATGAATTATTCCTTGTTCTCCATTCTGTACGACTAATCTCCTTTGTATTTTATCATTACCACACACACCTTGCTTCAAACTTAAACCCACAGCTTTCAAATGCGAAGTACAGCTTCGGAGAATTCCATCTCATGAGGAATAAATACTGGTTGGATAGATTTGCACAAGCCCATGCAGGACATGAGCTGTTGGAGCAGCCAAGTGTGCAGTGAGGCTGATGGAGAGGTCAGGAAAACAACCACCCCTGCCTTAAATAAACCCAGGGATCTCAGAGTTTGGAACTAGTCAGCCCACCCAGAACACCCACAGCATGGCAGGGACAGGGCACTGAGGTGCAAAAGGCACCCAGAAACGTGACCCTGAGTCTCACGGGGAGGGCACAAACATCTTCCACGCGTGGTCCCCACCCTCCTGCAAACTGCACAGTCGCCAGACAGCGGGCACTGTGCTCTGCAGTACTCTGTTTCTTCCAGGGAGAAGGAAAAAACGTTTAATAGGGAGAAAAAAAGGGGAGTAACCTGCAAATGTTTTAAAGATTTGATACCTGAACACAAGAGCAGCTCTCAAACAGGAATATCCAAGTGCAGCAAAACAAATACTCTAGTTATTCATCACGAGACCTCGATGCGAACCAGAGACAGGGACAACCCCCTTCCGTCCTCTGACAAAGAAAACCACCTGGCCAGGGCAATAATAATGTCTCAGAATGACACAAACAGCGCTGAGTCTTCTCTAGCATGACACACCACATCACCCTGCCATAAAAAGGCAGTGCTTAGTGCTCCTGGCCCTACAGGGACACACTCAGGGACTGTAAGGGCAACAAAAAGACACGATCCAAAATTTCCAACCGTTCCACCTTAGAGAGGAATTTGCTCTCAATTTGATTTTAGTGTAATATAAATACATATATTACTGCTCAAAGAACAAAAAAACCCACCCAGCTTTCTGCTGACACCCCAAAAGAGCAGCTGTGGGGCAGGTTGGAACCTCTGCTCCCCTCCCAAAAGAGCAGCATGTTCAGCAAGGGACAGGCTGAGCACACACAGAGCAAACACAGCCAAGCCACACCAGCTTTTGCCTTGCTTTCAAAAATAAAAATCAAAAATAAACACACACCTTTGGAGTTTGCCAAAACAGACAATATTGTACAGACCTTTCAAGTTTCAAGGTCTTAAAAGCATTTTATAAAGGCAGTAAAACAAAAGAAAAGGAGGGGGCGCTGCATAAAATTGCGACTGCCTTTTCAACTTTCCAGGGGAATAAAGATCCTATCCTATTCTGATTTTTTTTAAATCAAATTACACTGAATCCTGCTGCTTTACAAGCCTGAATTTCCAAAGAGTCCCCAACACAGGCTTTTCTTACGGCCCCAAAACTCGCATGCCAAGCCCTTGTAAAAGCCCCACTGAGTGAGCCTCAGCTGCACGAAATCACTAATAAAAGAGTCTCCAGCATTTCACTTTACAGCACCACTGTGAGCTGCTGCATTAAATCAGCCACTGGCTCCAAGTCAGCTTTATTAGATCTGCTTGACTTCCAGTTTCAGGTGAGGCCCCAAAAGCCGGGGTGTTACAGCTTTATTTACATGCGCCCATAGACTCTGTGTTGGAGGAGCTGAGATGTGCAAAGCTCTTATTAAACTACAAACATAATTGTTTCCAAATCTGCACTGCATAGAAACTCCAGAAAAACCATCAATGACAACATCTTACAGAGCTGTTTATATATTTAGAGCCCTCAATTTAATTTTGTCTTCAGTGTTCCTATTATCTTTTTACTACGGTTCTCAGTAAAGAAAGTTTGGGTTCCCTTGAGCTCCACAGAGGAACAGTTTTATACCTCATAGTTCAGCAAGTAATAATGTTCTGAAGGACTTCAAAGACTTTTGCTGACACAGATTTTGCCATTTGAGTTTGCCTGTGGGGGATTTTTTTCCCCTAAAAAGCCCCACCTCTTCCATCAAATCCTAAATTTCTTCTAATCCCATCTAAATCAACTGGCTCAAATCCTAATGAAGGTTTATTCATCCCTCTCCATCTGATAACCATTTTTGTTTCACTAGGTTTATTTTCTTCCCCAGACACACAGAGACATAGTCAAGGCTCATTTGCTGAGACCAGGGGCCTCATTTAGAACTATCTGGACTTTGAGTCCAGTACAACACAGAGAGCCAAGCAGCACTGAATCCAAAGCCATTCCCATGGAAGCTGCTCATTGTTTCAATTCACAGCCACAAGCATGGAATGGTTTGGGTTGGAAAGGACCTTAAAGAGCACCCAGTCCCACTNGGATCCCCCCCTGCCTGCTGCCCAGTACATGGGGGGGGTCCTGGGATGGGTTATGTCCACCCTCTGCCCCACCAGCACCCCGAAGTCCTCCTCCTCAGGGCTGCCCTGCACCCCTTCTCCTCCCAGCCTGTCTCTGTGTTTGGGATTGCCCCAGCCCAGGTGCAGCACCCTGCACTTGGCCTTGCTGAACCTCAGGAGGATGGCAGAGCCAACTCTCCAGCATGCCCAGGTCCCTCTGGATGCCACCCCTTCACTGCAGTGTGTCAATCACCCCACACAGCTTGGTGCCACCAGCAAACTGGCCGAGGGGGCACAGTGATGTCCAACAGTGCCAGTCCCAATCCCCACCCCTGAGGATGCCCCTCATCCCTGGTCTCCACTTGGACACAGAGATGTTCGAGTGTGACCATCCAGCCAATTCCTTACTCACTATTTTAAGTCTCGTCCTGAGCGCAGGATATCCTTACCCATCCATCTCTCTGCTCTCTCCCTAAATCACGAGGAGGATGGATGACTACTTTTACCCACATACAACCCTGATGCAAAAACATGCTCAAAAAAATACAGGAGACTTTCTTTTTTTAGATAAACACCAAAAGCATAACAGTTTGACAACTCCAGAAGCCCTCAAGCAGCTGAAATTCTTGATTTATGCAAGACAATTCATCCTAAATTCCTAGAAACAGTCTCCCTTGCCCTAGATACATACACAATTGTGTTGGTAAACACTTCGAAACCTTCTCTCGGATGAAAACATAACAGGTCAAGGGAATTTCCCACTGATCTGCTCAGAAACAAAACTGCCTCAGCATGGCCAAAATTCAGCACGAGTATTTCACACCACAAAAAGCAATCCATGCAGTCTCTGGTACTGACTAGAAAACAACAACTGTAAGTACACGGAGAAGCCCATAGATGAGACACACAACCTTATCCGACAGCACAAAGGCCAAGTCCTCAGGCCATGAGTAAAGGTAATTGTTCTGCAGTTTCAGCCCCAAACAACACAAGAACTTCTGATGCATTTCAGTTTGTCACACTCGTGGTGTCCCAAGGGATTGGGTTTTTTTCCCTCTACATCATAACCAGGAGGAAGAAGTGACTGTCCCCACACCTGCTCGCATTCATGAGAACCCCTCATGGCCCAGGTATTTCTGTCCATGGTCAGAACACAACCAAAAGGTGCTCACAGGGTTGGCACAAAGCAAAGGGAAAATTCTGCCACGACTCTGGTCATGTCCTGCTGCTACATTAAGCCCTGGGTCCCTTTCTCCTTGAATTACAAAGCTGGGATACCAAAAGGTCTGCTGGATGCTACCGAATGTCACCCACCTGCTGTGAGCCCACCAGAGCCCTGGATCTGAGGGCACCAACATTTACAGGCTGCACAAGGGTTTTGTATTTCAGGTGCCATACAGACAGTTTGTGTTTTAAGGTACTAATCCCAAAAATCAAAGAAAAGCTGTGGGGAAGGGAGCGAGGGGGAAATATCAGGGGGAAATTAAAGTTCTGCAGACAGCCCGTGGTGTGATTAAATCTCAGAGAGGCTCTGCAGTCAGGCCACTTTGCTGTTAGCTGGTTACCAATTTGGCATAAAGAACTAAGCAAACAGGTTTCCTCCAAAGGCACTCACATGGATCATGATGCCAATTCCACTAACTGGCCCAATTTCCCTAAACTCCCAAGGCACCTTAATAGAAAAACCTTTCTAGGATAACACTGTAAAGCAGCAGGGTTTTCCATGGAACAGAAGAGGGCTTCCCCCCTTCAAAATCAAAACCACCAAGAGAAAAATGAAAATGGTATTTATTTTTATTGCTTTGCTTTTTATTTGAACACTTAAAAAGAAGCCAGCTCTGCACTGGATATTCATCTCCCTGGGAAAGGCCTGTAAAACCCTGGGCACTTGCTCAGCTACCTGTCAGCTGCCACACAGGACCAATTATTTGGGCTGAGGAGGATGAGAAGTGTGGAAAATTTCCTCTGTGTTAAAACACATCTTATGAGAACAGGTTCAAGCTGAAAACCAAAGTGAGAGAGAAAAAAATCAAGTGCAGCCCAAACACAGGGAAAGGAGCAGCCCTTTATCAGCCAATCTTTTTATTCTGCCATGAGGTAAACTGATCATGCCTAAGAGGGAAAAAACGGGAGAGAAATGAATAACCTTAAACTAATCCACTTTAGAAATGCAAGCCTGTCCCATTTCATGGGATGTGGCCTTTACTGGTGGCATACCTCTACCTCAAATGGCACAAACTTGAGCATACCTGAAAGCTTCACTCTCTTGGACAGCATCAAAAAATAAACCTTGGGAATTCTTTCCTCTGCAACAGAAGTCCTGCATGAGGAATTAATTTTCTTTTAACAGTTCTCCTTCCTAAAAGGCATTAGCAAGTCAAAGATTTAGGCAATAACCACCTGTAGCTATTTAACACTGTGACATGCTCATACTGAACATAAAAAGCCCAATTTCCTTTCAATGCCTGTGCCATTTGGGGAATATTTGTGCCTAGTTTAGCATCCACAACAGACCCTGTCTGTCACTTCTCAGTTTTAACACACTAGCAGTTCTTTCTCTTGCACTCAAACCATGCCCTGGCCTGTTTGTAACACAAAGAAGGGTTTTGGTTGGATTTTTGTAAAGTTGCAAGATGGGCTTTGTAGTGAGTTAATGAGCACCAGCCTGGAACCCTGAATGGGCTGTGGGAGAAGCTGGCAATGAATATCCACAATATTCTACTTACTAATTAAGTTTGCTTTGAAGACTCATTCAGAGAGGAGGTTCATCATTCAATGTGTGAAGAAAGGAAATAAAGAGGCTCAATAGTGTGGGCTGCACAACCCCAAGTATAGTGAGGTGTGAGTGAGTGTTTCATAAAGCTACTTGAAGAGACAGGCAGTTTACAACTACACATCAATCACAGACCGTGCCTGTGTCCAGACTGCTGAAAGCATCCTCTGAAACTATCACAAAGGAGAAATATAAACCCCTTGGGGGCCGGGGGTGAGTAAAGCAGAGTCATTTAAGAAACTGGCCTCACATGAAAATACTGGAGACAAAAAGTCACTACTCCGGTTTCTGTGGTTCCAATCCCACACTGACAAGTGTGAGGAACAGCTCTCGCCATGCCCTCAGCACTGCCAAGTGCCTAGTTCTAAATATTGCAGCAAGACACTCGCTTCTAAACACACTCACTTGAATCAAAATACCTCTGCAATATTTATTTTAATTGTTAAGGCTTCGCTTCTGCCCAAGCCACAAATGTTTTATTTAACTCTACTCAACTGCAGCCACCGACCCAGCTCATGGACTGGTTTTCAATATTCAGCTTTGGAAGGGTTTCCTCTAAGTAAAAGCAGCACCAGCTGAGCTAGTGGGGCTGCCACCCACCTTCCCTGCATCAGGGTGGCTGTTTCTTCATTATTTCTGCCAATTTTATGTGGTATCACACTCAAACTGCCAGCAGCACTCACCTGAGCACACCTTCCCAACTCAGCCTTGCCCAGGTACTGAAATATCTTCAGTGCCAGCTCATAGGGCAGCTGGACATCAAAGAAAGGAACCTCATTGATTTCATTCTGAAAAGGAAAAGGGGGAAATCATTTGTGCACGGTTTGATAGCAGGAGTTACCACAGTATGAAGAGAGGATGTTGTGTCCTCAGTGCCATCACAGCTCCATAACAAAGTCAGGAGTTATTCTGCCTTTCCTCCCTCTAATGGCACATCAGACACAGCAGGTACTTAGTTCTGAGTCAGGTAAAAAATATTAAAAGGTTAAGTGGAGCTAAAAAGCACATTGAGAAGAACCGTGAGGCTCATCTGTAGTCTGATGGCAGAGAAAGGCAAAACCTCAGCTCTAATAAAATTGTCTAATGTTTCAGGGCCAAAAAGACCAAATAAATAAGCACTTTGAAGGCAAATTCTCCTTATTAATTTCACTTACAAGATTTCAAACACAGGTGATGGAAAAATGAGCAAATATTTTGATATCAAACTGAATGGAGATGATATTACAGTTTCTTTCACTAGTGACACACATGATATGTTCTATATGAAATGTTCCTGCTTTAACTGATAGAGTATCTCAAACAAAAATTTAAACCAGACCCATCAATTTACACCAACAGCTAAATACAGCACACGATTTTTCCCAGATATATTTTGCTTGTTTTAACAACAGCAAGATTGGTCTTTTTTCTCATACTGTCTGGATATTCTAAATTTTTACACTATGTAATAGAGAAGGAGTAAACCCAGCCCGTTCTGACCATTTCTGAGTCACCCTTTTCGCTCTCTAGTGTTGTCTCCTGGTTTCTGTCCTTCCCCGGGTGCTCCTGAACACCTGATCACTCTCCACTCATCCCCACACACAAAACCAGCTGCTCGGTTAAAACCAATCTCCACTGTTTGCCTTCAGAAAGTCAGGAAGATCCCATATCGGGATCATCTCCTGCCTCCTGGCACTTCCCCATCCCTGGTACCTTTGTTTCTTTGGAGGTCTCTTCCAGAACTACTCCTTCCCATTTAAACCTGGACATTTTGCAGTAATAAAGTAGCAAAAAGGCAATTCTGGGTTCATTTAAAGCAGAGTTACTCGGGGAAATCATCACAGAATGCCGTTGAGGGGAGGTTTTTAATGAAAAGATATTCCACAGTTGGTAAGTGTTTAGACAACACAAATATGGGCAATGTTCCCATTAGGTCCTTTTAGCAGCAACACACCAATTTATACACCCTGGAGCCTCACACTTGCTCTACAGTTTCTTAAACCAGGACCTGCACCCAACCTCCTGCTCCCTCTCTCCTTATCCACAATTTTCCTGCACAAACAGCTCCTTTTCCCTGCCTGAGGATCTCTGGCTCCGCAAGATTGTTTGCTCTGGTGTGGTTTAAATCCCATCCCTTTCCAAAGGGGACCCCCGAAGGCAAGCACAAAGGGAACTGAGTAGCACATCTCCATGGCCACATGCAGGCAGGCTCCAAGGCGGCCAGATGTGAATCCACCCGGCTCCAGGAGCCATCCTGGAGCTGCCCAAACAAATCAGAGGAGCCATTGGGCAAGCGTTATTAGCTCCAGGCTCATGAGCTCAGGCACGGCAGCACTATGGATGTGCTGCTTCCAAATGGGAGTTGGGTCAGGTCCAGCCAGCAGATCCTGCTCTGTCTGGATGTGCTGAGGTGTCACAGGAGGGCTGGCTGCCTGCAGACACAACAGTCAATGCCTACAGTGCCCTCAAGAAAAGGTGGGGAAAAGAAACAGAAATAGATATAGAGATTCTATTTTTTTTAAATTCATCTGCTTTAAAGAAACCCAGAATTGCGGGTTTTTTTTTCCTGTGTAGGGACTGCAAAGGGTGCAGTAAATGAGAAGTGGCTCTAGAAGGGCCCTACAAAGAAACAAAGGTACCAAGGATAGGGCAGTGCCAGGAGGCAGGAGATGATCCCGATACGGGATCTGCCTGACTTTCTGAAGGCAAACAATGGACACAACGACAGAGCAGAGGCTCACACTAATCCCATTCTAACGCAATCCTAAAACTGAGACAGGTCAAGGTCTTCCCACATCCCAAAGATCCCAGCAGATCGCCCTCAGCACAAGGAAGCAGGGATGTTAAGTCAGCACCAGCCTGTCTAAAAGTCTACTGGAATGAATCCAGAACTCCAATACAACCATCCCCTCGGAGACAGATTCGGGCTCCCGTGTGCTAATGGAGCACTAATTCTGTAAATGGATTAATTTGTGCCTTGCAGACAGAAATTTAATCTGTTCCTTTTAATTTTTTTAAGCAAAGAGTAATTAGTCACAGGGAGGCTCACGAGAAACAAGAAAATGGGTTTCCCCCCTAGTTTTCTTACACTGTAAATAAAATCTCTATGGCATGTAGAGGATTTACCAAAATAACTTTTATCTGGTTCACAACTGTATTTAAGTCTATTTCCAAATTAACTCCTTTATTTAAAGAATTGAAGCTTGTTTTCTTACTACAAGGCAGGATACCCCAATTACTGCACAGGCATCGAACAGCCCGAGTAAGCAACAAAAAAGGGTTTTAAGGGAGAAAAACAAAACAAAACAAATAATTTCATGGAATTCCAGTCATGGAATACCCAGAGCTGGAAGGGGATCAGGGAGCACCGTCCCGGCCCTGCAGAGCATCCCACCCTGGGCCATCACAGGAGCGGCCACCGAATGTCCCGAGCCGGGAGGGACCCACCGGGACAGCGGCTCGTGGAGGGGAAAGCTCCGTGCGTGGGATAACCCCGGGTGGTGAGGGCACAGAGGGGCCCAAAGCAGCGCCGCTTCCTCGGCCGGGCCCGGCCCTGTCCCCA
>VWZF01003908.1:1272745-1324618 GCA_013396755.1 Sclerurus mexicanus | reverse complement strand
CCGACACCGACCCCTCTCCTCCTCCCTGTCCCCGGGCTGGCGGTACCCGCGCTGCCAGGTCGCACCGACCCGACCCCTTTCCTGCTCCCTCTCTTCTCCTCCCTTCCCCTGGGATGTCGGTACTGGTGCCGCCAGGACGCGCCGACCCTTCTCCTCTCTCCCTTCTCCTCTCTCCGTCTCCCTCTTCTTCTCGCTCCCTCTCTCCCCCTTTCCCAGGACACCCCAAACGCCCCCTTTCCCCTTCCCCAAACTTTCGCGGCTCCCACCGCCGTGCTGCCCCTCCGCCCGGGCCGTCCAAGCCCTCCTGGGGCAGTTTCAGCTCCGTGCCCGGCAGCGCGGGGGGATCTCGGCAGGTGCCGCCCCGGCTGCCGGCCCCGGGAGCTGAGGGTGCCCCGCACACCCGTGCCTGCGCTCTCTTGTCTGTGGAGGAGCCTGCCCTGCGTCATGCCGTTCCCTGGTGGGCTCTAGACCCCCGGGGGCTGCAGGCACCCCTCGCCAAGGTCACTGGGTCACAGGACCGTTCAGTGGGCAGCCCAGGACTGTCGCTGGCTGTGCCTGGCTCTGTGTTTTGGATCATGCCCTGCTCAGTGCCAAAGCACCCCCCCAAGGGGGATCCTAAGCCTGAAACCCGGGGAAAATCACCCAAGCCCCGTTACTGCTGGTTCTGTGCTCCAGAGCCACTGAGCAAACAGCAGCAGGGAAACAGAACATTCCTGGTCCTGTAACCCTCCTTATCACCCCGGTGACACCTCCAGGGCTGGTAGGGACAGCCCTGCATCCTCGGCCCTGGGAACACGCAGGGATACTGCGTATACTTGGGGTCACCTCAGGGGTTCTGGGTGCTCTGAAGTGCTCTTTGAGTCGTGGATTTGTCCCCACAGACCTGAGGAGCAAAGGTTCTTGTGGGTGCTTTGAATTGCATCATAAACATCCCTCGTGTCTGTCTGTCATCAGGGAGGACTTAAAGTGCCCGTGTAACTTTCAGCGTGCACTCATATCCCACCAGCTTGGCTAGGGTAGTGTGGAGGGAAAGCGGGGATATCAGAGAGTTTAAAAATAAGGTTTTCCAGCAGGTCTGTGTGTTTGCACTCTGTGTGTGTGTGCACTGGTATGGGGTGGGCATTGTTGTCATCCATCTGAGCCACAACTGCTGCATCTGTCAGGAGGTTCCGCTGGTCACCTCTGGAAAGCTTTCTTTGAGAACAAAACCAGTAGGGTTTTTTGATGAATCAAAACCTCAATTTCTATAAAGTCATGCTCTGGGTGGTGCCTGCAGAGCTGTGCCCAGCAAAGCCCTCAGAGGTGGTGTCAGTGGTGTGGGACTGTGGTCAGGAGCAGAGCAAACATATCTCTCCCTTCCCATCAGTTTGTGGCAAGTTTGGTTGTAATGTTTGGAAACAAACCCACCCATCTGGCTTGCTGGCCTCTCTGACCTTGAAAAAAGTTGGAATCCAAGAGGAAATGCAGTGATCTCCCTTACTTAGTGTCTCAAGTGTCCTTTTCCTTCTCACAAGCCGGAGAATTTCCTCCCTGCCCAGTCTGGGACTTAATCCCATGTACCGAAGGTGATGGGTAAGAAGGGCTGGCAGCAAGAGCCCATGGATCCTTGCACACCCAGCCCAGACTTCCTGGCAGTCCCACGAGCCCAAAGCTGTTTGAATTACTGGGTTTGTTTGTGAAGGTTTGCATAGCTCCGTCGGGCAGATACTCTTCTTTCCCCCAGTCCCTTCTGCTGTTGACTCTGAAGCCCTCACCTCCATTTCTGCACTTCAGGCCCACCAATAACCAGTTGCTTGTAAATTGCTTTGATGAGGACACTGTGGAAAAGCCAGGCATTATCCCGAGTGCCTCCAGGGCGAGCACACACTGTCCTGCCTCGCAGCTTCAAAGGCTGCTGCGCACAGGACATGCTGAGCTGCCTCCAAAAAGTGCTTGGGGGCTTCGTGGACACAAATACAAATGTAAGCCTGAAAAGAAGATCCTGGTGCGTGATGGGAAGCAGTTTCAGGGATAAAGATGTGAGATGCTGGGATTAACAGACTCCTGGTTGTCCCTACGTGCAGCCTGTCTCCTGTCACACTTCTAAGGCACAAGTGACCAAGCTGCTTATGAGAATACAATGGAAACCCAGAATAATAAACTACATCATCTGCACCTCAGTTTCTGGGTTATTTTTGCCGTTAAGCATCTTTTCCTCCTGAATAGTAATTTGCTCCCACCAGTGGAGGTTTCTGACTGTCTGCAGTGTCTTGGAGCCTGAGTGGTAGTGCAGAGAGCTGAGTTAGAGATGAGGTAAGACAACAGTGTTTCATTAATTTTGCAGAGTATTTCCAAACAAAATATGTATTTTTTCTGCCACCCTCAGAGAACTCTGCAGTGACAATAACATTGTTCTGCAACAAGCTGGGAAGTCCAGGCTCTGAGCACTTGTGATCTTAGGATTTCTTGGAAGGGCTGGTAAGAGGAGAGAACCTCGTAGAGTTGATGAGGGTGCTGCGGCGTCAGCGTTTGTCTCCTGGTCTGGTGGGTGCAGAAGGAGTAGAGAAGTTAGAGGAAAAGGCAGGTTTCAGCTTGGTTTGCTACCTGCTTTCCCAAGCAGTAGCAGGATTTGTGTTGGCTGCTGTACGTGGTGTTTCTGGGGCAGGAGGTTGGTGGTTGTTCCCTCAGGTCCGTGTGGCTTTGCACAACAGCGCAGCTCAGGGAGTAATCCTGTGCTCCAGGGACGCTCTCCTGCTCTCCCAGCCCCTGGGTGATACCAGGCAGAGCAGGATTAGGGCTGCTGCACGTCCCCAGCTTGCATCTGTGGACCGAGCTTGGGATTTGGGGTGGAATGCTTCGCAACTGGCAGGTTCATAATATGTAATCTGACATCACCTTGAAATCCCCAACCAGGGCATGAAGTATAGTTGTCAGGTGCCAGTTTGGCGTACAGTGACACTGGTATTCCGCTCTGCTAGTGCAGGAGTGGCAGTGTATTAAAATCCAGCCCTCCTTGTCCCTGCCAGCTTTGCCAGCCTGGTGCCGTGCCCGCTGTGTTGCCAGGAGTTCCCCCCACTGTTTGCTGCGAGGTTGGTGCAGGCAGAGCTGCTCTGCCCAATGTCTCAGTGCAGTTAATTATCCGTGCTGAAGCTGGGCTGGGGAGATTTCTGGAGGTGTCACACCGAGCTGCGCAGGGGCACACGGCAAGCGCAGGGCCAGAGGCCGTGGAGTTGGGCACCGGGACAGGCATCCAGCGCTGCTCCCTGCGTGTGTCCCTCTCACGGAGACGCAGGCGCTGTTGTTTGTCCTCCTGGAGAACCGAGGAAGAAAGAGCTCTTCCCAGTGGCAGGCATCCTGCTCATAAATGCCACCCTCACTTCACGGGGAGATTGCTCAAGAAGAACCTTCCCCAACAAACAGCAGCCCAGAAGTGGCTCGTTCCACAGGTGGAGCGCGGCCACGCAGGACACTCTTCGTGGGAAGATTGAACCGCGATGTGTTTGTCTCTGTCTGGCTTCCCTGCCCTTCCTGCGCCGAGCTCTTCCCTAGTAGTTGTCCTCTTCCCTCTTTTGAACCCCCTCCTAATTGTTTTTCGGTGTTCCGGGACCCCGCTCGGTCTCCCGCGGAGATGCTAATGAAGTGTGAGTGTTCGCGGATAGCGGCTGCTTGGGAATTTGACGGGGCTCTTGCCCGGCGCTTGTTTTCTCATTAACCTGCTGCTGTGTGAGGCGGCAAGCGAGGGCGCCTCGTTCCGTCCCTGCCTCCAGCTCGCCCCCAGCAATCCCAGCCCCTGAATCTATTTTTTTCCCTTTAAGTGTATCAATAACTGTGATTCTGTTTATTAGGAGTGGGACGTGTGCCAAGCGAGTGGCCCGTGTAATCCATTTAAATGGAGCGGTTCCACGCTGACACAGGAGCCGGGAGCAGAACTCCTTTCTCCGGCTGCTCCAGGGGCTCAGCTCAGACTCTCCTACGGCTTCGTGGAGGTGCTGCTGAAACGTGGCTTTGCCTCCTCTCCCTGAATAAGGATTAGTGGAGGAAGTGCTGACATGAGACACGGGGCTCCCCACCCGAGCCGTTCCATGCCCATCCCACTCTGCACCCCCGGGAAGAGCAGCCCGGTTTTTCCTTTTGTAAACAGCGGCTCAGCGAGCTGTGGGATGGAACAGTCGGATTTCAGGCTGGAGAATTGCAAGCCCTCGAGCGACTGTCTGTTAAAGCAGCGGGATGTGTGGGGCTGGCCGAGGTGCAACCATCGCGGCGTCGTTTGTTCTCTCACAACCCGAAGAGGTGCAATGGCTGAGAGTGACTTTCTGAGCGGTCTCCCTGAGTGTCCAGGCAGAGAGGGATACCTCGCCAAAGGGAATGTTGGGTCTCATGGACAATTTCAGAGCAAGGGAATTTTTTCTTATCGCTTCAGCCCATGTTTTCAGTAGACACTGCGGTTTCCATGTAAGAACTCGGCTATAATTCCTTTTATTTTATAAGTAAGTGAAAGGCGTTGATATTTGTGGACAGTCCCCCCACAAAGTTTCAACATTTTAAGAATGACACGTAAAATGCTCAATTTTTCAGCAGCTCTACAGAAGTGCTATGCTGCTCCCTCTCCAAGTGACTGTCCGCCCCGGTATTACAAATGGGCTGCGGTCTGGCTTTCCTCAGCCTGTTTCAGACCCAAAGTACCAAATTCTGCTCTGTCTGCCGGCTGCCTATTGTGGGAAATTTGGAGGAACTCCACTGAAGTCAATTGGGTTGCCCTGGATTTACGGTGCTGTAAATGAGATCAGAATTTGGCTCAAAGTATATTCCATTAATGAGTGAGATACTGGCAGGGCAGCCAATACGCACCCAGAAATGGCTTTAACACAGCCCAGGATATTCAGAATTGGTTTAGTGAGGGATGGGCTGAAGGCCAGGACTCCGGGGTTCTCTTTTATTCTTTCCATGAAATTCACCTTCACGCAAAGGCCGGCACGAGGCCGGTGCAAAACTGAAGAGCCATTTAAGCTCTTACAGTGGGGCTTGGGAGGTGCGTAGAGACTGTGCTGAGCTCTTTGCCTGCCCCGGGGCAGATTTACTGCCGCGAGTTCAAGGCGACCTAGGATTTATCAACTTTTACAGGTTTTTATAGGTTTTCTATACGTTAAGTGACACAGAGAGACAGTTTGTAAAACACACTGACAGCACGGATGATCTGTTGCTGGCCATGGGTGGCACAGCAGGACGAGGGTTCATGGATGGCACTTGGAAGTGCTGCTGCAGGAGGAATAATAAATAAGGATTAGATGGTTTTGCTTCAGAGGAAATCCTGCAATCAACTCCTGAACTCTTTATTCCAGTGTGACTTGAGGGAATACCTCACTTCTTGGGGCTCCTCGTGCGTGCCCCACACCCAGCTCGGGCTGTGCCCTGCTCTGCCACCCCAGCCATCCCAAGAGGGGCAGTTTTGGCATCCTGAGTGCAGAGTGCAGGTGCCCAAATCCCCTCGTCTGGGTGTTTCACAGGTCTGGAGAGATCCGTGGTGCTGTGTGTGTGTCCCTGGAGATCCCGAGAGCGGGAAGGGCTGTGTCCTGGGAATGCAGGGGCACCTTTCAGCCTCTGGGCTGTTACTGACAGCTCTTTCTCAGCTCTCTGTGCCCAGCTGGATGGGTTTGCGTAGCCAGTGTTGTCACGTTTGTGCTGTCTCAGAAACACAACACCTTTCCTTTGTACCTTCTGCCAAAAAACCCAAGTAGCTCTGCAGAAACACTTTCAGCTGGAGACGTGGGAACCTGTGAGCACAGAGATAGAGCAGCCCCAGGGGTGTGCGTGGCAGGTGTCCTTGCTCACAGCGAGGGGTTGGAATTGTGCTCCAGTCGGGATGATTCATGTCAGCACTTCGTCCTTAGGATTCCTCAAAACTAGAAAGCAAGGCTGCAGACTGAGGGAGGGAGAGCTTGGAATCGCCACGTCCTGGGTGCACAGCTGGCAGCAACTGGGATGAAGCAGAGATGGTTCAGTCTCCTGGGGCAGGACCAGAGACATTCCAGGTTGCTGCCACAGGCACTGCCCAGGCTCCCCGGGGCAGTGGGCACGGCCCCAAGGCTGCCAGAGCTCCAGGAGGGTTTGGACAGGGACAGGGTGGGATTGTTGGGGTGTCTGTGCAGGGGCAGGAGCTGGACTGGATAATTCTTGTGGGTCCCTTCCAGCTCGGGATATTCCACAAGTCTGTGGGTCAGGGAGTGTTTGGACAATGCTCTGGCATGCTGGAGTTTGGGAACTGGGGGGACTTTTGGTGTTGTCTTGTGGGTGGATGACCCTTGTGGGTCCCTTCCCACTGGGGCTGTTCTGTGGTTCTGTGGCAGCCCCAGAGTGTGGCTCCCGTGCCGGAGGCTCCGCTCTGCGCAGAGGAGGCAGTGCTGTATCCCAGGAACCCTCCCGCTGGCACGGCCGGGGAGGGAAGTGATTCCAGAGTGAGGCCACTCAGGATCTGCCCCGGAGCTGTTTGCCAGCCCCGATTACCCCCTGCCTTCAGAGCTGCTGCAGTCGCAGCCTCAGAGGCTCCCCATCCTCCCTCCCAGCCAGTGAAATCACCTCACCCCGGGGAGCTTTGATCGTTGTCACAGCCTGGGAAGGATGGGACCTGCCCCAGCCAGGGCTGGTGCCCACAACGCCAGGGACAAATGCTGGGAAATGGGGATTTCAGAGCACGTGCCCCTGGGGCTCCTCCGCTGCTAATTTGCACTTAGATGGGTGCCTTTCTCTGAGCACTTTATTAATTAAGGCTCGCAGCCCACCTGTGAGGCAAATAAGTCATTACTGCCCTCATTTTGCAGCAGAACTGAAGCAGTGGTTTGCCCAAGGCCACAAATGTAATCAGTGGCACATCCAGCAATGAGGATGCTCTTCCCGTCTCCTGTGAGATACTCCAAGCACCCCGTTGCCTACCTGTAACAAAACGAACGCCTTCCCTAAAAGTGCGCGTTTGTGTTAGGGTGATGTGGATGAGGATGGAGCCCCCAGGAGAAGGAGCCTCGTGAAGTGAGAGCTCACCAGAGATCCTGCACGGGGCCGAAGGCATCACCTCTGGTGCTGAGCCACAGCCCCTCCTCCCCGTAAATTCTGCACCTCTCCTCGTCCTCAACTTCAGAGGAGGGTTCAGGCATAAATTCAGAAGAAGCTTTTATGGTACCCAGCGCATCAACATAATTAACACCCAATTCTTTTGCTTTCTTAGGCTGGAGCAAACCCTGTGCCCTTGGAGAAAATTGTTTCCCCTTTTCCTCCAGGGAATCCAGAGCCTGAGCAGCAGCTGTGAAGGGTGGAGATAAAGAAAGAAGTGGGAGATGCTGGAAGCGCTTTGGGCGACGCGAAGAAGGATTTGCACGGCAGGAGCTGTTCAAGGGCCCGGCAGCAAACCAGAGACACAAAAATGCTTATATATAGAAGAATGTAAACCCTCCCGTATGCAGAGTTGACCGTGCATGCCTCGTGAGAACGTAAGCGACATTCCCCGTAGGTGCCGCCGGTGTGAGCGGCCGATCCCGGGACCGGCTCCCCCCGGCCCTGCTCATGTGCCGCGGGCTGAGGGGGAAGCTCTCCATCCACAGTGAGCGATCCCTTGGAATTCCAAGCGTGCCGCGGGATGGGCACGGTGGGGAGCGCTCGGACAGCGGTTTGTGTGTGTAAATATTGATGCTCTGGCACCAGGGGGGATCGGCTTTTCCTGTGACCTTAGTTTCTCTGGTGCTACGTTTAATATTTGTCTGGGGCTAAACTGCCTCTCTGTGGTGCTACAGTTTCCCCAAGAGGATGTTCAGAAACGTGGGACAAGGAAAGATCTATTTTGGTTATTAAGATTTATACACAAGATAGCAAAAAAAGTAAGACTTGTAGAGAAGGTGCTATTTTTTTTTCTTTCTTTCAATCTCTGCAGAAACTTAAGACAAAACAAATAATCTACCCCAGAACTTTATAAACCTCCTTTTTCCTTTGGAGCGGTTCTTTTTCTTTGGCCGGTTTGGAGCTTGGGAAGCAGCACTCACTGAGGTGGAAAGGACACAGCAGCTCTTCCCATTGCAGTGTGCACATCAGAGTCTGCTAGGGCAGCATTTCCTGCAGCTCCAGAGCTGGGAATTCCCCTGGCTGGTGACTGAAGCAGTCCCAGATCCTGGGAACCAGGGAAGAGAACTCTAACCACTAGAGCAGGGCATAACAGGAGAACTTGGCCTTAGAAATCAAAGGGCTTTTTCAGTCTGGTACTGAGCACTTTTTTCCTTGCAGCCAAAACTACCTGTCAGACTTCGGGTCCCTTCCAGATCCCATTTACAGCAATGATTGTGCACAGTTTCTTAGAAACGTTTTTCCAAGTTTCAGATATTTGCACCGGAAAATTCACCCTCCCACGGCAGGGGGGGCGTTTTCAAAGAATGTTAGAACCCGATTTCCAAAGGAAATTTGGCTCCCTGTCTTTTAAAAACACTTCCTACCCCTTGCCCAGGGTAGCTGAGTGTCCAGGCAGTCCCTGCACTTTCACTGCTGCAGGAGAAAGGTTTCCTGGCAATCTGAAAGCTGAATTCTCCCTTTATCAAGGATTCCCAGCCGAGTGTGAGCCCCTGCACACACATTCCTGGGTGTTATTGATCCCAAACAGCAGCAGGGGCTGCGCTGAAAGAGCGGATTGTTCCCGGTGGGGAGCCTGGCCCTGCCCCGGGGCTGGGCAGTGCTGGGAGGGGTCCTGTAGCCCCGTGAAGTTTGTCCATAGCCTTTGGATGGTCTCAGGACCACAGGGACCCCTGAAACATTTTCCTGCCACTTTTGGCCTGGTGCTCCTTGGCATCCTGAACCCCTCCCGGCTCAGTCTCCTCCTGCAGAAAGTACAAGTTCTTCTGGCAAAAGGAGGAGCCTCGGCTGATTTCAGCAGTGCTGGACTGGGCAGAGTCTTAAAAATATGAATTCCTGCAGATCACTCGAGTGTGGAATTGTGTGTGTGGAATCACACAATCCCATTTGAGCAGGGATCATCCATGGGGAAGGCTGGATGTGGCTGGAGAGGACACGCATTCCTTCCCCGGCCCGTGTGGGTGTCCCGAGGCAGCAGCCGGGTCAGCTCCTCAGGGGGCACAGAGTCCTCACCTGAATCAGCTCTGAATGTACCCAACTCCCCACCTGGAACACGTGTTATCCCCTTCCCCGTGCAGTGCCCCTGCTGCCCTTCCCACAGGGCAATCCCCCTGGCACAGCACAGTGATGGAGAAGGGAAGGAAGTCGTGGCCTTGCCGTGGAGGCCCCCCCGGGGAGAGCCCCCTGGTCAGTGATCGGCCTTGGTGCAGTGGTTGGCTGTTCTCCCTCTGACTAACCCCTTGTAAAATTCCCAGACCTCAGAACTCCCCGGGGATTGCTCTCCTCGGAAGTTCCAAACAGTCAGCAAAAAAGTTCAAGCCACGTGGTGCTGCCCCGTGTTACTCTGGAACAGCCAGATCCGTGGTGCTTCCCAGGTGGAATCCAGAGCAGCTCCAGTGCCCCAAATCTGCTTCAATCCTGATTTGCTTCACTTTTGTAGTTCCAAACTGGATGTTCAGCATGAACTGAGGGTTAATTTTGGAGTTTTCTAGCCAGAATTCCCTGTACAGAACTGGAATTCCTTACTAGAGGGTACGGATTTGTCAAAGCCTTACATTTTCTGGTGTAATTGCTATTGTTGAACGCCTCCGTTTTTTGACAAGGGGTGTTTTTATCCTTTTTAGAAGATCTGCTTTACCCCTGGTTGATGTTTGTACTGGAAAGGGAAGCATGTTGTGAACTCCCTGTGACCTCCCCGTGAATTCCCCGTGAATTCCCTGTGACTCCCTGTCCTGCCACGGCGACCCCGGGCAGTGTCTGTACCCTCCTCGTGGGCAGGAAACCAGCACAGTTCCTCTCTGGCCCTTTTGTTTTCTCACAGCAGCCCTGGGTTTTGGTGGGCTGGGAAGAGCAGGGAGCGCTCTCCAAAGGGAAAAAAAGAAGGAGCCGTCTCGGGTTTCAGCGGGAGCAGAGCGGGCTGAGATCACTGTCTGCGCTGATGCGGCTGCAGGGAAAGTCTGCATGAATTTTTAAAGCAGCTCTCGGCCGAGGCAGCTCCCAGTGCAAGCTGCAGCTCCCATTCCACGGGGGAGAGAGCGGCCCAGTGTGTGCTGCCTCCTCTGCTGCGGCTCAGTGCCAGGCTGCCCCGTGCCCAGCAGCCGGGACGCCGAGCGCGGCGCTTGGCACGGGAGCTCCACACCCCTCCCTTCCTCTCCCGGGATTATTTTCAGCAGTGAAGAAGTAAGGAGTGGGAGCAGCCCTCCTGCCAGGCACTCGTGTGCCCAGCAGAGGCATCGCCCACAGCAGGGCTTGCCAGTGGGCAGGGAGGGCAAACCCATCACACAGGAATTGCCCTCCTTCAGCCAAGCCCGAGACTAAAGCAATTCCCTTAAACGCTTCTTGAATCAACTTCATCCCGTTTGTGAGTTTGTTTTGTTTCTTATCATGCTAAAACTGCAGGGGTCTTAAACAGAAGCCGTACCTGCTGACCAAACCCACTGCAAACAGAACTGGGTAAACTGGTGCCAGTCTTTGTGCCTACACACAGCCTGGAATGAGGCACTTCCCTGCTGGAAAACTGCACTGCCACGTGCAAAAGGCCCCTGATGAGGACACAAAATACACCTCCCTCAGTGCTGAATTCTCCCGTGAGCGATTTAAAACACCTGTCCGTGATCTGTTCTGGAGTCTGACAGGTGAGTAACACCCTACCTGTGGCTCCTCATTAAATCCTGGACACACACGTCTTCTCCGTGGCCAAACCTCTGTTTCCCCCCCCCACAGCAGGGGACAACACCTGCACAAGGTTCCTTAGAGCCAGTTTGCTGCCAGAAAACCTGATTCTCAATGCAGGCTTCACCCCCAGCCCCATTCCTGTGTCGGGTTGCTGTGTGGGAGCTGGACGTGCCCATCTCCACACCAGGGAGGAGGCCCCTGCCCAGGAGATGCAAATAACTGGGGAATTTGGCTTCCTTGGGACCTGTCAGTCCGAGGAGAGGGATCCTCGGGTTTCCAACCCCGACCCCTCACATTCCAAGGGCACCTCTGCTCATCCCACAGGTACAGACCCCTGTTCCTGTGCTGCCTCCCTCTGCCGGTGCCACTGGCCCGAATCCCACTCCACCTGCAGCACAAGGATCTGCCATGTCCCAACTGCACGTGGCACTTCTGAGCACAGCTGTGCCCTCCACGGGAGCGGGAGAAGCTGCTGTCCCAGCCCCACCCTGGATGCCCAGTGCCCATCTCCAGGAAAACAATTAAACTGCAGAACACACCAAGTGGGTATTTTTTTCCTGACGATATTTATTTGAATACAGGAGTGGATTTTGATGTGACTGCCATCCAACTTCAGTGTTCACTGAGCAGGGAAACCCAAGGGCTTGAGTTTAATATTTACAGAAGGTGACTTCGAAGCTTGGTAAACATTCACTGAAAGCATGTGGGGATTAAATGGCCATTATTAGTGACCCCCATTATTAGTTACAGCCATTATTGGTTACACCATCAGTAGTTACAGCAGAGCAAACCCAGGTTGGTTTATGGGTATTTACAGCATCACTTCCCAGGCAATTGGGACACCACATTTATCCCCAAACCCTCCCGCCGTCACTTAGGACGCTGCAGAGCTCCCAGTCTCCCCTGGCTGAGGGAACACACAATTCCTGCCACACTCGGATGTCACCCCAGCAGAGTCACTGTGCGGGTTTCCACCTCCCCAGAGCACGAGCAGAGCCCACAGAGGCTCCTGCTCCTGCTCACACAGGGCTTCTCCCTTTTGTAAACGGAATTTCATATGCTGAGACTCTTTGTACATATTTATAAGGACTTTATTAAAAAAAAGAAAAATAACTGTTCAATGGCGAAAAAAGGCTCCGGTTTTTATTTCCTCTCTGAGAGTAACTTCCTTCCACAGCCCTCCCTGCCTTCCCATGGAAATCAGCAGTTTCCCATCAGCTCTCACTGGGAATGAAGTTGCCCCTGGATGTTTTCTGGTCCAAGTGTAGAATCATCCTCCTGAAAACAAAACCCCTCTGAGAATGCAAAACACATTCCCACGCTTTCCCTTTGATTTCCTGCCTTGTCACCGAATAAAAAACTCATTTTGGAGCAGTGTATCCCACACTTTCCATAGTGCTGGGCTCCTACGGACCTTTTCCTACACTTGTCCAAACATTTTCCAGGAAAAACAAATCAGAAGTGGCTTTCCAAAGAGTTGGAAGGCAGAATCACCAACCCTTTGGTTCCCTGGCACCGCACTGAGAAACTGCCTGCCCTCGGAATCCCTGTTGCCCTCTCCCCGGTGGATGTACCAGCCTGTGACACAGCAACACTCGGAGCCCGCTGGCAGCCTCGGCTCCTGCCCCTCTCCCCGCCCTTCCCCATCCCATCGCACACAGCAACCCGATTCCTTGGCTTAGTTCCCCCTTCCACAGGGTCCTGACAAGAATCAAATCCTTTTGTTTGGGAAAGCAAAGCTTTTCCTCCTCGGCTTCCCTGTACCTCTCGAGCCCCATTTGGACTCCTCCCTGCTCAGGCTCTGCCTCGCACCCCTCTCCAGCCGCACCGAGCAATTCCTTAATCTCGTGACCAAAGCTCCCCTTTGTTGTAGTTCTGCCCTGTGGAGTTCCAGTGAGCACAGACCCGGGCGGGGCTCTCACTCGGGCCATTCCCAGGGCAATGGGCTGGGGAGACGCCACAGCTCCCACCGAGGCACATCCCGGGGGTGCAGCAGCAGCAGAGGCTGTTTGGGCACGGGGAGAGCTCTGGGACGGGGAGCAGCTCCAGGACAGGGAGAGCTCCGGGACGAGGAGCAGCCAAAGCAGAGACCACGGTGTGCACGGGACAGGCTGAATGCTCTGCCAACACGGGGATGTCCTGCTGGGCTCAGGGCTCTGGTTTAACCTGGTGCAGGGCCCAGGCAGGTCCTGGCTGGGAGCGGGACTGGATTTACAGCCAGGAAACCCAGCCTGGGGTGGCTGCCCCGAGGAGCAGGGGCAGAGACACCTCAGTTTGTGGGATGCTCCTGGTTTGGAGCTGCACTTTTCACCAACTGGACTTCAATCCCCCCCTGATCTCCCAGTATGCTGGGAAATCAGAGAGTCTCATGGAAACTAAAGAGGAAAAACATTCCCCAGGAAAGGAAGTGTCACTTCCAGCTTTATTTGCATGGTCCTTCCCAGTCCCCTGTGATTTTGTTGAGGGCAGCACATGCCATTGCAAAAGCGTGGCTGCGGGGAAAGGACACCTCTCCAACCCCAAAAGAACTCTGGACACCAGGTGCTGAAGCGCTGCTTGGGAAGAGCTCCCACAGTTGTGCAGCAGCCACTGGGCAATTCTGGAGTTGTGGATTCAGGAAATCTGGGGCCATGTGGTGTGAAGCACCTCAGCAGAGGCCCAACCTCTTTGTTCCAGCACATCAGAGATCCACAGCTCACTTGCCTCATCCATATGAAAAGGCCAGGGAAACAGGAAACATCCCAGGCAAGCTCCAGAAAAATCCCTGGCCGTAGCTTAGCCCTGGAGTTTGCCACAGCACAAACCTCACCCTCCCTGCCTTTGAGGATGAAGTTCCTGGCCGGTGACAACTGCTCTCTTGGCTCCTGCAGGGACAGAGCTGGAGGGAAGATGGACAACAAACACACAGGCAGCTAAATGGAGGCAGGGGATGGTTTCCCAGGTTTGTCTTCTCTCTGCACCGTCCTCCAGGGGCCATTTCAGTGCACCTGGAGGTGACAGAGGTGGTGCCAGGGGGTTCAGTACACCTGGAGGTGGGCAGAGGTGGTGCCATCCTTCCAGCAGCGCAGGGTCTCCACGGTGACGGAGCGGCACAGTGGGCACGTCTTCTCCCGGTCGAACCACAGGCACAGACACTCCTCACAGAACACGTGCTGGGGACATGGGGCAGTGTCACCCCCACTCCTCACAGAACACGTGCTGGGGACATGGGGCAGTGTCACCCCCACTCCTCACAGAACACGTGCTGGGGACACGGGGCAGTGTCACCCCCACTCCTCACAGAACACGTGCTGGGGACATGGGGCAGTGTCACCCCCACTCCTCACAGAACACGCGTGCTGGGGACACGGGGCAGTGCCACCCCGGGCAGCAGGGCCCTGGGCCCAGGGCACTGGCACACAAACACAGCACCATCCAGCTAATGGGTTACTGTTCCGAAGGCAGCCCTCTGACATCTCTGCTGACAGAGCAGGGAGGGGTTTGCCCTGCCAGGTTTCCATCCTCAGTTCCCTGAGTTATTTGAGTGTTTACTTTTACCCCTTTCCCCCCTTGCTCCTTGCATTTGCTTCATTCTGCTCCCCCTGCCCAGTTTCCCCTTTCCCATAAATGTCAGATTTCACCCCTTATCTCCCCGCTCACCTCAGCACTGACGCCTCCCTGGGCTCTCCCTGGGGCACACACTGGGGTCAGGGGTGGCTCTCCAGCCCCCATCACCCTGTCCCACGCTGGAGGAGCAGGAACAGGGCAAGGAGGGAGCATGAGGAGCTGTGAGAAGCTGCGACCTGCTCGACTCAGGTGGAGCCAGCAGAAATGTCACCGCTGAGAACAGCAGCTCTGACACAAAGGCAGCTTCTCTGGGGCTCCCAGCTCAGGAACACCTGCACAGATGTTCCCAGCAATGCTGAGAGGCACCTTTGATGCACAGGAGACCTACTTGCTTTAATTTGATAACCCTGTTACCTCAGGGGAATGGTGAAGCTCTCCAAAGTCAGGCTCCTGAGCTTTATTTTGGTACCACAAAAGAGCTTACACCCCACCACCTCCCTTCCCCGTGCCTGGAGTTTTCCTGCTCACAGCCCACACCCTCCAGGGACCCTCCAGGATGCAGAATTCCTGAGTTACAACCAACTGCAGAGGAAATCCTGGGGCAGCATCTCCACCTTGCCTCTGTACACAATCAGCTCCCATGGCAGCGTGGTGTGTTCCAAGGGCTTTTCCCAGCCCAGGCCACTCTGGAACTGTGGGTTTGCCCACAGTTCACCCAGTGAGAATTCCCAGTGAGTGGCAGTGCTGACCCACATGGCCACGCAGACCTGCCTTTACCCCGGGCCACTCCCAGGCCACACCAGGCCTCCCCCAGGCTCAGGCTGGGTCTGTGTCCCTCTCACTCCTGGCTCACTGGGCCGTGACAGCCCAGCCTCCCCAAGGGGCTGCACTTTACCCCCTGCTCTGCCAGCTGCCAGTCCCTGCCCTACAAGGCTATTTGCACCCCAAAAGCGATGCTCAGCCCCCAGAGAGTGGCTCAGGGGCCAGAAACCCCTGGTTATCCAGAGCAGGGCAGTAACACCCACCATGACCCACACCAAGCCCCAGCAAATGCCTACCTGTGCCTCTCCCAGCTGCAGCAGTAACCAAAGCACTGCCAGGGGGGACCCTGCCATGGGAAGTTTGGGGTCTTACCTGGCACATGAGGATCAAAGGCTCCCTGAACTCTGCCTGGCAGATGGCACAGATGTCTCCTGCCTCGCTGCACTGCTGGCTGGTGGCACGGACTCCATAGGTCTGCCAGGGAGAGGGGGGACAACGTCCATGACACGGGATTTGAGGGCTCAGTGGATGTAAAGACGGCCCCCACGGCCTGGGGAGGACACTGGTGGCATGTCCCTGCTTGGGGAAGGGAGGGCTGCGGTTCAGGAGCTCTGCTCTCTGGTTTGTTTTCCCCTCGAGCTGGTTCCATCCTTTAGTGCCTCCACTTGTGCAGCAACGATAATGAAATTTAATGAGCTCAACAGGGAGCTGAAAGGATTAATTCAGCATCATTTGCAGAGGTGTTTAGATAGTGGGAGGTATTATTATTAGCAAGTCAGACAACAGAAGAAAGAGTAACAGCAGCAGCACCCAGGGGCTGCCCACTTCTCTTTTTAGGTATGTGGAAGGTAAATGTTGCTTCTCCTGTTTTAACAGAATTAGGGGAAATAGAAGCATGCTGAGGAAGAATGACCAGCCCAAGCCCACAGAATAAGCAAGGTGAGCTCTAACAAACTTCAGTGGTGTTGTGTCCCTTTTGAAATGCGTGCCCCAGTATTTCACTGCAGCAGATCTGAGCAGCAACCCTGCGTAATGCAGTGCCTGGGATAACTCCTGAGCCCTGCAGGAGCTCCCTGACTGTCACTGCACGGCTCTGCTTAAAGCCCCTCTCACCAAGTTTGGTCACACCCTTGCAGGTTCGGCCCCAGTGGATTAATGCATATCACACAGAGCCTCCAGTCAGACAAAACAGGAACAAGCTCCTTCCACAGCTGGGACAGGGAGATGGCAGGGAAGGGTCCCAACAGCCCTGACAGGAGGTAGCAGCTCGTGCAGCCATGGCACAGCACATTATCTTGTTCTGGATCCTGATGCACTGAGCAGTTTTCAGCTCCATCACCCAAAGGTTCCACCTCTGAAGCTGCTCTTTGATGTGGAACTCCTTACCTGGGGGGTGCAAAGGACCTTCAGAGCCTTCCGGACACTTCCCACACGGCCACAGATGTCAAAAGACTGCAATAAAAACAGCCCATTTTAGATAATTTTCACAAAATGTGTATGTGTGTGTGTGTTTACAGTCCAGAAAGTCAGGAAATGGTGTCTTCAAGTGGATACTCAGAGGGGAGAAAAGTAACAACAGTGCCAAGAAAGATGTCATGGTGATGATGAAATATGTAATAAATGTGAGTTGACAGTGGGGAGGAGTAGCCAAAAACCTCTGGTGACAACTGACTGGAGATCAGGGGCTGTGGAGGACAGGAAGGGGGGCAGACACCAGGGTTGTAGGGGGGTTAATTACCTGGCCCCACTAAACAGGGAAGGGACAAAATGGACCCATTCCCACACTGAGATGGGAAGGGATTTAGCCAAGTGCAGAGAAGAACAGCCTAGGGAAGGAGGAGCAGGACTGAGGAAGAGTTTCTCCCACCCACCTGAAGAGTGAGGAACTCCACATGCCAGGAAGGGAGAGTTTGCAGCACTTTGGCGCTCTGCAGACACCCAAAGGTGGCCAAAAGCAGGGTCAGCACGGGGTGCCCTCCCTGCAGGGCCCAGCACAGGAGGTAACTGCACGTGGTGAGCAGCTCTGGGCTCCTCACCAGAGGCTAAAAGCAGGTCAGAGAAGGGCAGAAATGGTTCCTGAAAAGAGCCTGAAGGACACAGGTATTTACAGCTTGGCTGAGCAGTACGAAAGAGGGGGGAGAAGATGATAAAGCTGCCTACAAACACCAAGGGGCTGAGCAAGAGGGGAGACACTGAGCAGTCTCAGAGTGAAGACATGGCACTACCGAAAAAAGGAAAAGCAGCTTGAAAACCTAATCCAGCATGTCAGTTTTCCCTACCTGCTGGCAGAGCACAGGGAAAAGGACACTGAACTAGACAGGATACAGAGAAGTAACTGTTCACAGAACAGCCCTGATGGCTGGCAGGACCTTCTGTGTCCCACCTGGAGGGCAGGGGAAGAGGTGATGCTGCAGGTGCAGAGCTGGACCAGCACTGCAGAGGCACCACAATGCCTGCAGTTGGCTTTTTATTGTTTTTCCTTGGTTAGCATGATTAAGTGGGCTCACTGCAGGGAATGCCAATGAGATCATCCTGCAAGAGATGTGGAATCAAATGAAGGCACCAATAATGCTTCCAGTCAGCACGTAAAAGGCTCCCAGGGTCCTTCCAGTAATGCTTCCAGTCAGCAGCTACCACTGGAGGCTGCAGCTGCTACAGACTTCACCTGCTAACAAGGGCTGGGATCAGCTCCTTCCCACAGTCCAATTCCCAGCTTTTTCTGGTTGTTTTGCTCACAGTGTGACTTGTAATGCCTCTGCTCCAGCTCTGAGATCTCCTCCCAGCCCACTTTCCCCTTCAGTTTTTCCCTCTGGACTGCCCTGTACCCCCAAAAGCTCCATTTCTCACCCATGCACTGAGGGGTGTTGCATCAGTCACCTCTGTATAACAATTGGATTGCAGACAGTGAGTGTTCCTGCTCAGGACAGGGACAAAATAACACCTGGATGCTCTTGCTGGTGAACATCTGGGATTTCTTCACCAAAATCAGAGGTCCATGTCTACACAGCCCAGACAGAGGCTCCCCCCAGCTGCAGGACACACACCCCTCTGGAAGTGATGCTGCTCCTGCCCTTTGGGCACAGGAAGGGGATGCAGCCCGGGCTGAGCCTTGGATGTTTGCCAGGAGCACAGAAGCTCTCAGTGCCAAATTGGCTTCTGTGGTTCTTCTAATGTGGTTTGTGGCTTTGCTAATGTGGACTCCTCGGGGTACATTTTCAGTGTCTCAGGCAAGGAATTAGCCCTGCAGCTCTCGTGACTGCAGACGGGATGCACACACCTGGTACTCCATGAGCTGTTCTGGAAGAGTGTGATCCCCCTTTTCTTCCACTGCCCAGCAAAGTGTCTGTGTGCAGAGGGCTAATCCTGGCCTGGACACACCTGTGGTCCTCAGCAGCTGCCACACAATGGCCTGGGACACGTCCCTGGATTTATGACCCTTCCCCTGGCCTATCCCTCCCTTACCCCTCTGAAGAAGGGGCTCAATTAAAGGAAGGAATGTGCATGTCACAGGCATGGGCTGCAGCCAAGGCACTTTCCCAAAAGGGTGTCCCACAGTCCTGGGCCTAGGTTAGAGTCCAGGCTGGTGAAGAGCAATCCTGTCCTCACAGAGCTTTGAAAGAACAAACCAGCAGAACTTCCCAAAATGAGGCTGCTTTTCCACTCCAGGTTCTCACACACTCTCTGTAAAAGCTTCCCAGGACAGAAAGCCCAAATTAACCCACAAAGAACTGCTCACACCTGCGTCAGGGCCCCTCATGGACCTGAGCAGCCTCACCTGGGCTCTCTACCCACCCTCCCTGCCCACGGGCCCAGCAGCTCTATTTAAGCTCAGCCCTGGAGGGCTCAGGTTGTGTCTGGGCTGTGCCATGTCAGTGTTGGTTTCCAGTTCAGCCTCTGCCCAGCTACAGACACCACTGCTGTTGACTCCCCACCATCCCCCTGAGCCTGTCTCATTTATCACCGTGGCCTGGCATTGCTGGACTGTGCCTGGCCCTGGTTGCCCTCCCAGACCTGATCCTGACCCATGGATTGATGCTCTGGGTTTATCTTGGAACTGCCTCACCATGTGAAGATCTGCCAAGCTGTGGGTTTGAGCTTGGCTCTCCTTCCTCCAAGGAGCAGAGGATCCCACTGCTTCCTGGTGCTATGAGGACTTCTCCAGGTGTAAGGAATGGCATGTGGAACGGCAGGTGAGCATCCCTTTTCCAGGTGTTGAGTTACTTTTTCAAGAAGGGATACAAGAAAGATCACTTGACATCTGTTCTTGTACCTGTGATCTGTGACCTGCACACCTGAGAAGGGCATGAAAGGGTTGGATGCTGCTGCCCACAGGCAGTGACATCTCTGCAAGAGGCACCAATTCTCTCCCACAGCAGAGCAAAGAGCAGGGAACACAGAGCTGAGGGGCTGGATGGGTGTGCAGGAGCTGCACTGGCTTCTATTCTGGCACTGTTTGCTCTGCTTTTGGCTTGGTCTCAGACCTGCTGTGACCAAACCATTGCACTTCCCACACCCTCCTCTGCCTCTCTTGCTCACAAGAACTGTAAAATTCCTTGACAGGAGGGGTTATAAGGGCCCTGTTCCTACATAACACAGAGCTGCAACTGCAGCAATACCTCACAAAAGGGCTACCTGTGGTTTGGTATTGCTCAGCCCCCCTGGGCTGTTTTCAGCTGGGACATGTTCCCTCTCTGTTCTTCACTCTGCTCCTGCAAAGCCTCAGGCACAGACAGGGATCAGGGATGGAGCAAGCCTGGCTCCCCTGGCCCTTCTCAGGGGGGTGGCTAGCACAGGTATGTCACTGCTTGCTTCAGATGCCATTAGATACACACAATTAGAAATACATCTATTTCTAGACCTCAGACTTGGGACTCATTTATACAAGTTACACCTGCTTATTTACAACTGTACAGGCAGACTTTGTGGTTTTAATGTTCTTGTTTCTGAGGAAATATTAATCACCCTTGTCCCTCACTGAGATCCTGGACTCGCTCCAGCCAGAGCGGGACCTCAAATGGGGCAGAACTACCTGTTTTATCCAGGCAGAACTTGGAAGCCCCTCTCCCTCTCTGCTGCACTCAGTGCTGTGAGTGACAGTGCCCACCCTGCCTGGAAACGCAGAGGAAAGCTTAGAGAAACATTTCCCTGTCTGCAACCTGCCTTTCAGTGTGACATCTGGAAGCCTGGAGACAGCACTGCTCCCCCAGGAGTCACTCCCCTTCTCCTCCAGCCTTCATAGGAAGGCATTAGAGAGCAGCAATGACTTCATGAGTCTGATGCAACACTCCTGAGCAGTCACAGACCTTGCCCAGCTCAGCAATGCCCACGTGCTGCTGAAGCTGTGCTGTGCCCAGCTGCCGCAGTTTCCTTCCTGGGCAGTGACAGGGACAACCTAAAGGTGTGTCTGCTCCCCTCGGCTGTGCTGCAGCTCCCAGGAGGCTGTGGAGGAGGTGCTGCTCACCTTGCAGAGGCTGTACATGATGATGAGGATTCCACCCAGGAAGTAGCTGCTGGAGGGGTCGTCTCCCATGATGTATTTGTACCACAGCTGGATGGGGACGAGGGAGCGGAACAGCTGGCTCAGCTCCTCGATGACCAGGTAGAACTTGCCCTGTCAAACAAGCACACAGGTGAGGCCTGACTATCATCAGGAAGTGAAGAGAAGAGCAGGTAACAGAGGCAGGGCTGGTGTTCCCTCTGTTCAGTGGTGCAGGGATCAGCACTCGGGAGATGCAGCTTTCTCTTTACCCAGAAATGGTAATTGTCACTTCATTTGTTCACAGTGCTCCTCCTGCTGTGCCTCTTACCCAGCTGTTCTGAACTTTGGAGTTTTAAACTCTAGAGCAGGCTATGGATGCACACCTTCATGCTGCAGAGCACCAGCAGCAGAGTGAGGACTTCCAGGATTAATACGATATAATTGGGAGATGCTATTAATGGTAAGAGAAAGCAAGGTAAGTCTCCTTGATTTTACACCCTTTCCAAAGGGGCAGGGATTAAATGCAAGGTGACACCACTCCTCCTGACAGCCTTCCAGATCATCCCAAAGAATCAAACTACTTATGTTTGCCAGCATCCCTGCTGTTCCACTCAGGTGTGTGTTGGCTCTTGTACAGGGCACAGATAAACACTGGTGTTGAAAAGCAAACCCTCTCAGGGCATTTCAAACTCAAACTACTTCCAGAAGGAAAGGGGGGAAACATGACGGTTCAAACACCTCTCTCCCAAAAGAGACTCAAAGAACGGGCACCGTCCTGTGTGAACCTTCCCCAGGGCTGTCCCTGCCATCCTGGTGTTTATGTGGGATGGAAAACTGGCGGAATAAGAGTGTCTAATTTAGGGCCACGCCTAAGGAGGGCCTGTTTGTGCTGTGTCCCGCAGGGCTGGTGGCGGGGCATTGGGTCAGGCTTAGCTAACCCGCAGTGACACTGGCTGGGGTCTGTCACGCCCGTGCTCGGTAAGATCACGGGAAGGGGAAATTCCCCTGGAATGCTGCTGCGTTGTCCCAGTTAGCGCTGTCACCAGTGATGTCATCGCAGGCCAATCACTAACTGGGGAGGTGTGGAGGGGGACGGGGGACCCTCCCGGGGGTGCGATGAGATCAGCGGCCGCCCTGCCCATGATCTCATACCGCGCTCTGAGCTCACACCAGCGGCTGCCAGCGGACCTGGGCGGCTCTGCCTCCCCCTCCTCCTGCTCCTGAATCCCCGGGGGCATCACACCGCAAAAGCCCCTCCCGGCAGCAGCGCGGGGCCGAGACGCGAGGCATTGCTCGGCGAGCGCCGTGCGATCGCGGTTTATTCCGGGAGCAGCGGCGGCAGCGGGCTCAGCCCCGACGGGAGCCCCGGCGCGGCACGGGCAGCTGCTCTGCCGTGCCCCGGGCTCCCACCAGCGCACCCCATCTTACCCCAGCGCTGCCGGCGGGCACGGCTCGCCCTCCTGTCGCATCGGACGAGCCGCCGGAGCTGTGCCCCAGCCCCGGGGTGGGGGGCACCGAGACCCCCGGCAGGCTGCGGGGCTGGCAGCGGCAGCATGCGGCTCTGAAGTGAACCCGCAGCAAGGGATAAACCTCAGCTCTCTGAGCGCACCTCCACCCTTCCCACGCCTTGCGGAGCTGCCTTGTCTAATGCGCGTCCTCAGCGTTCCTGCAGGGTGCCGGCATTTCTTAGCAGCTGGGAACTTGATCGCAGCCTCACAAGAGTGAAGTTTTCAAGGGCGCATCCCTCCGCCCAGCCCACTAACACCCCCAACCTGACCATTAAAGACCTGCGGGGAAGTTTAGAGTGATTCCAGCTAGGAGGAAGCAATACAAAGGCAGCTGAGCTCCACTTAAGAGTTCTGCAAGCACTTTCTCTTCCAAGTCCCGCCAGGCATTTCAGTGCACCACACCAGCCCTTTTTTAAACCAGGAAAAGCGCCAGAAAATCAAAAGTAATTCCACAAAGGGCTGCAGCAGAAGTGGGGTCTTCCTTCTGAGCCAGAAGCTTGGAAAACAAGGGTTGTTCCCCACAATTCCAGCAGCCAAATGTCGACTTCTGACAGCAGTGGCTTACTGCAGACAGCACCTGTCACTGGTAGGGACACTCAGAGTGCCTGTGTTCCACTCCTCAGCTTTGCTGCACCCTGGATGGTATCTGGGTTGTAGTTTTCAGAGCCAACACTTTGTCTGGAGCTGTATTGTGTCTCAAAAACTCAGCTGAAGTATTCCAGCTTTTTTTAAAATCAAGATTAGAAGAACTGTGTGTTACATTAAGCACAAATACAACTCTTTCTCCTGTGCGTCTTGCTTGAAACAACAACTCGAAATAAGGCAAAGCCTGTCTCTGTTAGGTGACTTCTTATTTCATAAAAATCAATGTAGACCTGTGAATCTTCTCTTGACTGCACTGTGTGGAGGTGACCAGCTCCCTAAGATCAGCCAAAGCTGTTAGGGGTGAGCCTGTGAGTCAGTCCCACTGCTTGACCAGAGCAGTGTGAACTGCAGAGATGAAAGAGGGCATTTCCTGAAGTTATGTCCCCTGGTCAGGTACCAGCAAAGGGGCTCATCAAACCTTGCCATGGGCTGCAGTTCAGGCTGACCCTGCTGCTGCCAACACCTCCCTGGCACATCTGGGAAGGGCAGTGCTGGGGATCCAGTTTCAGCAGCTCTGCTGATGAGCCTGAGATCCCACACGGTGCAGTTTTGATTCCTTTTTTCACAGTGCTTTGTTAAAAACGAAGCCAAGGGCTGTGTGTAACTCTCTATTTCTCTGTACCCCCTTCACCACAGAAAGGCCATTTCTATACTTCAAATCAGGCACCTCTTTTGGAGGAGGAGAGTTCAGGATTTTCATACAGTTGCACTTTTCCTTCTGGATGTGCAGTATTTCAGTCTGTAATGAGTAAACACTGGTTTTGCACATTAAGCCTGTACGCTCTTAGTACTTTGTTAAATCCTCATCACTTGATGGCAGATCTGCATCCAACCCCTTCATCCTGTTTGAGCTCTGCTCAGGGGAGCAGATATCTAAGGTTTCTTCAGTCCCTTTATGACATCACCCCTACAGAAAAACTTTTAACCCCCCTTATTTTCACAGTGCTGTCCTAAGGGACAGCCATTCTCTACATTTCCCAAATGAGAACTTGAGACACAGAAAGGTGAAGGTCAAGGTAAGGATGCTTTAGTGTCCAAGCTGAGGTGTCTGGGATTAGACTTTTTATAAAACACTTCATTTTAAAGATCACATTACTGTTAAAGGCTGAACCACTGCCTTCAGCTTGCAGCTGTACGTGGCTTTTCTAGAGTCACATAGGAATTACTTGGCAAAGTAGAGGACAGAATTTAATTCTCCTGTGTACCATTCGACTTGCAAGATGTTCTTCTTCCAGGTCTTTGTTTTCTGTGAACTTTCCAGTTGCTACAACAGCTTCTTCCAACATCTCACCTTCAACCTTGGGCACTGGTGATGGAGGGAAGAAGTCTTACAGGAAAATAACATGGGATAGTGTAAATAAAAATTGAATCACAGCATATACACAGCAAAGGGGGCAAATTGCAGCTGCAGAAGCAACGCTGATTCCCTCAGAGCCTTGACTTTGTGGTTTCTTTGGACATAAGGCTTTGCATAAGTGCATGTGCCTCCCCAGGAGGAAACAGAAAGGCATGGTAAGGTTTGACACGGTGGAATTAAAATTGGATGCGAGAGAAGTGAAAGAAGTTGCAATGAGGCAACTGAAGGTTGTGATTATCACTCAAGGGAAGTTCCAAGTCTCACTTGTTCTGTTGCCAGCAGTATTAGGACATATTCTGAAACAGGAAGATGCTGGAAAAAACTTTTGAGACCTGCTGGCAATTTGGATCAGAGGAGAGCATCTCTGCTGAGATTGCAGGTCATGTTGCCAGTACAAGGAAGTGTTGGGCAGGAGCAGCAAGAAGGATTGTGGCACTGAGGATGCTGGTGAAAATCTAATGAGGAGTGACTTCAAGGTGGGACTAGAGGGGGAAATGAGAATTTCAGCTAGTGCTCAACACTTCTCAAAGTCACATCTTGGGTATCTTAGACTGGAAAGTTAAAGTGGGAGAGCGCATCAGAGTAATGATTCTTTTTAAGTGCAGCAGCAGCGACTTGCAAAGCCTGTAAGGGAGGGGGACAGAAGAGTCCCCACTCCTTAGTACCTGAGTCTTACCCTTTATTTGGCCTGTTTCTTCTGGGAATAATCACTCCCACACTTCTGCCTCTGGGACACCACATCTGGCCCAGGCTGCAGCAGGGAAAAGTCTCTGCAGAACATCACATAGCTCCTGTGGCTCCAGAGGACTAAAGCTGGGGTTGTTGTCCAGGATTGGTGAGTCTGTTCCAGAGTGAGTTCCCCCAAAGAGCACCCAAGATCAGGAGGCAGAGGGTGGTGAGAGGATGGGCTATCACACCCCAAACACCCTGTTAGGGAAGAGCAGGCATAACCTGCGTGTCACACAGTGGAGGAGAGCACAGGCAAGGAACAGCTTTACCTGGGTATTTTTCCCCAAACATTTTCCATGTGTCAGCTCCCAGTGCTTCTTTAACACCTGTGTACTTTTTGATCAGCATCTAGAGGACTCAAATGCTCCAAGAGACCTTTATTTCCTCAGGACAAAGAAAAGGTGCAGCTTCAGAAGGAATATGGGAAGCTTGGTGTGCCAGTTTTCATGGCAGAGCTGTAACCACCTCTGCCAGGAAACATGGAAAGCACCTGAAGGAGGTGTTTGGTCTCAAGTCCAAGGGCAAAACTGTGTAAAGAATTGCTGCCACATCCAGGCCAAGTTTTCTCTGACCAGACTTGATGAGATGGTACTTTAAAAATAAAAAGCACCAATAAAACAATCAACTGAAGAAAACAAACCACCAGGCAAATATTTTCAAAGCTGCAGCAGCGAGGGGCCCACAGTGCAAGAGTGGAGCAGTATTTGTACACCACTGAAACTGCATAAAGACAAATTCACATGATTAATGGCAGTTTTGGCCACAAAACCTCATTTGCAATGTCTGGATCCAGCTTTCAAATAAAGCTGGCAAGTATTTATTCAACAGCAGTTCCATGCTATGTTTTCAACAAGCCAGTGTTAGTGTTTTCCTTCTGAATTTTGAGTCTTGTGGAAATGCAGCCCTGTGTAACTTGGCTGCACGTCTGCATTGAGCATGGAGGGAGAATTCTAACTTAGGGCCCTGCTTATATACCAAGGCATTAAGATAACTGGAAACATGTCCTCATCCCCCATAGAGATACGTATATTAAAAAACCTGGGACAGCAGATTCTTATACTTCTTTTGGGTTTGTTTTCTTTGCTCCCCTTCCCCCCACATTTCACTCCATCCTCCAGGATAACCAGCTTAGATTGCTGCCAACAGCACGAGGAGGGGATGGGAGACTTGCAGGCACCTGGGATTTCCTAAGTGAAATCTTTGGCAACCGTGTCTTTTTATTATTTATTTCCTTATTTTTAATTCCACCCCCCTCAAGCTGTCATTCCTCAGCAGTGAAAATGAAAAGCTGCCATTTATGTGTGTACAACAATGGAAGCCTCTGCAGGCCACATGGCTCCTGCAGTTTAATTTACTTTAATTCATTTTATATTGAACCAAATGATCTTATTTGCCTTTTCTAATGGAGAGCTTTCAGCATGCAGGGTGGGAGCCAAGCCCCCCCTCCAAAGAAATGATGAGCCCAGCTGCTGTTAAAACTTGTACTGGGCTTAATGTGCCCATCAGCTCATGGGGGAGGAAGGGACACCTCTGGCCACAGGTTTGCTCCTTCTCCTGCAGACTCTGCTGCCTCCAGAGGTGTGAGATCACTCTGATGGGGGGTTGCCTGCCTTCTCCTGCTCTTCCCTCCTGTTCACAAGCTCTTCCTTCCCTGCATTCCAGCCTGGTTTCAGTCCCACAGCCTCTCTTGGCACCTCTGCTTTCCAGACTGGTTTGGAAAGTCTGGGATTGTTTTGTCAACTTTTCTGTCTTCCCTCATTCTCTGGAGGACTCTCTTGCACAGATATTCCATGTCTGAGTTACTCAAGCTTGGAGAGCTCTGGGTAGTTGTGTCCTTATAATGTGACAGTTCTCATTCTTTGCACTTCAACCACTCCTGGGCACGTTTACTGCCCTCTGTGTCCTGACTGCAAACACAAACTTCTTTTTCTGCCTTTCAGTGTTAATTTGCCTTCTCTTGCTTAAAGCACAAACTGATGCTATAAATCCAAATGTTACCCTGCACCAAAAGATCCCCTTTCCTGTGATGGGCCCTACCAGGAACACATGACTCATGTGGGGAGACCTGAGTGCTCCAGCCCTAATTTTTCATGTGTTCTCTGCAAAGTGGAAAGGTGCATCTGGCTGAGGTAAGCAGAGGTTAGTGCTAGTCCCTGTTTTCATTAATGATCTGGATGGAACAGAGGAGGTTTATCAAATGTACAGTTGACACTAAACTGGGAAAGGCTTTAAATGCAATAGAAGGAAGGATTATAACCCAAACCCATCTTAGCAGACTGGAGAAATGCTCTGGAAAACAGGGGGATGAAGACAGTCCAGAAGGAAATAATAAGCTCTGAAATTAATAGTCTCTGAGAAAATACTTAAAAAATTGGTGGTGTTCAGTCTACAAAGAAGACTGGAGGGAGGTATGAAGATTGTAAAAGAAAAGAAAAGAATCTGATCTTGCTCCAATCCCAATGGAGGTGGAGAGGTAAGAGACTTAAAAGAAGGATATTCAGAGGAAAGGAATATATGTCTTCTGGAGGAAACCAGAAAGGCTTTGCAAGCATCAGTGAAAACCACACAGTGTTTAGAGAAGAGCAGAATCTCAAGATGCAGCCTGAAAACCCAGACTAGCTTTGGAAGTGCCTCTGAACTTCCAAAAGGAGGAAAATCCCAAGGGCCTGCTCAGAGGTTGAGGGCAGAAGGATCAAAGGTCCTCATCTCCCATGCATGGGCAAGCTTTATGATTATTAGTGAATTGTAAATTGTTCTAACTCAGAAAAAGGTGACATTTGAAACACCTCCTGAGTGCTGGCCTGCAGGAGTGAGCTGGGTCACCAGGCTCAGGGCAAGAGCTCAGCTCTGTGGTGACCAATTACACTTCCTATGGTTCCCGTGGTTCCCCTGCAGCTCTCCCAGCCCAGCTTGATCCTGCTCAGTTTGTTACACCAGATCTCATCCCTGGCTGGCTTGATGGGGAGAAACCCAAATCCATGGTGGTGGGGACCAGCAGTCTCAGTCAGGGGACAGTGACACCATCGACAACGTCCTAAGACAAACAGGGGCTTAAAAAAAAGTGAGAAACGCTGCTATCCAGAAAAAGGTATTAAAAAGGAAGCATCTGTGCTCTGAGTCATTACAGGCCCTTGACAGATGTGATCTTACCAGCCTCCCACTGTAGCTGCAAATACAGACCCCTTCCCTTTCTTCTCTCCAGACAAGGATTAATGAGTACTTGGGAGAGCTCTCAGACAAGCAGGCAAAGGCTGTGAACCTTTTCCAGCACTGCAATTTATCTTGGGAAGACTATTCACATCACTTTTCCCTCCCTCCCCAGGCTGGATTATGCTCTGACCTAGCACATTAATCTCCCAAAATATAATAATAATAATAGAAGAAGAAACAAAAAGTTGGACAGTTGCCAGAAATAAATTAATAACCATCTCAAGTAGCCCTGCTGTGCAGGAACAAACTGCTCAACTCCCCTGCCACCCATGTCATTTCCAAGCACAACTGTTCCCACTTCAGATATCCCCCTGAAGTGCCCTGCCTGGGACTTTTCAGGGATTAATAATGGTATCTTGCATCTATACAGTGCTCTTCATCCCAAGAGCTACCAGAGTTTCTTTACTGAATGCAAATAATACACACTGCTATGTTTGCCACTGAAATGTAGATGCCACCAAGTGAGAAAGAGGCAGCATGACAGATCTGTAAATGTGAAAACATAACAAAGGTACTTCAAGAGAGAGAATGTAGTGAAGAAGTTCCCAAAGTTAGGCCTAGTCATCATATAACTTCATAGTCATCTGAACATGTTAAGCATTAAAAGATTTCCTCACCCATGGTTAGAACTGGTGCTTCAGTTTCCTCCTGTTACTTCTCTGACACAAGTGGAAAGACAGAGAGACAAGACCTTGCCATTTCTTCCCATTAAGTGACGAGATTTATGCTTCAGAAATATGTGCAGAGTACTCACAAAACAAGACAGTCAATCAGAAAAGCTGTTATCTCACTGCTAGTACCTGTTCCTTCTTGAGCAGGGCTGACCTCATCTCTGGGCTTCAGCCACTTGCTGGTGTCACCAAACCCTTGCTCAGGTCTGAGAGTGCTCAAAAACCAAACCTTGATACCCAAGTGCCAAAGTTTTATGAAGGCATTTTATTATTTTTATTCTTCCACCCATATTTGGACACAGGGTGCCCAGAGAAGCTGTGGCTGCCCCATCCCTGGAAGTGTCCAAGGCCAGGTTGGACAGGACTTGGAGCACCCTGGGCTGGTGGAAGTTGTCCCTGCCCATGGCAGGGGGTGGCACTGGATGGGCTTTGAGGTCCCTCCCAACCCAACCCATCCTGTGATTCTGTGATGTCATGCTGCAAATGTGTTGTAAAGGTGCCAGATTATCAAAGACAAAGGTTTGTTTACCAAGAAGGGCCTCCTACCTTTGATTTGACAGCCAGGATGATCTTGGGCAGGGCCACGATGAGGCATTTCAGGGCAATGGTGAGGTACTTGAGCACAAAGTCAGCGATGCCCACGATCCACATCAGGTCGAAGAAGTCCAGCCTCTCAAGGTTGGGTTTCAGAAATATGAGGCTGAAAGGCACGAGACATCAAACCTCAAACACCAATGAGAACCTCCCTCGAGCTTCCTGTATCCACTGCTGGCTACAGAGAGCCCAGAAACTCCACTGAACTGCAGGGAAGTGCTCAAGGACAACAGACATGCACATCAGTCCCATGGGTCCTCTGGGCCTCTCGATTTTGCTCTTGCCCACGTCCACTGAGGTCAGCAGGTTTGCCCACTATGACAGAACACGACCCAAACATGTACAAAACCTGTTTTGGAAGGCTGCAATCTCCATAACCTGCACTCCAGAACCTTTGGTGTGCAGACAGTGCCTCCAGCTCCATCTGATCTGAATGGGAAGCCTTACCCTAGTCAGCATTTTGCTCTTTAAAAAAGTGGAGTCTGGGACAGCAGAATTTCACACAGCAAAGGGCAACCTGGGCAGCAGCGAGAACAGGACCCTACTGAGCCTGAAAAGCCAGCATTCATCTGCAGGGTATTTATCTACTAAAGCCTCATGGTAGAAAGCAAAAACGTAACAAAAAACAAATTATAACTAAAGCAAAAGTAAAATAACCAACCCAAAATTAAAAGCCTGAACATGAATTTAAAATACTCACAACACTGGCACAGCACAACAGGTAAAATTACACCCTAAAAACAGAAACAGAATCAGACTTTACTACTATTTGTGCACTAGAAACAAGAAAAAAAATAAATAAATCAGGAAATGAAAAATAAGCCAGAAAGAAACAAACCTGAAGCAGCCACTTCTAATTTGACAGGCCTGCCCTGTGAGCAGTCCCAGGTCCCCACAGAGCAGGCAACAGACACAGCAGGTCCCACTGCAGCACTCACAGGAGCAGGGCTTTTCCACGGAGAGGTGGCCCAGCCTGTTCACTGGCACTAATCCACAACCCTGACTGTGTGTAGGATGGCCCCAGTGTGCTGAACCCCTTTATTTTAGATGATCGAGCCTTTCTTTTAAACCAGTCCCACCCACGCCTTTAACCTTGACCACCTTTTTAGACACACTGTTTCCCCGTGGTGCAAATTCCTTCTCAGTGCTTCACACCTTCCTGCCAGTCCTGCTTCTCCTCTTCCATTGCCTCCTACAAGCCCTGGACAGGAATCCCATGGCTTGGCACCTCCCACTTGGACCCACACACTCAAACCTTCCCATCTCTCCCCCTTTCTACAAGCATTTACATACAGTTTTGCAATGACCAAATCCAGATATATCAGGGGCAATTCCAAAGGATGCCAGTGTTATGGGCAGACCTTGGCTCTTTCACTGAATACAGTATTGGTGGGAAAAATCAGGGCAGCAATGGAATAATGGACAGAAAAACCAAGCCCAAGAGCCACAGCCCAGCTGATGCACATTGTATTTTCAGCCTGAAGTTGTAAGTCCCCTTCAGTGGGACAAAGAAAGTTTTCATTGGGAAGATAATTCATACGATTTTAGCTACTAATATCAAAACTAGTTTCTAAGTAGAGTAGCTTTGATGTTGTTCCATTTCTTCCTATTTATTCTACTAACTTTATTCTACTTAAGCCCCTTGCTGAAGCTGTGCATCTTTGCTTCCCATCTGTAATTATTCCTACCTGCTTTATAGTAAGCAGGGATAGTACTGAACCAAATCCATTAGTCCAAACTTGTCTGCATTTAAGAACTGCTCTAGTGACAATTTGAAAGGCAAGGCTATCCTAATTACCTCAGACCCAAGTGCCTCCAAGCCCTGAGGACACTGGAGTAAAACACTACTATTTCATCTCCTGCTTATCTCTGGTCCTAGACTGGGAGCCTGATGGACTGAAGAGAAAACATTATAGGAAGAGGAAAATCAGTGGGTCAAGCCTTATCTGCTCCTGACACCTGTTCTTTATGCTCAGTGATTGCAGCCAAAATGGGAATTCAGAGGTTCCTCTTTGAAAAGATCCACCCTGCTCCGAAACATGTAGTGTATCATCACAGCCCGTTTACACACTGGTTATACCATTTATTACACACTGGCAGAAGGGACACACACATCCTCTTCCCTCATTGGAAGGTTTTACAAAGATGTAGCAAAGACAGCACGTGCTTTAAGCATGAACACTTCCAAAGTGTGGGGGAAAGCGGGCTTCCCTCTTCCCCTCCCTGGCAATTATCCCCTGCTTCCATCATGTACAATGCAAACTCTGCCCACCTGTTGTAGAGCTGCTGAGAGCTGAATGTGTAAAGCAAGTACAAGGTGTTTCCAGTGAGAAAGGCCAGGATCCAGAAGACAACCAACACTGATCTCTTCTCCTGGGCAAGAAAAGGAAGGAGAGGAGAGAAATTTGGAGTTTCAAGGGTTGTGCTGAGGCTTCGACTGCTGAAAAATGCCAAGCCAACCCGGGGATGAAAATGTGTAAGTAAGTGTTCAGTAATTAGTTTATTTACACAGGACTAAGGCTCAGAAGTAGACTGCTAGGTAAAGACATGCATAAACACAGGCAGAAATGGCTCTCACACAGCTAACCTTTCAAAAAAAGTGACTTCAGGGCAATTAATTGAAATGTGCTGGTGAATGTGACAGCCTTACTTGCAGAATGCAATCTTCAAAGTTGGGATCTTTCCTGGGACGTCTAAACTCCCCTGATATTTCAAATGCAGTATGACAGGCAGATTAAAAAGAGTCAGTTCCATATATTGTCCTAAATTCTGAGCTGTCACCTGGTTGGAGTGACACTTCATCAAAGGGGGGTTTTATAAATAGATCTAGAGTCACTGAGAAGAAGGTTTAGCTAAACCAAATATAACCTATCACTTCACGCAGCACATCCGAGTGCTACCCAGATGCATGGAGGTCCCAGAACATGCATTTTTGATTGAAGAAATAACTAAAGGTCAAAAGAAGTGCAAATGTTGCATTTCAGAATACATGGAACATTACAGACAAGAGCTGCATGCAGAAGATCTTGTCCCGGGTCTTGGCCCAGGGTAATTCTGGAGAGTAAATTTTACTCCTGGGAAGAAAACACCCACCATTTTTCTTGTGAGCTGATTTATTAAGGAAATAGGTCTCTGCTGCTATTCAACAGCCAGGGAGGTTAGGCTGAGATTTAAAGCAGGGGGATTAAGGGGCACAGTGCTGGAAGGAGAGAGGTGCAAAGTGCAAGGCAACAGCAATCTGTTACATGATAGTGCAATTTATCTCTTCATTCAGCACTGTGGCACATTTATTCCACTGCTACTGGTAGATACAAGTATACACTTGTGCCATTCATGTAATTTTAATAAAAAAGGGATTCTAGTCTTGTGCTTTTAGCACTGTTGAACTGTTCTCCTGGCACTGAGGATTGTAAGACCTGGAAAGATCTGCTGGCTTCTCTATATTCTCAACAGAGCATTATAAAGGCACTAACAAGCAATACATCTACAAAATCTTTCAGCTAAACATCTCAAAACATTATCTAAATGCTAGTAAGTTAAATCTCATAATTAACAAGTCAGATGTGTTTCAGCATCTCTGCTGTACATAAGGGGAAACAAGGTGCAGAGAACATGAAATATGCACTGCCAGTCAGTGGCACAGGAGATGTAGATGGCAACGTCCCTGACCTGCCCTCTCGTTGTTTTACTATGCCACACCTGCACCAAGAAAAGGGGGAGAAACTGTGGGAGAGCATCAATGTGGAGAAGTCGGAGAGGAAGGCAGGATTGTGGCACATCTGTGCACATATAAATGCATTCAGCCCCCTGCTGCAAAAGAGGGTTCACCACAGATGTTGTTTTTTGTGTGTTTCCTGGGAATATAAGAAGGAAAACTGCTGGACTCACCTTGAGAGCGACCTGCTCCCGGAGCGTGGAGTTGGCGTAGGCGAAGGTGCTGGCCATGCCAATGCACACAGCGATCCCTGCAGGAAAGGCACAGTCAGGGGGCAGGGGGATCAGCATCCCAAGCTCAGAAAACACATTGCTGCCTGACACTCTGCATGCACTGGCCATTTAAATATACAGGCGGCTAATGCAGGGCAGTGAGGACTCTGTATTTCGAATTCACTGCAGGGAGCACCCAGCCCAGCACACACACTCTGTCCCAGGGTCAGGTTCTGTGCTGAAGGAGAACCCAAGGGCTCCAAGTTGCGGCTGCACTGTGCCAGATGACAGTATTACAGCAGCAGTTCAGCAGCTCATGGAACACGGGGCACACTGTCAAAACCCTACTGGGTATCAGGTCCAAAGGCCAAGATGTTGCAGACATGAATTAACCAAGTCCTTGGTTTGGGGAGTACTGTCAGAGTTGCAAGTGGACTAAGCTGAAGCATTATCAGTTTCCCATCTCAGCCTTCTACTCCCAGAATGAGTAAGGATCCTCAGACATGCCACACACATGATTTTATAGTGCTAAAATCCTCAGGCACCATTAAAAAAACCTGGATAGACATATTCTTTAGGGAACTCTGAAGATCTTGACTGTAACTGCTGATGCTGTTTGACTTGATTTCACAACTAGCACGCTACCAGCCAGACAAGTGTCTCATCCCTCTGAACCCTTCTGTGCTCCACAGAACCTTTGCTAGTGACCCCATCTCCCCAGAGAGAGCTCTGAGCGAGAAGCCTTGGTAACACCACAGGAATGCCAAGGAGAGATCAGGAAAAGGAACAGAAATGGTCGGGATGGGAAACAGCTGGGACTGACACAGATGAGAACAGCCTGGAGTGGAAGCAGGGTGAATTTTTCACAAGCATTCTCCCACGCACCTGAGTATGTCCCCTCCAGGCCAGACTACACCCGGGCACTGTCACAGGGACACCACAGCCTCATGACGCCTCCTCACCACCCTCCGAAACACCCACAGCTCAAGCAGGACGGGTGCTCACCGAGCTTGTGCTGGAAACACACTTTGGCCAGGAGGATGAGGATGAAGGGAAGCCCCTTCTGCAGCCATCCGATGACAGCCTTGAGCTCTGAGAGCGCGGGGGCCGGGGTGCCAGCCTGCTCCTCGGCACCCTCCTCGGCGTGGCCGTGCCGGTCGCCCCCGGCCATGTGCAGCAGGGACGGGCCGCGGTGGTGGCCGTGGTGGAAGTGGTGGGGCGGCTGCCGGTGGTGGAACGGGGCTCCCTCGGCGCGGCCGGCGCCCTCATCCCTGGGGGCTGGCATCTGGATGAACACCTCGCCCCCGGCCGCCGAGGAGCCCAGCACCAGCCCCGTCTGGAACGGCGTGGTGGCGATGGAGCCCGTGGGGATGCCGGCCAGGCCCGAGAACAGCTGCTGCGGGGACGAGGCCTCGGCCTTCAGGCTCTCGAACACTCCGCTCTCGTCCACGCTGGGGTCAGAGCTCACCGTCTGGCTCCGGTTCCTGCAGGGGCCCAGAGCAAAGGGGTTCAACCACGGCGAGGGACACAGCTTGGCAGGCTTTTAGCCCAGTCCTGCCCGCAGTGACTCGGTAGTTCCTCACACATGATCACAATATGCAGGTCTCCAGAGGACAGGTGCTGCTGCAAAGTCACAGCTGCACAACTAGAGGCCAGGAACCAGGGTCATAAGACCAGAGAACTTCCAAAGACCTGAGCGAAATGCACCAGTTCCTTCATGTCAAGAACAAAATTCCCCAACACCCCGCTTACTTTTGGAGGAACCAAAGAAATTACACATCCAACACCAAATTCAACACCATCCGTAATGACTTTAGTACTTAAATACACAAAACCCCGTGGAACTCGACACAGCACAACCAAGACAGGTCATATGACACACAAACAAATTAACGAAGGTAACTCAAAGCAATGACCTACCCTCAAAATCTGTCTTTATTTAGGGATGATCACTACCTGCCCACTGATGAATTGCACCAACAAGAAATAGAAGCACTGAGAACTGCTTGTATGTCCCTGACCTGACAAAAATTGTAAGGATGTGCCCACGGGTCAAGAGAAATTCTTCTATTTTGATATTCCTGGCAAATTGAACATGGGTGTACTCAAGTTACTGGGCACTGGACAGAATTAGTTCTGGCACTGATTGCTCCCTGAGTCAGATTCCAAAAAGAAAGTCTAAATACCTTCATCCTAATACCAAAAGACAACCTGAGGTCAATACTGTGGTACTGAGATGAATACAGAGAAAGTTTAGCTGACACAGAACAATACAGGTAACAAGCAGAATGATCCTGTGAATGCCTGGCAGACAGCAAATACCAGTCTACCCTGCAGAAGGACAGTAAAGAATAAATAAGCTCAGCAAGATGCAAAGCCCACAAATAAGATGTTGCAGAGCTTTAGTCTCTCTTGGTTTTAATCCCCGGAGCTCTCTAGCGTTAGAAATAGTGATCACAAGCTGAGACAGCACATGCAGGCACTTACAGGGCCCTCACCCTCTCTCCCCCATGGGTTCAGAAGCCTCCCAAGGCACCTTAGAGGGCACAGAGCACTGCCTTTCACCTCACCCTGGGGACAGCTTAAACCTCTCTGGGCATACCTTCCCACTAAGTAAACTCCTAATAAGGCTGTTTATAGCTACACCCCATTCCCACTGTCTGTCCACAGGCTCCAGCAAGGATTCAAGTCAACAAGACATTGCACACCTCTCTCTGGCTCAAAATATTCCTCAACCAGCTCTTGGATTTTACACTGGCCATTACAATTCAGGGATGTATACACACCACAGGGACAGAATGTGACAGTACTTAGGTCTGGGAACATAAACAGACTGGGTGGAACCCCGTGTTACAAAGAGAGACACAACTATTGTTTGGAATAATACTACCAGGATACAGGACTGTGCTTTCAGCAGGAAGGAATTAATCTGGGACATATTTAAAAACAAACAAGGATTAAATTGTGAGGCTGCTGAAGTTAACAGAAGTGAAGATCAGTGGCAACAGCATTCCATTCTGCAGTTAGAACCCTTCAGCCTCTGCTACTGACCTCGCTGAAAACCAGAAGCATTTGTAAAAGCCAACTGATTACTCAGCTTATCTTTTGCACTCAGTGGACAGACACACATCCTGAATATATTTTAACTATTCAAACAGGTCCTGAAGGGTCTTACAAGTCTGTACAGACTCAGAGAAAGCTGTGCATGGAAGACAAGAAGGCCCATTCAGCACTTTATGTGCCTCTCAAGCCCCAGCCCTGTCTGCTGATATAAAACCTGCACTGAGACTTGGGCAGCATCATGCAGAAAAAAAAGATGAAGATGGCTTTCTCTTCCCCTGAAATTAAGAACAGTCCCATGCTAGCAGGGGTCATGACATCAAGTTTCAACTTGACTTGCAAAACCACTAAGAAACACTTAATGATCTTTCACTTATAATCTCAGCTCAGCCAGAACAAGGAAATTCGTTAGTTCCATCTTTGTCTCAGAGTAGTTAGATTAGTTTCTTCTTTGGAAAAAAGAAAAGTCAAGCTTTAACTCTGGGAAAGCACTGGGGGATACTTAGTACCAGAACAACAACAGTGGCAAGGCTCCCTTGCTGATGTTGTAATTACAGAAATGAATTAGAGGTATTCTACATCTAATACTCACATACATGAAGCTAGAGACAGACTCCGTGAAGATGCAAAGGATCACCCAAACTCTTTACAAAACACTAAGTTGTAGTAGTGGGAGCTTCAGCCAGCAGAGTTTTTAAACACCTTAATAACAGAAGTATAAATAGTTCCTGTTCATACAGGTGGATCTGTGGAGACTGACTGTGCTCAGGACTGTGCCAGGAATCACTCTCCCAGAGCTCCAAATGTCCTGTCTATGCCAAGCCAGCTCCATGTTGGATCACCCTGAAACACTGTGGTTGGCAGCAGTCAAGAGATGACATGAAGGAGAACAGTAAATCTATGTCTAAACTCCCCAAACTCGAGCAGAAAGCCTGCCCACACCAGAGGCACAGGTGTCTTTCTTAATTTTGAGGCTAAAACGCCCCCTTACACTTAAATCAGAACATTCCCCCTGGAGAGGAAAATGGAGGCAAGACAAAGGAAGAAGGTTTACCTTTCAGGGGGCACGTTGTCAGTGTTGCTGCTATGCCGTCTCTGCATCTTCCTCAGAACCTTAAAACACAGCACGCTCAACATCAACGTTGCGGGTCAGCAAACCCCAGTGCAGCTACTGAGACAGGCCCTGGGAGCTGGGGGGCTGCGGGTGCCGCTCAGCTCGGGGCATGGCTGGCACAAAACATCTCCTTCCGTGGCACAGCACCTCCGGCTCCCAGCCGTCCCTCAGCCCCCTGGCACAGGAACAACGCTGAACAGGCAAATGGAAGCGCAGGGACACGGGTCTCCAGGCAGGGCAGGAGCTAGGGAGGTCCCCTTCAGCAGGACAGGGCCGTCACAAGGAGTGTCCAGCTGGGTGACAATGGCATGTCCTGGCAGAGAACTCGAGCACATCTAACAGGGTGGCTCCTGATGGGACACTGGCTCAGCAAACGCCCTCAGGAAATGAGATCCCTCCTTCCTCTTCTGCAGAGACTTGCTTTGTGAAACTGAGAGGGAGGAAAAGAGCAAATGTGTAAAACACCTTTTATGAAAAAACACAACCAGGTCATGGCAATGTTCTTTTAAATAAGTCACCAACACTCTCTTAACTGCAAATTTTTTATCTTGTATATCTTTTATCTTTAATTTCTTGCTGTATATTTCCGCTTGTGTTGTATTTTCAGGGCCTAAATTCTTTTTACAAGGATCTGTAAGTTTTATACAGTAAAAAATACATATTATGGGGGTTTTCCAAATGTTATACTCTGCATTTGAAATCACACCTCCAAAATGACATTCGGCTCTATGGGCAGACACTTTTCCTTTTGGCATCAGCCATGGAGGGGACAGTGACATGAAGTTCTGAAGATGCAGGCCATCAGGAGATGTAAGCATCTGTTCTATGGGTTTGGTCAGACAGAATCCACACGGCCTTTGCTCCAACAGCCACTCAGCTGCAGTACTGAGTGCTCCTGCACTGCTGCTACACTTGCACATTTGCTACCAGTACCTGGACAGTACCTGAGCTTTATGCAGAGGTGGGACAGATGGCAGCTCAAGAGCATGCAGACATCTCACACGTGGAGTCCTTCAGATAGTCCAGGCTGGTCCAGATTTCAAACTCCTCACAGGAGCCCCAAGCCAGATGACTGCAGTGGCCCTGGCTGGCGGTGCTCACACGGCACATCTGTGAGAAGCACATGCAGAGAGTCCCTTTCAGCACAGCACAGCCGGTCTCACCTGTCCATGTCCTTGGGAAGGGCAGAGAGGAGCAGGAACCCTTGGTGCTCCAACCCCTGCCCAGGGCATGGCCCCACAAGGCACCCTCAGCCCTGCTCACTGCACTGGCACGCGCTGGGTGGGTGTACTCCCAGAGCTGTACTCTGCCTTCGTGTGTATGTACACGTATTTTATTACACACAAGGATGTGTGTAGGAAATAAATATGGGTATAAATGTATTTATATATACATACATACACCATAGAATATATATCACCTACATAATACGTATATTTTTATGTATACATCTCTATACACACAGCTGTACGTATGTACATTTAAGTATATATATACACATACATACATCTATACACAGAGATATACATCTATCTATACATCTCTATATATATATCTATATATATCTATCTATAGATACACCTATAAGTATATATATACTTATATATAGATACACATGTATATATACACATATATACACTTTAAGTAGTTTTATGCATACAAACACATATATACATACATACTTATACAAACACACACATATATACCTCTAGACTGTATCTATTTTTATATGTTTATATAGATATACACATATAAAAATATACACCTATATGTATAAACACCTATATGTATATATGTTTATATACACACATGTATAAGTACAGTTCTCTACGTACATACATATACTTACATACACACATATATACATCTCTATCTCTATATATACACCTAGCTGTGTATACACCTATATACACACATGTACGTATATATACATACATACACATATATAAGTAGTTTCATACATACAAACATATATAGGTAGTTATACACACATATATCTATCTATACGCATATCTATATATCCACCTAGATGTATATATACACCCCCCCCACATATACACATATATGTGTATATACGTTTACAGCTTCATACATACAAACATATGTCTGTTTACTTATATACACACATTATCTATCCATCTGTCTGTCTGTCTGTCCGTCCGTCCGTCTGTCCATCCATCCACCCACCCACCCATCCATGCATCCACACACACACGTGCCAGTACAGTTCCATGCACACACACACACACAGGGGAGGCCTTTCCCCGGACAGGTCGAGGCAGGCGGTTCCCGCTGCCGTACGAGTCGCGGCGGGGCGGGACCGGCCCTGCCGGTACCACCGGTGCCCCGCTACCCACCGGTGTCAGTGTCGACCCCGATCCCGGTCCCGGTCCCGGTCCCGGTCCCGATCCCGATCCCGATCCCGATCCCGGCCCCGGCCCCGGTCCCGCCCCGCGCACGCCCGGCCGCGGCTTCCGCCCCCTGCGCGGGGCCGGCGGAAGCGCTCGGGNACAAACACATATATACATACATACTTATACAAACACACACATATATACCTCTAGACTGTATCTATTTTTATATGTTTATATAGATATACACATATAAAAATATACACCTATATGTATAAACACCTATATGTATATATGTTTATATACACACATGTATAAGTACAGTTCTCTACGTACATACATATACTTACATACACACATATATACATCTCTATCTCTATATATACACCTAGCTGTGTATACACCTATATACACACATGTACGTATATATACATACATACACATATATAAGTAGTTTCATACATACAAACATATATAGGTAGTTATACACACATATATCTATCTATACGCATATCTATATATCCACCTAGATGTATATATACACCCCCCCCACATATACACATATATGTGTATATACGTTTACAGCTTCATACATACAAACATATGTCTGTTTACTTATATACACACATTATCTATCCATCTGTCTGTCTGTCTGTCCGTCCGTCCGTCTGTCCATCCATCCACCCACCCACCCATCCATGCATCCACACACACACGTGCCAGTACAGTTCCATGCACACACACACACACAGGGGAGGCCTTTCCCCGGACAGGTCGAGGCAGGCGGTTCCCGCTGCCGTACGAGTCGCGGCGGGGCGGGACCGGCCCTGCCGGTACCACCGGTGCCCCGCTACCCACCGGTGTCAGTGTCGACCCCGATCCCGGTCCCGGTCCCGGTCCCGGTCCCGATCCCGATCCCGATCCCGATCCCGGCCCCGGCCCCGGTCCCGCCCCGCGCACGCCCGGCCGTGGCTTCCGCCCCCTGCGCGGGGCCGGCGGAAGCGCTCGGGCCGGGGCTGGTACCGCTGCCTGGGGGGTACCGGGGGTACTGGGGTACCGGGGCTGGTACCGCTGCCTGGGGGGTACCGGGGTACCGGGGCTGGTACCGCTGCCAGCGGGGGTACCGGGGTACCGGGGCTGGTACCGCTGCCTGGGGGGTACCGGGGTACCGGGGCTGGTACCGCTGCCTGCGGGGGTACCGGGATATCCCTCCCTGCCCGGCTACCAGGGTATCCCCCCTGCCAGGGTACCGGGGCTGCTACCGGGGTATCCCTCCCTGCCGGGGTACCGGCGGTACCGGGGTATCCCCCTGCCTTGCCGGGGTACCGGGGCACCCCCCTGCCCTGCCATGGTGCCCTGCGGGGCCGTGCTGTGGCGGCGGCTGCTCAGGAAGCGCTGGGTGCTCGGCGTCGTGCTCGGGCTCTCCCTCGTGTACTTCATCACCAGCACCTTCAAGCAGGTCAGTGAGCGGTGGGACCGAACGTCCCTAGCCCAGGGTGGATGGGGTTCTGCAGGTGCTGGCACATGGTGCTGTAAGAATTACATCGTCACCACTGAATCCAGACAAGAGTTTGCTATGGTAATGCCTGATACTGTGTGATTTGACAGCAGTAGTGTTATGAACCAAAACTGGGAAAAGAAAATCTCCAAGGGACTGTCGTTCATTGTATTGGTGTTTGTTGCTGGTTATTGTTTTTTGGTTACTGTTGTTGTACCTCTTGTGAGCGGTATTTCCACTAGCAAAGGACTCGGAAAGAGAAATGTGCAGGTTATTTACTAAAACATTTACCGCTTTTGTGGTTGTGGTAAGCGAGTCCAGCTGTGTTGGCTGATCCCCTGGTGACCTTGCACACCCCTGTTGCACTGCCTTGTGTATCTTCCTGCGTGTAGCACAAAGTAAACTACTACGAGTAGTATGTTGCGTGCGCCATCGGTGCTGGAGTTTGCTGTGCTGTGGAGTTGACAACTACTAGGCATTTGTAATTGTGGGAAAAGCACGTGGGCTGAAGTGGCAGAAGGAAACTGTATGTTTGGTCGCATTACTGTGTTTCCCTGCAGGAAGAGAGGATGGTGAGAGATCGGAATCTCCTCCAAGTGCAGGAGCACGAGCAGCCCATCCTGTGGAAGGTGAAATTCAGTGCGGGAAACAGCAGCCAGCTGAGCAACCAGTGCAGGAATTCTGTGCAGGGGAAGCTCCTCATTACGGATGAACTGGGTACATTTGATACTACGATGTCATTCTGCACGTGGCAGTGCTGAACGCTGCTTTGCCTGTCTGACTGTTGAAGGCACCTCCAAGTAACAACTGCTCTGTATTAAGATGTTTTCACTCAGCCATTGGCATTTTCTCCTCTGGCTGGCTGAATTTCGCTGTGGCTGCAGGCACTGCTGGTTGGTTCTGTGCAGGCTCAGCTCAGGCCCAGCAGGGGCTGTATGAGCATGGCTGTGCTGTTCCAGGACCACCTCAGAGTCAAAGAATTCCCGTTAGCTTTGCACAGAACACAAACACTGCGCCCTGCTGTTTGTATTTCCCTGCAGTGTTTTCCTGGTGTTGGGGAGAGTGATTGAGGAAACCCTGTTGGCTTTGCATGGAGGCAGCTCAGGACATGTGTAATTAGTGCTGGTCACAGTTAACAAGCTCATGTGACCCTTGTAAACCCAAAGATATTACCCACTCATTTTAAGTGTTAAAAGTTGAAGAGCCTTTCTGCTCTGCACATGTGCTTCCCCACTGTGCTTGCTGCTCAGGTACTGGAACTTCCTTGACCAGAAATCAAGGCTGTAGAAAACCCACCACATCTTTTGTGATTTGCATCCATATTAAATTTGGCACTGCCTGAATTATGCTTGGTGCCAGTTCCTAAGGTCTCTAAAAATCCCAGATCTTTCTCACAGTCTGACACTGGGGTAGTACAGTCTCCACAAGGACGTACACATGGTTCTATACTCAACAATGACTATTACAGGTGTCTTGCATGGATAAATCTTAAGTCTCTTCATATTGAACTGTTAAGAGTGTTATCCAGACACAGACTTGCTGAAAGAAAACCTGTCACAGTTTTTTTTTCCAGTACAATCACTAATCCCCTTCCCCTTTTGCAACAAGACTTATGTCAGAGAGCCATCAGAACTTAAAAATTCTGCATTTAAACCTTCCTACTGTATATACAGCACATGTTTGAGTAGGTACACAACAGCTGTGCAGGTAACACCAGGCTGTTTGAAACGCTGCTCTATGTCCAAGTGTCATTGCAAAGAATTGCCACTGTCAGACTGAGGGGGATCATCATCTCCTGAAGGATAACTAGTCCTGCTCTCAAGTGCCGTGACTCTGGCTGTGGTGCTGTTTGCAGGGTACATCTGTGAGAGGAAGGACGTGCTGGTCAATGGCTGCTGCGACGTGCAGGTGCCCAGCACGCGGCTGTTCAGCTGCGAGAGCTGCCTCCCCAACGGCTGCTGCAGCGTCTACGAGTACTGCGTGTCCTGCTGCCTGCAGCCCAGCAAGGTGCTCGCTCCCTCCTGTCCCCCTGCAGCTCCCTCGGAAAGTGCCTCCTCTTTGGGAGGAGCCTTTTCCTTAGAGGGGACGGTTCCCTTTCTTGGAAGGATGAGGAAAGCCTGCAAGGACCATCTGGCAAGCTGTAAACAGAGCTTTAACAAAACTCATCCTTCCCACCTTGGAGGGGAAATATTGGGAGCCTTGCACGGTGTTTCAGCTTCAGGGTGGTTGCGTTTGCTGGAGGGAAATTACTGTAGGAAAAGTTACTCCAGCCAGTGTCAGTTTTGTAATTGGCACTTCCCTGTATTCTGTGGGCTTCTCTAGATTCCTTGCCTACTGCTGGGGCTCCCTGAGGCATTAGCCTTTCAGTGTTTGCTAGAAATCCTAAGTGGAGTTGCTTACTATTCCTCTGATTCTTGAGTTGTTTAGGTCAGGGTGGGCTTCTTGGATTACTCCTTGCTGAAGTACAGTGTTGCTTTGTGTTTTTTGCTGACTGCTTTAGCAACATCTCCTGGAGCGTTTCTTGAACCGGGCAGCTATTGCTTTCCAAAACCTCTTCATGGCAGTGGAAGATCACTTTGAGCTGTGTCTGGCCAAATGTAGGACTTCATCACAGGTAAGGCACAAGTACATGTGCAGGGCTCAGAAAAGTGCCCCGAGAATGAGCTCAGTCCTGTGTGTGTTGGTGTGCTGTGCCTGCATGTTCATAAATGCTGGAGCTGTGGCTGAGAGCTAATCTGAAAGCAAATGCATATTTAGAGCAGAACAAGTTGCACACTCTTTAGAAAGGAGGTCCTTAACTAAAAAGAGACTGAGTTCAGTGACCAGTGAAGATCCTGGATGAGTTCTGAGGGAGTTCTCGTAAGGATGAGAACAGTGAGAGCTGTTCCCAGTAGCCTCAGAGTGTTTATTTTATGGTACAGCTGGAGACTTCCCATATGCTGACAATCATCTGCATAGGAACTCCAAACGTGTACTGTAACTATTTTAAAGTTTTTTTAAGAGCAGGGGTGAACTTCTGTTACCCATGTGATTTTATTTAGAATTACGTTTGGTCTAAGAAAGCACTGGCCCTCCTAGAAAGTGCTCTTGGTGATCTTATGCCGCTTGAGTGTTTAATGTAGCAATAGGGATGGACTGCACACAAAGGGCATCGTTCCAAATGTCTCCAAAGCTGGTCTTTTGGGTTTTTTAACCATAGTATCTGAACTCTTGCTTTATCAAGAAAATGCACACATTTCAAGTAGCAACTTTACTGTGCCTTGCTTGCTTAGGACATTTGATGATACTGCTTAAGCATATATATATATTTTTATTATTGAATCTATCCCCACTTACTTGGGTAGTCTCCTAAAAAGAAGGGTCTGAGTATGGTTCAACATTAAAGTGCTGTAATTTAGCAACTGTCTCTTGTATGTTGGGAGCACAGAGTGGTTTGACTCCAGGTGAAACTCTAATGTGTAGAAGAATTTGGGAGATAAATGCTGTGGGGTTTGGCCCTCGGTGAAGGGGTGTCTTGTTTCAATATGTGTGTATTGTTAAAACTTCTCCTCTTCCTGACAGAGTGTGCAGCATGAGAACACCTACAGAGATCCAATTGCCAAGTACTGCTATGGTGAATATCCCCCCGAGCTCCTGCCAGTTTGAAAGCTGTGTGATCTGAGCAACAAAGGGAAGGAGCTGGAGACTGGAATCCAAAAGAACGACACAAGAGCTGTTGCTTTGCTGGAGCCTCAGTGTAAATGGCCTGTGTTGGATGTGGGGGCAAAGCCAGAGGTGTACAGAGTGGGCAAGGAACGTAAGTTCTCTGGGACTCAGTCTTGCTTCCTTCGGTTTGTTATGCACCTGCTGTAGAGTGCTACAGTACCAGTGTATTCTTGGAATACTTCCTCTGTATTTTAGGATGTCTGGAGTTGATCTAGGCTGTAAAACACCATGGGGAAAAATATCTAATGTGTCTCTGCAGCTGTAAATTGAGGTTCAGTTGTGTCTCTGCAGTCCAGAGACTTTCCAGAGACACTAATAATTGGAGGATTTCTGCTTTTAGAGAGCAAAGCACGTTTTGCTTTTCTCTCTGGAACCCCTCTTGACATGCATGGTGTACACTACAGATGTAATTATGAATTATTTATTCATTTTATATGGATTACTAGCTGAAAGTATTGACGCTTTGCATAGCTAGTTGTTGATGCCTTTCAGTCCCTGTTTTGCTATGTCAGCTAGAAAGGATGTTTTAGATCCTGACTAAAGTTGGTAGGTTTTTCTTCCTCCTTAGTCTAAAGGAATTGTATTGGGATTTGTCACTGCAGTGCTTATGTTCCTCTTAGTGAATCTAAAGCATTCAGAACTCCAATGGAGTTGTTATTCTGTCGAAGTCCTATAGCATGGGAGAAGAGCAGGGATCTGCCTAGGACGGGATGTTGGTTGGTTGTTGTAAATACTTCCCTTGTTACTCTGCAACAGTTTCCTCAAAGAGGAGTCTTAATTTTGTGAACAGCTTTCTGCTGGTCCACTTGCCGACAGGAAACACTGAACAGTTGTTCAGGCCTTGGTAATTCAAATATACTTCACTCCTGGTTGAGCAGGAGACAGAAGGGTGGGGTTGTTCTAGGACTTCAGTTTCATGATGTCCCTGTGCCTGAAGTAAACAGAATGTCAGAACATGCCCTCCTCTGAGGACAGCTGTGTTGCCTGAGCTCAGCTAAACAGTCTCGATGCTTTGGATTTGCTGTTTGACACACTTGCTACTCTGGAATTTTGGTCTGGTCAGAGTGACACTAGACCAGGGTTGGTTCTTCCAAAATTTCTCCTAGCTCTCTAAAGTTGCAGTTTAAACTGTCTCCCTCTAAAAGCCACACAATACATAAAAAATGGGTAGAGAACCTCTAGAATGCTGACTAAATTTGTGCTCCCCCTGCAAGTCACTGGGCAAAGTCCAAGCACTAAAATAAACTGAGTTGTTCTTTCCTATAGAGACTGTTTTCTCTTTTTACCCCATCTCCATGATTTTGACTTTGTGTATGCTTGCTCAAACTGAATAAAATAAAAAATAAGTAAAAATGTAGATAGAAATCTACAGAGGCTTTAAAGAAAAAATAAAAACCACAAAACCCAAACACAGTGATGGAGTACCCTGGTGCAAAAGATCTGTAGAGTGTTATGCAATTACATAGGATATAAACAAGAAGTGGTACCGACCACCTCATCAAATCCATTTGCATTGTCTCCATTGTTCGTTCCCAGAAGTCATCAAGTGAAATAATGGTTCCATCAGCAGATTCTCTTGGAAATCTTGTTTCTCCAAAAGCTCAAGAGCTTTAGCATTAGCAGTTTATCCAGCTGAAAATCTGTCTCCCCTCTGCTGCCATCCTATGGCGACTTGCAGACACGGTGCAGTGTGAGGATGCAGTGTGAAATCCTGTCTTCAGAGGGTAGCAGAGCTTGCTTCTCTTTTCGGTGTTAAACAGATTCTTCACCCCTTTCCAGCACTTCATAACTGTTTTCCTCAGGGAAGGCCATCAGCTTGGTCTGCCACACCATTCCTGCTGAGATGTATTCCAGCACTTTGTGTGGTTGCACCACGAGTGATGAGGTCAGGACACTGATGGCTTGCTCTTGCTTTCTTTTCCAACTTGATATTAATTCCTTAGCATGTGATACCACTGCCTGAAGCAGGAATTGTAAGGAATCATAAGAACCAGCCTAATTTGGACAACGTTTGTGAGAATTCCTGGCCCTTTTCTCTCCCAGGACAAGATCAGAAGTGTATTGTGACTGTTGTCAGTGGGACAGGAACTGCATCCTCCCTCCCTTGTTGCTGAGCTGTTCAACTAGTGTCTATGCTACATGTGAAGTCATTAAAATGTTCCAAAATATTGCCTGTTTTCATGTCTTTCCTTGAACTACAAAGCAACTGTACCAAAATGTAAGGTTGAAGAATGCAGTGGAGCAGAAAGGGATACTTGAGTAAGTGTAATAAAGGCAAGCAAGTAAGAGGCAAACCTATTGGGAAAAAAAATCTATAGGAAATCTATTTCATTTTAATCTAAGACAAGAGCATGCTTCTATCAGTGATTAATAGAAAGATCAGGCCCTTTGCAGAAGTGGATTGAGCAGGGAAAGGAATGCAAATGACTGCTTCATGTTGGGAAGATGTGGTGAGAAATGTCAAATCTGTGCTTCCTGATAATACTTCTGTGTGATTTAAGTGATGTCCATCCCTCTTGCAAAAAGCCTCTGTGATTCTGTGATTGTCTGACATCTCATTTCTACTTGTCAACTAAGAGACTGGGGCTGTGGATGTGTGTTTGGCAGCAGATTTAATGAGAGCCCCTGATGGAGCCACTAGCTCTGCTTATCTGCACTGAGGTCTGTGCTGGGGATAATTGATGGGTTCTGTACTCCTTGGTTTCTGTGGTTTACAAGAATATTAATGCTGGTGAAAAGTGGTGGCAGCTACCATGTGATGAACAGGTATAGGATTTAGTTGTACCAATTGGGAAACAGTGATCTGTGGCAGAAGGGGGAAAGTGCTAACCTACTGCCAGCTTTGCCAAATTCAAACTCGAGCCACTGGCCCTGACAGAACCTGCTGTACTGCTCTGTTGGGATGGTACATGGAGAACTGGATAAAAATCCTTAGTGTGAGAGGCTGGAGTGCTGAAAGGGCAAATGCAGACCTCTGGCTTGAGGCCATCGCTGAACAGTTGATGAGTAAGGATAGTGGTTTCTGTGTTCTCAGACTCTCATGTAGTGGCAGTTCTTTATCTCCTGTATTCAGGCTCTGATTGCTTGGAGAACTTCCTAACAAATTATACTAGGAGTTAATTTCTGAATACAAAGCTCTAATCACAGCAAATCTTAACCATGAGTCTTTGCTATGACACACTTCTAGAAAGCAAATACTTTTTGACTTTCCTTGTCATTTAGCTGGACAGGCTTGAGCTTTAGGATTTGTTCTGTCTTGTGCTAGTCACTTAACTGCAAACACACTCGATCCATTTACCAAACACCATAATGTGATATTTGTTCTTTGGTTATTCTAGTCAAGGAGAGGTGGGGGAGGAGGTGAAAAGGAATTTTCTAACTCAGCAAGTTCCACAAAAGATGGAGTTCAGCAAATTATCGGTGCTTTAATAACAGCCCTCTGCGTTTCTTTACAACCCGAGGCAAACAACTAACTATATGCAGAGGGGGAAAAATGCCAACTTCAAAACCTGCAGGGAATGACGGGAAAGTACTTAGTTCTTCATTTTTGATCCGTGTCTAATTAAACAGACAGTTCTATCTAATATTTTTGGTCCATTAAGGCCTGACTTGTAGCAACATGCATATTGTCTACATGACAGTTTTCATTTTGAGGCAGTCCTATGGCCACGGATTTTTCTTAGAATCAGGGGTTTAGTAGATTAGAAGTATATGTCTTGAGCAAGAATTCTCAGGACACCTTCAGACTGAAGCATGTTTGTTGCTGTGGTCTGCTGTTTCGCCTATGGTAAAATAACACAAAGTTGCAGAGTAGAGAAAATGAAGAAATTAATTCTGGCTGAAATCTTGCCTCGTAGAAGCTTTTCTATTATGTGTTTCAATTAAGGGGATAGAAGACCTTGAGCTATAGTTGCAAACGGAATGGGAGGCAATTGTTAGGTTTTCCATAGATGAGATGACAATTAATCTGTTTCTACTGTTAATAGTTGAAATCAAGACTAGCACCTGATTTCTTCCCAGTTTAATGGAAGCTTCTAATAAAATTCAGCTCTCATTCATCCTGTATGGCTTCCACCTCTGCATGCACTTACTGAATAAGGCACGCTAAAAGGAGTCAAGGTAAATTGGAATCGTATGTCAGTTGCCTGCATTTTGTTCCTGTCCTGCCCAAAACCTGCTTAGATTTTAAACTCCTCAGAGCAAAAAGACAACATTTATAGTTCCTGCCACTTCTGGCCGTGGCCTCACATGGAGCCTTTAATGTACCTATTGATATGAATAGTACCTGTCTTACAGATATGAAATGTCACCATTTGAAGAAGCGGGATAAGGTTGGGTACAGGTCACGAGTGTGACATTTTTGTTCAAACACTGAAAATTGAAGTAGCATTACTGACATTATCACACACATCAAACGGATCCCTCAGGTATGTCAGAGGACACTTGCTATGCTGTATCCACATCTTCAAACAGAAAAATGCAGATTAGCTGCAAACTGCAGTTACAGACCTGCTTGGTAATAAAAGCTGTTCTGTCTGAGGAAATAAACATGTTCATACTTGGATGAGCAGGGTCCTAATTTATCTAAATCACCAATGCCTTTAAAACTCACGCTCAATTAAAAAATTCCAATCCTCTGTAGCAGCAAATGCATACAAAAGTATGAGTAAGCAGATGTAATGTACCTCTTCTGATGTCTTTGCGTCTGCTCAACTACAAGCTTGCTTCTAGTAGCGTCTGAGCCGGTGCAGCACCGAGGACCTGCCAGCAGAGGTTAGCACAGCCTTTGGATACAGGCTGGTCCTCTCTCCGTGGAGCTGGGAGCAAGGCAGGCGAACCTACGGGTACAGAACGGGACTCATTACACCGCTCCAGGAAAAGCCCTGGAGTGTCTGCCCAGAACTCCTGCTGCACCTCTGGCCTGGCCACCTAAACTACAAAATAAACTGCCCTGGGAGGGCTGCCTGGGTTTTAACCTGCCGGGTGATCAGGGGTGCTAGTGTGGGAAAAGAGATGTGATACCCGGGTAGCCTCTTTGGTGACTGCTGGATAATAAAAACAACAGCACTAATAACTCGGCCCCAGTGAGGCCTCATCTGGAGCGTTGTGTTTAATTCTGGGCTCCGCAGTTCAAGACAGACAAGGAGCTGCAGGAGAGGGCCCAGCGGAGGCCACAGAGCTGATGGGGGGTCTGGAGCACCTCTCACAAGGAGAGCCTGTGGGAGCTGGGCCTGGTTAGTCTGGACAAGTGGAGGCTGAGAGGGGATCTCACTAACCCCCACAAATACCCCGTCAGAGGATGGTGCCAGATTTATTTCCGTGGAGCACAGCAACGAGGAGCAATGGCCAGAAACTGAAACACTGCAAGTTTCACCTCAACGTGTCAAAGAACTTCTTTCCATGGAGGGTGGCAGAGCCTGGAACAGCTGCACAGGGAGAGTGTGGATCTCCCTGCCTGGAGACACCCCAAAACACCCAGAGACACCCCAAAACACCCAGAGACAGCCCAGACCACCCAGAGACACCCCAAAACACCTGGAGACACCCCAGACCACCCGGAGACACCCCAAAGCACCTGGAGACACCCCAAAACACTTGGAGACACCCCAGACCACCCGGAGACACCCCAAAGCACCTGGAGATATCCCAAAACACCTGGAGACACCCCAAAACACCTGGAGATGTCCCTGTGTCACGTGCTCAGGGTCACCCTGCCTGGCCAGAGGGGTTGGACTGGGTGACCTCCAGAGGTGCCTTCCAACCCTAAAATCTCTATGATTCTGTGAACAACAATAACAATAGTAATAACAATAATTACAATACCTGTGACCTGCACAGTGGGGGTAGCAATTGGGCAGACGTGACCCGTGTGGGGGCCTGTCACGGTGTCGCCCCTGACACCACAGGCAAGGCGGTGACACAGGCTGTTCCTGAGGGCTGTTCCCCATGGCTGTTCCCTTAGAGCTGTTCCCTCAGGGCTGTTCCCTTAGGGCTGTTCCCCATGGCTGTTCCCTTCGAGCTGTTCCCTCAGGGCTGTTCCCTCNTTAGGGCTGTTCCCCATGGCTGTTCCCCAGAGCTGTTCCCTTAGGGCTGTTCCCTTAGGGCTGTTCCCCATGGCTGTTCCCCAGAGCTGTTCCCTTAGGGCTGTTCCCTTAGGGCTGTTCCCCATGGCTGTTCCCCAGAGCTGTTCCCTTAGGGCTGTTCCCTTAGGGCTGTTCCCCATGGCTGTTCCCCAGAGCTGTTCCCTTAGGGCTGTTCCCTTAGGGCTGTTCCCCATGGCTGTTCCCCAGAGCTGTTCCCTTAGGGCTGTTCCCTTAGGGCTGTTCCCCATGGCTGTTCCCCAGAGCTGTTCCCTTAGGGCTGTTCCCTTAGGGCTGTTCCCCATGGCTGTTCCCCAGAGCTGTTCCCTTAGAGCTGTTCCCAGGGCTGTCCCCTCACACCTGTCCCCTCACACCTCCCTCTCTCCAGGCCCCAGTCCTGCTCTCCTCCCCTCACGCACCTTGGGCTTTTGGGACCCCCGAGCCGCGGTGGCCCCTCTGGCGACCGGCCTCGCCCTGTGGCAACGAGCCCGGCCCCTGTGGCGACCGGGCGACCTGTGTGGGGACGAACCTGCCCCTGTGGCGACCAGGTGAGGGGAGAGGAGCGGGGGAGCGGCCCCGGCGCTGGCCCAGTGCCGGCCCCGGCCCCGCTCCCAATCCCAATCCTAATCCCAGTCCCACTCCCAGTCCCAGTCCCAGCCCTGCTGCCGCTGCAGCCCCAGCTCCCGGCGCGGCCCCCTCGGGTCGGTGCCCTCCGGTTCCACCTCGGTGTTTTGGAGCGTTCGGGTGTCCCCGAGCCCGCGGGCTGCGCTCAGGCCCTGCCCGGCCCTGCCTTGCCTTGCCCGGCCCTGCCTTGCCTTGCCCGGCCCAGCCTTGCCTTGCCTTGCCTTGCCTTGCCTTGCCTTGCCCTGCCCTGCCCTGCCT